>CAMXCT020000337.1:12575-172575 GCA_947184155.2 Cladocopium goreaui | reverse complement strand
TTCTTGTTTTTCTTGTTTTTCTTGTTTTTCTTGTTTTTCTTGTTTTTCTTGTTTTTCTTGTTTTTCTTGTTTTTTTTGTTTTTCTTGTTTTTCTTGTTTTTCTTTTTTTCTTGTTTTCTTTTTTCTTTTTGTTCTTTTTTGTTCTTTTTTGTTGTAGTTGGAGTGTGATGTAGTGCAATGTAGTGGTGCAGTGTAGTGTAGTGTAGTGTAGTGTAGTGTAGTGTAATGTATGTAGTGTAATGTAGCGTAATGTAGCTAATGTAGTGCAATGTAGTGTATATAACGTTGTGCAAATACAGCTTGGGTATTGTATAAGAATGCACTGTGTAAGAATTTGAGGGGCTTGGATCCAATGCGGGCTGCTGCATATTTTCAGCTATACCAAGCACACAGTACTTTAAGAACTCTTAAATTACTATTTATACGTGCGGTTTTTTGGGTATTGTGGGATGGAACTGAAAGGTTGCAACCCCCCTTTGCGGTTCCCCTTTTTGTGGAATGACCCCTTGTGGGATGAAACTGGGCTTTGCAGAAAAACAGCTTTTCCGCACATGCTTGCACTGCTTCCAGTCCACTCAAGATCAATATGTTCAAGCCTGTGTGTGTGAGTTTGCGGCACCCGCATCTGAGTATGATTATGATTGATCCTAGACCCACCCACACCAGGATTTGAACTCAGGGCCTTCGAGTCTGAAGGACGCTCGCCTTCTTATTCCCTATCTGAAAAGTTGTTTTTTGGCACTAACCTTGTGAGACTCAGAAATGAGATGCTGCAACTCTTATTTCTCTGTCCCCGGACCAACCCATCAGACAAGCCCTGCTTGGCAAAACAAACAGTTTGTCAGGCTCTGAAACAGTAACTACACCTCGTTACCTCGTTTGACCTCGCTCTAAACTGCGCAGGAATATGTTTTTTTACACAGCTAAGAATGCGCTAAGAATTTGAGGGACCCTCGGCCTGTTGTGGCGGAAATTTGCCTGCATTTAAAAAATAAAAATTTTAGGGGCCCTGGGCCTCAAGCTTTCGGAATCTTAACCAACCCTCGGGCTGCAATGTAGTGTAAAAAATGTAGTGTATATAACGTAGTGCAATGTAGTGTTTTTAAAAATTGTAGTGTTAGTTGTAATCTTCATTGTAATCTTCATTGTAGTTGTAGTTGTGGTAGTAGTTGTAGTTGTAGTGTAGTGGTACTTGTAGCTGTAGTAGTTGTTGTAGTTGTAGCTGTAGTAATTAGTCGTTGCTGTAGCTGTACTGTAGTGAGGTGTGGCGCGGTTGAACGTCCAAAAGTGGTCCGAAGGTGGTGTGCTTTTCACATGTTGACTTCGAGATGTGCTCCGCGCCACAGCGGCGTGCACTTTTTGACGTCTCAACGTCCAAAGTGGTCCGAACGTGGTGTGCCATTTTGACTTCGAAATGTGCTTCACGCCACAACGGCGTGGCTTTTTTTCGACGTCGCAGTGGCCCGGGCATGTCGTGTTTTCAGCATTTGGGCTTTGACATGTGCTTCGCGCCACAACGGCGTGCACTTTTGACCATCTCAACTGTCAAAAGTGCTTCGAACCTGGTGTGCTTTGCACATTCGGACTTCGAAATGTGATTCGTGCCACAACGCCAACATCTCAACTTCCAAAGATGCTCTGAGCCCGCTGTGCTTTTCACATTTTGACTTCCAAATTTGCTCCGCACCCGCCGCTTTAACGAGCCTACTTTTCGACCCTCCGGAGCCACAAAACATTGGAAAAACACCAAGTTTCGCGACTTTTCTACCTTTTCGCGCACCTTCATCTACCTTCTTCTGACTCTTTCTCTTCTCTGCTCTTCTTTCTTCTTCTCTTCTCTTCTCTGAGTGCTCTCACCCCTGTTGCTTCATCTGTCCATGTTGTCGGAAGTTTGACTTCGAAACTCAACTTGGCCCCGAGTTGGACCCGTTTGGGAGCAACTTCGGCCCAAGTTGATGTCCACATGGGCCCAATATAGCTCAACACGAAGCGTCATCCATGCCCAAAAAACGTGGGACATACCAGTGAAAACGGGTGCGCAACCGCAACTTGGGCCCAAGTTGAGCCGAGTGGGCGCTTTGGAGGGCAGCCTTTTCTGAGTCAATTTTGCGGACTCAGTGCGGCACGCTGAAAACCTGCCTGTTTGCTGCTATTTCCAATGTTTTCTTGGGGGTTCGTGCAAGGCCATGTTGCCCACATTGGGCCTGTCTTGCGCCCAACTTCCGCACGTAAAGCACAACTTGCGTCCAAATGTGCCCACGTTGCGCCAAGTTGGACCCCAGTTGGACCCCAAGTTGGAGCCAACTGGCCCGAGTTCGGCGCAAGTTTCAAGTGGGCTCCTGTTCGGCCCAACCTAAGGCCAAGAACGGCCATGTTTGACCCCAGTCGGCTTTGGTTGGGCCAAGTACGCCCGCTCCTTTCCCTCTCAATCCGATTCTCTGGGTGCAGGCGGTTCTCGTCGCGAAGCGACTCGAATACCAAACAAATACATAAATAGCATATAAATATATACAAATCCCATCTAGATCCCATATAAATCACCATGGCCGAACCCTCAAGTTTGATGACAAAGAGATACAGGGACATCTCCAGCATTTCCTCCAGATTCCCCTCCATTTCCTGGCCTTTGGGTGTCCCCCAACATGGTGGTGGTTGAGCTGGAGGTGGTGCTGGTGCTGCTGGTGCTGGTGACCGTGGACGTGGTGCTCGTGTCGTTGCTCTCGTTCCAGGGATCTGCGATGAAGGGAGATGGTCCCCACACACAGCGACATTCGGCATGGAAGGGCGCATATACATATGTTTGTGGATATATAGATATATAGATATACAGATATATACTTCATGTGTTGGAGGTGTCCTACAATGGGGCGGTGTCCCAACTCATCCTAAATTGAACCATTTTAGTATTGAAACGCACGATTTTAGGGCTTCCCCATGTGAAGAAACCAGCATGTTTATATTTATATATGTTCATGTTTTATGTGTCTGTCTATCTGTTTGTTTATTTATTTGGCTAGTTATTAATTGACTTTTGCTGTCCACTTCTAGGTATACATAGTAGAAGCACATGTTATTTTCGTCGATCCGTGATTGTTCCAGCAAGATCGCCTTTTCGGGAGAGGCTTTTCGCAGAGTTTGAGATGTTTGAACCCAAAAAAAGCAGATATACATAGATATACCATCCCTCCAATTGACATGACAACCCTGCGGTTGGAAGATTAGTTAGTTGGTGTTGATTCAAGAATTGGCTATCTTCAGGGTCCAACTTCTGATTTGGGGGAGGATAAGAACCCCTTGCTTGATGATGCAGTATGCCAACCTGAATTGGGCGAGAAATTCCACCAAGTTGCGAAATGTCACTCGTTCCAAGTCATGCCCATTTTGGGTTAGCCACAAGCATGGCCCAGGATGGCCAGCTACTCATATCAACTTGGCCCAACTGTGATAAAAGAAATCGGCCCATGGGATCACCCAACAGGAATTGGGAAACCTCATCATCAGCCTTAACAGGCCAAATTCGGCCGTTTATGAAGGGCACACGCGCCCTTCACCCCACTCTGCCTGTTGTGTCATTGAAGTTCATTGTAGTCGTCGTGGCCTGGTCAGAGAGAAATGGGGAAGCTGCTTGGGGACTTTACGAACAAAACTTGGGGAGTTCTTCACCGCAACTGGGGATGTTACCAACGACATACACACAATGTGTGGATTCTTCTCGTATTTTCTTGATAAAACCCGAATTTGAATCGAACATCATACACCGTTCATTAATCCGATCTTATAGGAGTCCACAAACCAAAAACTCGGTGGATGTTCGTGGGGGATAACCTCTGAGAGCCCAGCTGTGGTAAAACATCTGGAAATGGAGACGTTTCCGATGCAACATTCAAATCACATAGAGGTGTCAGATTTCTTGGACCAAAAAAAACCATCCGCCACTCGTGGTCATCCAATTGTTGAGATTCCTCCACAACATGACCCGTCGTGGTATGTTTGCTCATGGGAAATGATGAGACTCAAACAAGCGTCGTATGCTTGGAATGTCAACGCAAGAAAAAATGGGGAAAACTAAGACCTGTTCTCACTGAATTACTCCATGTTTGATCATGCCTTGCATTATGTGCATATGTAATTGCATATCAGATCTATATTATGTATCATATTATATCTTATTCATATATATGACACAGGTGCCGGGGAAGCACTGGCAACAAACACTAGTCACTTGGCGATCGTCTCATTTTTCGAGATGGAACATCAATTCATGCACCACCAACCGCCGTTTGCTTTTCTGCCGTTTGTGTCCAAAAATGTGGTGTACATCACGTGTTAATTCAATGCGAAATTCAGATGATGAATGATGTTGATTAACCCTCTGGTAAACTAACATAGCTATTGAAAATTGCCATTTATAGTGGATTTTCCCATTAAAAATGGTGGATCTTTCCATAGCTATGTTAAATTACCAGAGGGTAACCCTCATTGAAACTCTTGGCTATGTTATGTTTAGTCCTCCATATCACTCCACATTACATCACATGTCAATGGTTGCCCAATTTATCCTAGCAAAAACAAAAAACATAGTTCATGGTAAAGTCAAGCCTAGTTAAATCCCTATGCTTCATGGTCAATCCCTATTTTTCCAGTTAAATCCCTAGTTAAAATCCCCTTTGTTTCATGGTCAATCCCTATTTTTGCAGGTAAATCCCTAGTTAATTTTCCTATGTTTCATGGTCAAACCCCTCCACACAACGCACTCTGTTATCTTTGCGCCTCATCGTCTTGCAAGGAGATGTTGAAGGCATAGGGCGCACGCTCAAAGTCGCCATTGGCCAAACGACCTGGGGAATATGAAAATTGTATATTGATGGTTAATGATCTTAATATCTGTTTGAAACCACCAACCAGATATAATAGTTTCTGAATGTTTATGAGAATGATCGGGAATAACTATGTCATGATCTATGTCTATGATTTATGAATCATTGTGATTATATATATTCATGGATTTATTCATATAATTGATATTCCCATCAATAAATCATATATAAATCCATGAAGATAAATCATTAGGGTGACGAAAGGCTCATGGCTATATCATGGGGAATATGAAAATGGGATATTGATGCGAAATGGAAAATGATTTCATGATGGAATTTTTTAATGGGCATGTTGATGGTGAGATATAATGTACATGACCACAAGCTGAAGGAACATGTTTATGGTTCATCAAACTTCTGGATGGTGCAGTTGCACTGATTTTTCAGCGGCTTATTATACAACCATAGCTGGGCCCCGTATCCCAACTCATGGCTTGGTTTAAGAGAACATCTTGTGGAAAAAAGAACACCATGTTCCCCCCAAAAAAAATTGGGGGCTCCTGTAAATTTTCCCCTTAGACCGATCCATTGAAGCCGAAATGTTCCATGGGAATTGGATTGGGGTAACGCGCCTATGGCCGAACGGTTCCAGAAACGTTGCGGAAATTTCAATGGATTTCACCACTGACAACGGCGGTGTTTACTGGAAGAATCGGAGAGTTCAAGCAGAAAAAGTGTGAAGCAGTAGGAACCGAAATGGGCTACCGTATGAAACCAGGAAAAGTTGAATAGACTATAGATTGAACAAAAAATGAAGCCGCACAATGGAGACATCATGCACTAAAGAACTAAAGAAGAAATCAACATGGGACTGGAACCAACAAACCCAAAACAAACAATACAAGAATCACAAGAACGATCGCAAGACACGAGAGATCTGGCCACGATCCAACTCCCAAGCTCCAAGATTGCAAGATGGGACGGGTGCAGACAAGTTGCGGGCCAGGTACAACACAAAGTGAGTGACCTCATCCCATCGTTCATATTTAAATTATTGAACACTGTCTAAATTTGGTCCCAACATTGCCAACATACATGTAGAGTCCCCACTTGAAGCATGTTTACCTGGGGGGTGTTGAATGGTAGGGGGATGGGACTTACTGTAACCAGAAAAATAAAGGACTGAAATCAACAGTCTGATCCGTCCCACCATGTCATTCACGTCACTAGTTCATCAACCCTCAGACTTTCTGACACTGTAAGCGATGCCTCTTCACAATGCGGATTTTCCATAGTTATGTTAACTTACCATATTGTTCATTGCTCCTTATTAACACTTCATAATGATATCATTAAATTTTCATCATTATTCACACCTTTCAGACATGCCACTGTTGTCACCGATACTTTTCAGCCAAACGTTGGCACAAGTCTCTGACATCAGTACCAGAATTATACATATATATATGTATATATATATATATGTATATATATATATAAATATACATTTATATACCCTGGGTGTGTCTGAAAATGGGGTATGCCCCCCATTTCTAGCCATTTTCATAGGGAAAATGATGATGAAAAATCAATGGATTTCGGGATACCATGTTTTCAGACAAACCTATCTGGCTTGTTCGCTTGTTCTGGGTTGGTATTCACCACCAGATGATCACATGCAAAACGATCTGCACATGCTGCCTACAAAAGGATGCTTGGGCTGTGCCCGAAAATGAGTAGTATGCATCTAACTTATGCCCCGGACCATGGCCATTACAAAATGACCCTCTCCTGTGTCAAACATAGGTGATTTGTGAACCTGAAATCTTTGCTGAGAATTACCCTCGGTAATTGTTTATATAAATGGTCCATTTAAATCCCAGTCGTTGATGCCTCGGTATCCCCATTGTTGATGAAATGCCGCTTGTTTGAAATCCCACACAGTTTCTTGACGCTTCAATCTCCATGGCTAAAAGTGGCTAACATCCTCATGAATCGGACGCCGCCACATTTCGCCCAAAACTTCCTGGAATCCCATCATTTCCTACGTGAAATCCACCAGTTTCATCGATGTTTCTTGGATCTTCGATCTTCATGGTCCGCAACGGGAAATCCCAACGGCTCCCCTGGGCGAAAGATTTCCCAAGGTGCTACTGACGTGTCGTGCGGGGGGTCGTAGGTTAACACCCCGGCGAAGTGCTCCACATCCAGGTCGTAGTCCGTGAAGGACACCTGGATGAAAAAATGGCGAGTGAAATGGCACTCAAACATGGCAAACATGCTGGATTTTACAGAAACCAGGGTGATTTCACTCGGAGAGGATTTTGTTGCAAAAATTCGAGACTGCCGCAAAAATCATGATTTCACATAGGAAGCTTGGGAATTCAGCCAAAATTGGAGTTTCGCCAAAGTGAGTGGAAAATCTTCATGGGATTTCAGCAACCAAAAATGTGGATGTCAGAGGCAAAATGGTGATTTCACTTGGTGACTTATCCACAAAAACCTACGGATTCACCAAAGGAAAGTTGGAGATTCGACCAACTGAGACGATGTTATCGTGAAGAAAGGCAGGATCTGAACATGAAAACTGGGAAATTCGAAATGGAGATTGAAGCCATACGAAGTTGGAACTGCATCAAACAACGGGACTGGTGAAATGGAGGCCCAGCCCAATAAAAAGCCATGGAAAAACCTTCCCTGGATCCAAAGAATTATAGTACCCAAACGACATGTTTGATAGCAAAAATGGCCGAATCAAGTTGTATGTAGTCCCCTCCGAAGAAGAAAGCGACTCATACCTCATACCCATGTGCCTATGGTTCATAGAACACAGACAACAACGTATGTGTATATATATTACATATCAGTATTCTTCATATTGATCACATACATTTTATATGTATCAAAATGTATCTAATAATCATTAATCATAATCCATCACCGGTAAATGCTCACACTTCACATTCCATGTTCCATCCTTAATTAAAAGTCCTCCATGTTCAGTGTATTGGCAATAATGTCCTTTTGGTAAAAATAGAGGGGCCGGTTTGGTTAATCCCATCTATCATCATAGAAACCTGTTGTAACAAAGGGGTAAACCTTCAACCCCCTCTTTTTTCATCAACCGACCAATGGGAATTTGGGACATCGAAATGTGAAATCCCAGTCATAATCCATTATCTATTAATGGTGAATAGTCCATTAATATAAATGGTGAATTAAGGATCATCCCAATATTGATATGAATTACCCATTAGATGGATCATCCCAATATGAATCTTAGATGGTTTTACAGCATTGCTGGTGTAAAGATCCACTCATCCAACCCTCGTGGCTCACCGTGCCCCGCTGGGATCCCCCCTTTTTGGGCTTCGGCACATTGCTGACGTTCACCGCGCTGTCCACAAGGCTGATGGCTGTCGGAGTGCTGCCCTCAGTGGAACTGGAACGGGTGAAGACGGCCAGGTAGCTGGACCTGGGCCACGTGGCGCACGTTTTTGATGGGAAAAAATGGGGGATTTCTGTGGATTTATAGATCTGAAAAGATATCTATACATATTTATAGATATGTTTATAGATATATTTATAGATGTTTATAGATATGTTTATAGATATATTTATAGATGTTTATAGATATGTTTATAGATATGTTTATAGATATATTTATAAGTTTATAGATATGTTTATAGATATATTTATAGATGTTTATAGATATGTTTATAGATATGTTTATAGATGTTTATAGATATGTTTATAGATATATTTATAGATGTTTATAGATATGTTTATAGATATGTTTATAGATATATTTATAGATGTTTATAGATATGTTTATAGATATATTTATAGATGTTTATAGATATGTTTATAGATATGTTTATAGATATATTTATAGATGTTTATAGATATATTTATAGATGTTTATAGATGTTTATAGATGTTTATAGATGTTTATATTTATCATCCCATTCCATGATATAATGGGATAATCGTAGGATAACAAGAATGAGAATGAGAATATAACAATTATGATAATTGGATTATATCATACCAACTGTGGGAACATCAATCATGCGAATATGGTAATGGGAATATAATGGTATAATTCAGTAATCATTAGAATATACCAATACTGGGAAATTTCCACCTTCATATATTTTTCAAAACATTAATAGTGAACCCCATGTATGCTGCAATAGGCATATTTTCGAGAGAGTATGGGGATGTAGTGGAATATCAACGGAAGATTGATGGAATATTGATACTGGGAATGTGATAATCATTGGATATTCAATTTCACAATAATAGTAGTGGAATAGTCATTATCAACAGTGGGACAACAATAATTATCATCAATAATATGGTACAGTAGGTCACTAAGTGGCTAGTTTAATGAGAAAACGATCATAAATCATCAACTTTGGGGTGTTTCCTTTCCAGACTGGGAAGATGACTGCGAATTTCTGGATGATGGAAACATGGGCGTGAGATTCCATCAAACCCTAAACCCTGAACCCCCCAGCAACCAGGGTCTTAATATGTCTTAATCATGAAAAAAAGGTGTTGATAAATTAGGTGGGAAAGTGGAAGTGTGCTGACCACTGTTGTGAATGCTCAGATTCAAGCAAATTACCTAAGGGCAAGTCTTTAGCATCTGTCCCTGGGGGGTCATGGGTATTACACCACGAAAACTTAGTATTTCAGTGGTAAACTTGGGATTCACAAGACAATTCATGAAAAGAGGCTGAGATGTTTGGTCAACCTACTGAACCATCTGTGGGGGACGATCATTTTGATCCCCAAACCAGTCGCCACCATAGTTGTTTCACTACTAAGTCATGGTCATCCATGACGACTGGGAAAGCTCCAAAACTGAATCGGGAGGCTGCAGAATGGCCGTGTTCTCCGCAATGGTTGTGGAAGTGGCCTGGAGCAGATGGGTCCGCTGGAAAAACCACAACCACAACGGCAGGAGCGTGAGGAAATGTGTGGATTCACCATGAAAAACCACCAACAAACATGCGGATTTCATGGGATAGCTGAAGAAATCGCTGATCTATGATAGTTAGTTAAGTGGACTTTTTGAACCTCGCCAACTATGGTTTATGGGGAATATGAAAAACTATGGTTAAGTATAAAATAACTTCAGTGGGGTCCCACCTTGCAAAACTTGAGCCATATCTCACTGGGATTGATTCCAGGGAGAGACTGGAAACCATAGAGGTGTCCTGGAAAAAAAAATCCCGTCCAATTTTGAACACAGCTCTGTTTAGTTGCTCAATTTTGGCTATGGCTACGGACTATACATTATATAAATATAAATTATATATAAATTATATATAAATGATATATAAATTATATATATACATAGTATGTTAATAATATATTCAAATTTTCCCCAATTTTCCCACAATCCCAGAGCTTTCCCATGTCACAAAGCGATCCACTTCCGTCTCGCCTCCCCGCTGACTTCCAGTAGGTCGCGGCGATCCACGACACCCATGGTGTCTTGGGAGAAGATCACGCGGTATGCCACCTGGGGACACGGTAGCAACGCGATTTCTCGGCTTTTTTTGACCATGAAAAATGGGAAAAAAATGATCAAATCGCCATGAAATACCGAAAAAGATTGGGATTTTTGTTTGATTCACCATCAAATAACCATCAACTAGTGAAAATGATGAAGAACAAGTGGATTTGGGTTGTAGCCTCTGGAAATGTCTCAGTTGGCTATTGAATATCAACATGTTTAATCTAATGTGGGTAAAACAATAATAAACACCCATTTGGCAATGATTTATAGCACCTATTTATGATGAGTTGGGGGATGGTTTATTATTGTTTTACCCACATTATAGGCAAATCATCGAACGAAATGAACAGCCATCTTAATAGACCCTGAACAGACTCAGAGATCTATCCCAGGGCATGAAAAATACCCCTATCCGTCCCATGGTTCTGGCTGGTGAATACGCATTTCCACTAATGGGTCACAATAATCCTCAATTAAACAGGTAGTATTGACCCACTATGGCAAAAAGCCAAAAATCGGTATCAAAATAATAGTTCAATTGGAAGTTTCGGGAGGAAACACTATGTGTGTATATAGAGAGATGCAACTTTCATGTCGATCTCTTACACTCAAAACCCATGAAGTTAAGTATTTGCCTCAGTTTCCTCAAAAAATAGAAATGCCAAAGTTGAATGGTGTGATCGAAACATAGTGATAGTGAAGGGGACCACGTTCTCTTTCTAGATATGATGCAACCCGCTTGACAACGCTGTTGTCCCAGTTGGGTGACCTATACCAAGTAGAGCTACGAAACACCTGGCAACTAATGAGTTTTGTAACAAGATGATAACGGATCCATTTTCGACGACCCAACGAACCAATTCAACTCGACAAAGAACCAACTAAATCAACAAAATCAATGAAATTTCACCAGCTAACTCATCAATTCCGCCCCCCTTCAGTAGATTAACAAAACGATGTGGAAAACCCCACATCTGTTGATCATTTTCCGAACGCGTTTCCCCATCATTTTCATTTACTGGAACGCAAACTCGAGGTTTGTACAGTAAGTTTTCAATAACCCTGGTGATCTTAAGTCCCCTAAGTGGGATATCTCATTTATGAATCCTGTCCCTCTAATATCAATGTCAATACTCCCCAAACGAAATCCTCGTTTTGCACTGGATCTATTCATAAACTGTCGCCCAGTCATGAGGGGCATTCCATATGATCGGGGGATGAATTATCCCAATTATGGGTATCATGCCATGCTACAATTCTATCCCCCACTTCATGCCCCAAAAATTCCAATGAATCCCAGTTGATACTATGCCGTTCCTGAATCCCAACTAATCATACTAGTCATCCAATCCCAACACTAGTCATAAGTCCATCCTTCATCCACTAGTTCCATCATCATATGGAGGTTTTCTTCTTCATAGCGGTACCCCCAAATCATCCATCCTTTAAAACCGGAGTTTCCATCAAAAATAAACATCCAGCTATTCGGTTACCCCATGACTTCAGAAACCCCCATATCACATGGCCCACATCCATCCCAGACCATTTGAATACTGAAATCCATGGTGATTTGGGGTTCCTCTATTTGATGAAACCCCTAGCAGTTCCTCATCCCCCATAGACCGGCCCTTCAAGGCACGATGTTCTCCGTGAGCACTGGAGGTGGCACCCAGGTCACCTCGCCGCCCAGCTCTTCGGAGTCCAAGTCCTGGATCTCATAAAAATGCGAGGAGGAAATATAGTATATAGGTGATAGATGGGTATATATCTATATATATATATTATGATATGACATGATATGACATGATATGATATGAAATGATATGATATACATATAAATATAATCCATGTAGGGTAGATAAAAATATTTATGTATAAAATAGGAAACTGTATATAATGTATATATATATACACATGCCTGTGTAGTCCGTGCGTGATTTTTTTTACCTAGGGGGGGACAAACTTTCCCGTAACCCCCCCCCCAAGTTTTTCCTCGAAAAGGAAACTTACATTTTGGGTACTTCCCCCCCCTGCTTGCACCCCCAGGATGTGACATTGTATATATATACATAGGCTGCCATGTAGCTTATTTTGCCTCGTGCTCAGCTGTGTGCAGGTGAAGAGTGAAGCACACTGGGGCAACTATGAAAAGAACCGACGATGGAACTGATCCCCTGGAAGTAGCTGGTGGCGGGAAGAAATTTGCAAGGCCAAAACTACAAGGATTCCTTTTCTTTCTTCGGTGGGTGGAAGAAATCCTGCACCACCTCTATAACCTTGCATTTGCTAATGCATAACTTGTACCTCCGCACCCCCAAGCTCAATGTTAAATGACAGGTTAACAGGTGGTGCACGATTTGCGTCACTCGCACAAATCCATTTTGATCACTGTGTCTTCAAACAATAATAAATTAGGAGCGCGAGGTTTCAAGTGTAGGCCTTTGAATGTGGTGCAGGATTTCTTCCATCAACAGTAGGGATAGATAGGGATAGATAGGGATAGATAGGGATAGATAGGGATAGATAGGGATAGATACGGATAGATACGGATAGATTAGATAGATTAGATAGATTAGATAGATAGATAGATTAGATCGATAAGATCGAAAAGATAAGATAAGATAAGATAGATAGATAGATGGATGGATGAGTTGATGGATGGATAGATAGATGGATGGATAAGCTAGATAAGATAGATAAGATAGATAAGAGAGATAAGATAGATAAGATAGATGGGATAGATAAGATAGATAAGATAGATAGGATAGATAGGATGGATAGGATAGATAAGATGGATAATATCGATAAGATAGATAAGATAGATAAGATAGATAAGATAGATAAGATATATAAGATATATGAGATAGATAAAATAGATAAGATAGATAAGATAGCTAAGATTGATAAGATAGAAAAGATAGAAAAGATAGATAAGATAGATGAGATAGATAAGATAGATAAGACAGATAGGAAAGATACGATAGATAGGATACATAGATAGATAGATAGATTGATAGACAGATAGGTAGATAGATATAGGTAGATAGATAGATAGGTAGATAGATAGATAGATAGATAGGTAGATAGACAGATAGATAGATAGATAGATGGATACATAGATTAGTTTGTTACTTAGTTCGTTAGTTAGTTATTTTTTACTTAGTTTGTTAGTTTGTTTGTTTGTTAGTTTGTTAGTTAGTGAGTCAGATAGTTAGTTACTTAGTTAGTTTTTGTTTGTTTGTTTGATTGTTTGTGTCTTTGTTTGTTTGTTTCTTTCTTTGTTTGTTTGTGTCTTGTTTTTTGCTTGCTTCTTTGTTGTTTCTTTGATTGTTTTTGTTAGATAGATAGGTAGATAGAAATAGATAGATAGGTAAATATAGATAGATAGGTAAATATAGATAGATAGATAGATAGATAGACAGACAGATAGATAGATAGATCGATAGATCGATAGATCGATAGATCGATAGATCGATAGATAGATAGATAGATCGATAGATAGATAGATCGATACATAGATAGATCGATAGATCGATAGACAGACAGATAGATAGATAGATAGACAGATAGACAGATAGACAGATAGATACTGTATATGGATGGATCTATGGATCGATGGATGGATGGATCGATGGATGGATGGATGGATGGAATGATTGATAGATAGATAGATAGATAGAAAAGTTGGAAAGTTGGAAAGTTGGAAATCTGGAAACGCGGAAAACATCATGGAACTAACATCCACGCTTCGTCAACGTCCTTAGCTGACGAGAATTTCACCATCAATTTCACCATGGATTTCAGAGGATTTCCCTTGAAAGTTGCTTCACCCGGACTGGTTTTCACCAACCATAGCCATTCATAGCCCATGTCAAAGGTAGTCAAAGCCAAAAAACACGATGCGCTATATGTACAAAAATTTTTAGGTTAGTTTAAACCCCCAATAGTTTGTGTTTCTTCATATTGTCAGAAGTCCCATATCTTTTGTTATGTAACCTGCTTCATCAATCTTTCCCCGTGTTCCAGTCTTTGTTGTTGTTGCTTTTCCTAGATTCCCAGCGGCTGGGAATATGGCTCGTTGAACAAGCGGGCCCCCGCAAAAAAAGAAAAAACATATATTGACTAGTGACTAATGACACCTGTTTCAGAATTGACCAAGATTGTGAAATCTGGATATATCATGATATATCATATATCCATCTGGATAAATCATGATAAATCTGGATATAAATTATAGTTCTGTCATGTCAGGTGCGAAGGATGACACGCACAAATCACAGCAGAAGTGTACCTGTTTACCGCAGGCATTTTGGATTTGGAAAACAAAGGCGCGGGAGTTGTCAAGGGTTATGAGCCCAACCCGACGCTCTACTGGGCTTTTTTCGGTTTTTAGGTGCCATGGAAAGAGCACAATCGGTTCCGCTAAGGAGCTCAGCTGAAAGCAATCCGTTTTGGTCCCAGAAGATTCAAGACGAGTGCAAGCTGGAAGCTGCGAGACCTCAAGCACTACCTGTGGATGGTGGTCTTAGTGGACAGCCGTGTCAAGCGGCATCTGGAGAAACCTCTCAGTCTCAGAAAGCGCTGGTTGAACCTTCTGGGAAGGGACGTGGAGGAGGAGCTCGTGAAGGCTCATGCACTCCGCTTCCTACAGAGCATGGGTCTGGCGCAATGAGGACTGAAGGTCGGATGCCGGGGTGTGATGATCCGGTTTTGTCACAAGGCCATGTCAAATCTGCTGGAAATAGTGGTATGGATGAAAATGGTGACGGTTTACAGCGAGCCCTAGAAGGCGAACTTGTGGAGTTTTTGAGAAATCAAAATGTGAAGCTCATGCAAGAGCTAGAGTCTCTTAAGGGGCAACTGCAAAGTGGGACGGCAAAAGCCGGTTCAGGGGATGCTTCTTCACCGTGGTCAGCTGTGGATGGAATTTCAGCTGAGGGTTCAGGTGGAAATGGAATTTTTCATGCTGAGCGTCATGGTAGAGAGGGAAGTAGAACTCCTAGGCCCAGAACTCGTGGACGTGCTGTTAGCCCTGAGGCTTGTGAAAAAGGTGATGTGGTTCGGTTCACACCAAATGGGACCAAAGTGCCTGAAGGTCCTCCGCCAAGGGATGAACCGATGTTGCCTCCAATCCCTCCGTTTCCAACTGCAGCAGGTGAGCCGCTTGTGGAGGGGACAAGTTTTGTCAGCAATTTGTATGATACATGTGAGTCAAAACCGCATGTGAGAAATGGTGACAAGTTGTGGAAACCTCAGAGTGGTCAAAACACTGGGGATGTGATGACAGCTAGCGAAGCGAAACAGACGTGGTTAGAAAGGGAGGTTCAGTCCCTCAAAACTGCTTTGAATCGTGTTTCGGTTCCTGATGCAATTCGACAGTCTGGATACTGGAATGGTAGTTTTGCGGAAAAAATGGAATGTCATGTTCCTGATGTGTCACATGCAGCAGCTGCCAATCGTCCGCTTTGTGGTGATCGAGCCCTATCTGGTGGAAGTGGAGATGTATCTCAACAAGATCGGGCTTGGCATGGTGGACGTGGTGAAGTATCAGCTCACGATCGGGCACAGCAGCTGTTTGGAGATCTACCTGGACTCGGTCGGGCTCCGCAATTGCATGGTGATCTACATCAACGTGATCGGGCATTGCATGCTGGTCTTCCTCAACGCGATCGGGCTTTGCATGCTGAACATCCTCAACAAGATCGGGCTTGGCTTCCAGATCTACCTCAACAAGATCGGGCTTGCCTTCCAGATCTACCTCAACGTGATCGGGCTTTGCACGGAGAACTACATCCTGGACAAGATCTACGTGGTGCAGCAACGGTGCGCGATCTTCATGGTCTTCATCAAGAAGGTGGTCCTCATGGTGGAGTGCAAGGGCATGGAACTTTGGGTGTCGCACCTATGCCGGCATCTTGGGAAGCTTCTGGAGGAGGTGGCGGCGGAAAAGCTGAACTACCTGTATTGCCGAATGGTGCATCGCCTCTGGAGTTTGGAGATTGGCTTTGTCTTTGTGGGCCAATCATGAAGGACTTGTCACATGTCGCTGGAAGATGGTGGGATGCAACGGTGCGACAAGCGTATGCCTTCTACATGGAATGGAAGGGTCTATCTCCTCTTCAGCGAGTTCAACTTTGTCCTCGTCTCCCTGATGAGTTGTTGGCAGGTGGCTACATCAGAACGGAGCAAAGGGGTGTCACGTTGTTGCTCAAGGCGGTGAGCGAAGAGCAGCAAAAGGAGCTGGTGGTGGATCGAGATTTGACCAGTACGGCAATTTTGTTCCGCCTCTATGTGCGGCATCAACCAGGAGGACCAGGTGAAAAGGCAATCCTCTTGGGGCAATTGACCTCACTGCAAAAGGCATCTTCGATGCAGGAATTGGCTTCTTCTTTGAGAACATGGCGGAGATACTTTGCAAGGGCAAGGGAGGTGGATGCAAGTTTGCCTGATGGAGTGCTGCTGATAAAGGCACTTGAAGCTGCGGTTGTCCAGATCGCCAAGGAAGACTCCCAAGCAGCGTTCAGGCTTTCCACAAGCCGACAACAACTTGCACTGGATCAACGTCCAACGGAGCAATCAATATGGAGTTTTAGCCAATGTCTTCTTGCAGAGGCGGAGACGCTGAGTCTGCTGAAATCCTCCTCTACAACAACAGCAAGTGCGAGCACACCTGTGAGGCTCAAACAAATGGATGCTGAAGCATCAAACTCACCTCAAAAACCAGGCACTCCTGGCAACTATGGCAACAAGTCCGGCAAGGGACACTCAACTCCTATGTCGGAGCAACCATGCAAGTTCTTCAAGAGCGACACTGGATGCAAAGCCGGACGAAGCTGCAAATGGTCTCACTCTTGGGAGGGCATCGAGGACAAGAACAGTCGATGCTGGATCTGTGGCGGCAAAGATCACAGAAAAACTGAATGCAAAGTCAAGGGCAATGGCAACAACTACAAACCTTCGTCCAATGACTCTGGTTTGGGGGGAGGACGTGGTGGTGGAAATCAAAATGCAGCCAACAACAAAGCGGCTGTCAAGCAAGCTTCAGTTGGAAAAGGTCATGATGGTGGAGTTGCAAGCTCAACAACTGATCAAACCTCTTCTAGTACGTGCGCTGATGGTCCAGGACTGGGTGCTGAGAGTAACTCCCTTGGGACTTCATCTAGTGCAACCTCGGAGGTGGATAAGGGGGGAGCTCCAGCTGCCACTCCTGCGACCACTGAACTGTTGGCAGAAGCCACACAGTTGCTGAAGTCTTTGCGTATGCCCAACCTGAAGGTGATGCGGCTGTCAAAGTTGGAGTCTCATGCTCAAATGGTGTTGTTGGACTCTGGCGCAACACATGGCCTACGTCCTGCAGCTTCAGAAGAAGAATGGCAGTCGGGCACAAGAACTCAGGTGATGTTGGCTGATGGTGTCACAGAAAGCCTCCGTTTGAAGCCTGGCACCAAAGTTTTGCTTTCAGATCCTCTCCTTCGGCCTGAAAATACCTCTTGGATTGTTCCAATGGGATGCTTGAACGAGCTCAACTACAAGTTGGTGTGGAAGGACCACATGTGCCATCTCTACACAAAAGCTGGAGAAAAGATCGATGTGGAACTTCACAATGGATGTCCCTACGTTGCTCATGAATTTGGAGCGAAACTGCTGACGGTTTTGGAACAGCATCAAATTCAACAAGAGCTGAAAAAGATGACCTTGAAGTCAATCTTGACAAGAGGGGCTGCCGGTCTTGGCGACAAAATGAGCATTGAAATGGCGATGCTTGTCAAGCTCAAGGAGGTCATGCCGACTTTGCCTGAAGATTTGGCGTTGAAGCTGGTTCCAGATCTCTCAATGCTCACGGACCCCAACATCGGCTTGAACCTTCCATGGAATCGCAGAAAGCGAAAAAGACTCATGATGGCAAGGAATGTGATCATCCACATGTACAGTGGACCTGATGCTTCTTACTGGGAGCGGCGTTTGTCAAATGAGCACACTGAGGTGCTGTGCGTGGACTTGGAAGCCTCAACACCTTCAAATGCTTTGGATGAAACAACCTTTGCGTTTTTGCTTTCCTTGTGCGCCAGCAAACGTGTCAAAGCTCTACTTGGAGGCCCTCCATGCAGAACAACAAGTGCTCTCAGGTTTCAAAAGGATGATGGTCCACCAATTCTTCGAACAGAAGATCACCCATACGGTTTGCCATCATTGACTCCACAACAAGCTGAATTGGTCACCAATGACTCAATTCTGTGGCTCCGTTTGATGCTGATGTACATCCTCTGCGAAGAAGTGCGTCCAAAAGAACAAGCTCAAACTGCATTTCTTTGTGAACAACCTCAAGACCCAGCGGAATACCGCAAGAAGGAGGATGTGGATGAGCACCAGTACTTTTCAATGTGGAGAACTCAGGAATGGAAAAGCTTCCAAGAAGCCTACAACGCCAAGCTGATCTCCTTTGATCAAGGGCCTTTTGGACACCCAAAACGAAAGCCAACCACCTTGGCCTTGATCAACATGAATGAGATGATGCAGCTACAAGATGTGCGAGGTCGTGGAGCTGAACCTGAAGTTGCTCCGCTACCAGAACTCAGCGTGAAAGAAAGATGTGCTATGTCAAAAACTTGGGCGGCTTGGGCACCTGGTTTGAAGGCTGCAGTTGCTGAAGCAATCAGCAGATGGATTCGCCGTGAAGCGCCTCCACGTGAAGGACCTGAAGATCCTGTTGGCGTTGTTTACGCCGATGATGATGTCCGACTTGCTGGTGTCGCTGCAATTGGAAATGTTGCCCTTCAACAATGGAAGCAACACTACATGCAGGACCACATGCCGGCCCGTCGAGATTGCAGCCACTGTGTACGTTCTCAAGGTCGCAGTCGAGCACATCGCCGAGTTTGTCATCCTGAAAGTTTCACTTTGAGCTTGGACATGTCTGGTCGGATGACTGGTGGCAAGGACCAAAGTCCTGGCACCAACAAATACTTCTTGGTTGGAGTCTACACATACCCCGTCAACAAAAAGGGGAAACCACTCTTGTTGCGTCCTGACCAAGATGAAGAGGAAGATCACCCTTTGCCTGGCCTTGATGACCCTGAGCTCTCTGGTGATCCTCAAGAACAACAACCTGGAGATGGTCAACCACCTCAACAACATGTTGAACGAGATCAACAACAAGCGAGCCATGAAGCTCAACATGAACAAGGTCTTCCTGCAGGTGTTGCACAAGATGAACCTGATCCTCTCCAAGAAGAATCGGTTCCTGACCTTGTGGAAGATGAAGACGTGAAGTCAGCCTATGGAATGCACGACACTTGGATGCGTCTTATCAATGAGTCCAAGGATGTCACTGTGCGCAACCTCACTTTTGCAGAGCCCATTGCAGATCGAAATGTGCACAACGTGCTGCCAGCGATCGCCAAGATCTATGCTCGCTTGCGCTCTTTGGGTTGCCCTGTGTACCGAATGCACAGTGACCGTGCACGTGAATTTTTGGCAAAACCTGTCCATCAATGGTGTCTTGACCGTGGAATAGTTCAAACTATGACACCTGGCAGTGCTTTCAAAACAAACGGCAGAGCTGAAAATGAAGTTGGGATGATCAAAAAAGGTGTCCGCACTTTGATCTCTGCTGGAGCATGCCCTTTGGACAGATGGCCTCTTGCGGTGCGACATGTTGGAGAAAGACGTCTCCGCAATCAACTCAACCAAGCAGGCTGGCCAGTTGGAAAACTTCTGAGGTTTGGCTCAAAAGCCTATGCCCTCAAGAAAAGCTGGCAAGATCGCTACGCTCAATGGCGTGATTGCCGAGAAGAAGTTGTGGTGTGGGGCCCCGCTGAAGGATCTTCTATAACCACCACAACATACTATGTCAAAGCAATTGCAACGGAAAGGTGCTTCTACACTGATGATGTGGTGATTCCTGCAGATGATGGCATGAATGCAGCTGTCGATGCTGGTCCCGGGGGAGAAGTTTTGCCATATCTCCCTGAACGTGATGAAAGACAAGCTCAACCGCTTTTTTGTGATGGGGTACCAGCACGAAGATTGAGATCAAAGACAGCTCCGCCTCCAGCAATTGCCACTATGTCAATGTTGCACATTGAGGGGGAGAAGCGCATCCTTGCAAAGTTTGGCAGTGTGTTTGAGTTTGCGCTGCCGCCTGACAATGAAGTTGCCTCTGAAGGTTCATGGACTTTGGAAACAACGCTTTCTCCAGCACAACAACATCCACCTCAAGAACAACAAGAGGTTCATGATGCTCCGCTACCAGGGCATGATGATGAAAAGGATGGTGATGGGGGGCAAACAGAAACTGATGAAGTTCATGATCAAAAGGAGGAGGAAAGTGATGTGGAGGAGGATTTGGGGGAGGCGCCTAACAGCAGAGACGGTGGCTCAAGCTCTGCGGCCTCAAATGTATCAAAAAATGTTCTGGTTAGAATGTCAAAGATACAAGCCCTCCAAACCATCCACGACAATGTCTCGGACTATATAGCCGAGGAGATCTGCAAGCTTGATGGCACCTTCCCTGAACAAATGTGGTGTCTCCCTGAGCTCAACAAAGCTCTGGTTAAAAAGGTTGAAGTTGAAGAACAAATTCAACTGCTTGCGGATGAAGATCGAGCTGAAGAACAACAACAGCTTACTCATGAGTTTTTGGTCACCAAAACGGTCAGCAACAAAGAGGTTCGTGAAAACCTTGCCGATTGGACTGAATCCATCAAGGCTGAGTACGAGCAGCTTGTCGTCAACAAAAAGGCTGTCAAACCAATGACCAGAACGGAACTCCAAAAAATGGCTGAAGTGCAGAACAAAACTTTGGAGATCCTTCCAGCAAAAATGGTTCACACTAGAAAAGCTGGATCAGGAGCATACCGTTCAAGAGCAGTGGTGTGTGGAAACTACCAGACACCGAATGACGACAACACGTACGCTGGAGGTGCTGATGCAACACAGATCCGAACAATGCTAAGGATCAGTGCTCAGTACAAGTGGAAAGCTGCTTCAACTGACATACGAACGGCGTTCCTCAATGCGCCGAGAAGAGACTCCAGACTCATAGCTATGGAAGTGCCGCATGTGTACAAAATGTTGGGCCTGGCTGGACCTGATGAAGTTTGGCTCATCATGCTTGCAATGTACGGACTCCAGGCTTCACCAAGGGACTGGTGTCTTCACCGTGATGCAGTTTTGCCAACGCTGAAGTGGACAAGGCAAGGTCCAAATGGGTTGCTGACTGGAGGTTTTGAGAAAACAAAAGATGAAAATGTTTGGCGCTTGGAAGAACTGGATGAATCAGGCTACATCCACTGGAATGGCCTCATGTCGGTGTATGTGGACGACATCTTGGTCACTGGTGAAGAGTTTGCAGTTCATGGCGCTCTACAAGCTCTCTCTGGAGTTTGGACAACCTCTTCTGTGGAATGGGCTGGTGTTGACAAGCCTCTCAAGTACTGCGGTTTTGAGATTTCTGAAGATGCCAAAGGCGATGGTTTTCATGTCAACCAGCACATGTACGAGCAGGAGATGTTGCAACGTTGGAATGTTGATGAAGGAGTTGAATATCCTCACTACAAAGTTGCTGAGGATCAAGAAGTTGAAGAAAGCCCTGACCCAAATGATGTCAGGACAGCTCAAGCTATGGCTGGTTCTTTGCTGTGGTTGAGCTCCCGAACACGACCTGACCTTGCTCATGGAGTTGCAACAATGAGCAGGCTTATGACAAAGGCTCCTGTCAAAGCCATCCAGATCGGCACAACGTTGATGAAATACGTCAAGGGAAACCCTGGCGTTGGTTTGAGGTACACAACACATGTTTCTGATGATTGGGGTGCCCATGGCCAGCTGAAGGTGAAAAGAAGTGACCTGCTCCTGGAGATCTTCTGCGATATCGCCTACTCAGCAGGTTCTGGCCATAGAAGCGTCCAAGGAATAGTTGTTTGCCTTGGTGGTCAGCCGATCTGTTGGCAAACGAGCCAACAACCTTTTGTCACCCACAGTACGGCTGAAGCTGAGTTGGTTAGCTACTGTGAAGGCCTGATCGCTGGCAAAGCAGCTGAAGCTCTGGTGATGGAGCTCACAGGTGTTACAGCTGTGATGAAGGTCATCTATGGTGACAACATTGCCGCGATTGGACTGGCCAATGGAACTACAGCTTCTTCATGGCGAACAAGACACTTGCGCATCAGAGCAAGCCTTTTGAAACAAGCCCTGGATGAAACTGATGCAGCTGGAGGCCAATGGAAGCTGATCCATGTGCGTGGCCTTGACTTAGTTGCTGATGGTTTTACAAAGCCTCTTTTTGGAGCTGCCTTTCAACGTTTTGTGGAAAACCTGGGCATGAATGCGCCGTTTTTGAGGCCCGAAGACCCTGAAATACGTGCTGCTCAAGTGCGAAGCCATGGCAGCAGAGAGCGTGTTCATGCTGGTGCAGCTTCTGCGATGAGTTTTTTGGTGGGGCAGACTCTTTTGTCCGAAGCCGAAGCTTTGGAAATCAAGGGAGAACAAGATGAAGCGGGTCCACTTTGGATTGCTGCGGTGGTTTTGATGATCCTTGGGGCAATCTACGCTGGCAAGCTGGCAGTTCAAGCTGGTCAATGCTGCATGCGCCGATTGCAGGTGTGGTCGTCTTCGCCAACGATGCCTTCTGGTGAGATGCAAGCTTCATCAACAAGCTCCGCTACCAAAGATGATGGTGAAAATGATGTTGAAAAGAGATCAAGTTTGAGGCGACGCTTGAATGCTTCGAGCGGATCTGGCCCTGTGCAGGCCTTTGGCAGTTCTGGCCCTGTGCAGGCCCTTGGCAGTTACGGCCCTGTGCAGGCCTCTGGAGCGTCTTCAAGCGGCGTTGGAAACTATGGCCCTGTGCAGGCCTCTGGTGCGTCTTCAAGCGGCACTGGAAATGTTGGCCCTGTGCAGGCCCCTGCGACGATGCCTTCAAGTGGAGCTGGCACTTTGAGCAGTTCTAGCCTTGTGCAGGCTCTCTCTACGGGATCTATGAGTTTTGGCCCTGTGCAGGCCACTGGTGCGTCTTCATGCAGCGCTGGAAGCGTAGGTCCTGTGCAGGCCTTTGGTGCTTCTTCGAATGCGGCTGCTGGCATATCTCCAAGCGCTGGATCTGGCCCTGAGCAGGCCTTTGCTGCTGCGGACCCTGGCCCTGAGCAGGCCTTTGCGGCTGATGTATCTGGCCTTGAGCAGGCCCTGCGCGCTGTGGCGGAGATTTCTTCTGCGGCTGCTGCTGATGGCGTCAGCGTTGAAAACGCGTTGCAGCGGCGAGCAGCTGAAGTGAGCGAGGCACTTTTGGGTGGTGAAAGGTCTGAAATGACTTTACATAACCCATGGAATCTTTTTCAACATGAACATAGAGGCAAAGGATGGTCGCCTGCACAGATGTCAAAGATGTACAAAAAATGGCGAAACCATCATAAGGATAAAATGCCTTGAGCCTACCAATTTTAGGTTCCTACCTTTTTAGGTCTTTTTGTCCAATTCAATTCAATTGGCTGGGTGCCAAAATTCATTTTCTTCTCCCATGCGAATCGTGTAAACACGATTGGGGGAGTCTGTCATGTCAGGTGCGAAGGATGACACGCACAAATCACAGCAGAAGTGTACCTGTTTACCGCAGGCATTTTGGATTTGGAAAACAAAGGCGCGGGAGTTGTCAAGATAGTAATTCTCTACCCTGAAAAGTTCGGCAATTTTTTGGGGGATCCTTCCACTGACAGTCCCAGCGAGGTGATGTTGGCTAAGTCGTCACCATTCTTGCTGAAAAATCACCGTTGTCCCAACATACCCTCCAGCAAATTAACAGTTCGACCCTTTCAGATAGGGGTTGGAAGATTAGTTTCCACTCAAAAATTGTGATTTTCAGGGTCTATGTTAATTTACCAGAGGGTAATCCCAATATACACCTCAAAGTAATCCCACTTTTTTCACCACTGGGTCCACTGGTAACCCCAGAACCGTCAGAACCGACCCGGTCCCCGGATGTCCCCGGTCTCCTGATCAATGAACTGAAGGTTCGACACGCGTCCATCCTGGCGACGGGCCGATCTGTGCAATGGGTAAAGAGAAGAAATCACCTGCGACGGGCCAATGGGTAAATCCCCATTGGTTCATAGTGTTCAATAGTGGTTAATAGTGTTCAATAGTGGTTAATATGTGATTAATAGTGGTTAATATGTGATTAATAGTGGTTAATATGTGGTTAATAGTGGTTAATAGTGATTAATAGTGGTTAATAGTGATTAATAGTGTTCAATAGTTGTTAATAGTGATTAATGGTGGTTAATATGTGATTAATAATGGGATTGATATATTGATGTTATGGCTTAATGTTATGGGAATCCCTGGACCCGATCGGTTTTTGGCGGCGATTCGGCGAGTCGGACCTTTTCCGCGACAGCGGGACAAGCACAGCATCTGAAAGGAAACATCGGGTGTTTCTCGGGGCGGGAAAGCAACATCGACCTTACTTAGCCTCTGGTAAACGTTGACATAACTATGGAAAGATCCACCATTTTTCATGGGAAAATCAACTATTTCGACTGGGCCATGTTCAATAGCTATGTTTGACATAACCAGAGGGTAGCCACAAGTTCGTATTTACGTCCAGCTTCTTTCAATTTCTCAACTTTGCTTCAGGCATGCGAAAACGGCCGGCCGCGCTTCCTTGGATTGGCTGGCCAAATTGTTTCAGGAGGACCGCAGCGGAGAAACAAAATCGTCATGTTTCATTGAAACGAGGCCTGCGCAGATGAAATCTATCTGATTCTTCAAGTTTCAGGAGGTGGGGATGGCCTTCAAAATGCAACGTTTAATTTCTTGCGAGCTTTGACAAACATGATCAAATGTGACAGACATCTGCCTTAAAGAAAATGGATATCATCCCGAAGCATGTTTGCGATTCTCTGCGTGCTGCCAGCGCTGGAACCCTCCAGGCCAACAAAGGTCACAAATAGTTACTTACACACCACAAGGCAACATCCATTTACACAAAATCCGATGTGTCCAGCGATGGGCCACTTAATCCGATCTCAAAGAATTGAGATTTAAAAACATGGCAGTGTGTCAAAACCAATAGTACCCCTGTAGTTCACATCAAAATAGCTGGGATTTATGGATGTTCATTCCCCTAAAAAATGTGTTTTCATAGGTATTGATCCATACCCACATCGAAAAACCACATCAAGCAACGTTTAAAAAACAAAGGTTGGAACCTCCAACAAAGCAAACAAGTGTTTCCGCCAAACACATCAAAAAAAAGGTGGTTCATATTGGTTTGGAAACAAATATATATATATATGATATATGATATATATATATATACATATATTATATATATATGCTTAACAAATCGCCAGGATTCTCAACAAGATCTGCAAATTCTTCCACCACATGATAGGAGGGCCATTCGTAGTCATGTATCAGAATTTGGTTCGCCAAAGCCTTTCCTGCGGGTTGATGGCTTCCAGCGATGCCAAACAACACGTTGTTGCGCCTGATGGCCGCATGTGCCAAAGGTTTGGTCGGAATAGTTTTTCAACTTGGCAAAAAAAAGGCACCACCGGATGTCCCCACGCGCCGGTTTTGCCAATATCCATATGAACCAATTCCAAGCGACCTTCTGCAGCAGCCGAGACACTGGGTTGTCTTGGGACAACATTAATCCACTCCATCGAACTTTCAACGCCTTTCATGCACCGGATGTTTTTGCGAGCCGCGGCCACGGTTGTTGACCCGCCAATGCCAAGCTGCGCTACCAGGCTCTGCGGATCCCATCAACTAGAGCTCTGGTGCGTTCTGCAATGAAAGTATCGGTTCATCTCCTCCATCGACGAAGGTGCTGTCAATCTTTGCGTGTTCGCTGGGGCTGGAGCAAGGTCGACATTTCGGATTCTTGCTCTGGGCACGACAAGCACCAAGCAGCAAAAATGACAACAAATACACGATAGGCATTGAAATGACGGTGGTCAAGATCGACACTTTGACACGGAAATGCACGGAGGCAAAATGCTTCTTCGAGCCAGACGTTTGCAGTTCCACAAAAAAAGAATCCACACAAGGAAGGCACATCGACAAACAAACATTCAAGCAAACATGAATGTGGGATTCTGATGCAATCTGAAATCATGAACAATGCCGCTTTCAGCTTGGACGCTTTACCACCGGTTGCCAGCGTCGATTTCCGGAGGATCATCCCCTGGCCTCATCAGGCACCAAAAAGGCTGTGGGTGTGCTTTGCTCCTGACGATTGCTGAGGTCATGGGCCCCATGTTGCCACTTGCAATATTCAGATATCTTAGAGGGAGCAAAAAGAGAAATCCAGGTTTATGTGTTTGTATGTGTGCGTATTATTGCTATGATTATTATTATCATTACTATTACTACTATCTATTAATGTGGGTAAAACTATAATAAACCAACCCCCAAATCACCATAAATAGGTTGTATGAACCATTCCCAAATGGGTGGTTTATTATTGTTTTTACCCACATTAATATTATTATCATCATTATTAGTATGATTATGTCATTATCATTTTACTACTATTTGTTCTACGTATTGTATGCAGCTCCACCACTTGCCCCCGCACTGGTCATCAGCGAAAGCCAAGTGGTCAGCAGCTATCGTCATCCTCTATATATATATAAAGAGTAACCCTGGAACAGATAGGAAACGCAGTCTATAGTCACTGTTTTGAGGAATGCCAGGAATGATGTTCATTTAGTTTTAATAGGGATACTTCGAACTTCTATCTTTGCAGGAGTAAACAGCCTCTCATTTTGGCTGTCCCTGGTCAGGCTTTTCCACAGTGGGGTCTGAATCAAACCCCCAGTGGTGAGAATCCCCATCTGGTGAAAAAGCACCCTGTTCCAAGGTCAAAGTTCCAATGGTTTCCTGAGAGAGTCTGGGGTCCTGTAGCGAGGAGGCCATGAAGAAGAGGATATGGCTATAGGGTGCCCAGTTGGTCTCTAACCTCGAGACACGAGCTGGACGTTGCCTGGAAATCCCCAGTAAAACCATGCAAATTCAAGGGGGGGATTGCCCAGCAGATCATCAGAGGCTGGCCGGAAAAAGATGTTATTCCAGGGGGAAAAACCAGGGATTCCTGTAGATGTTCCCCTTCAAACGATAAGAGTTGATGAGAGGGATAAGGAATGGGTGAGGACTTCTCTGACATGAATTCAAACAAGATGGGACTGAAGAGAGAGAGATGTAAAGCGTCAACCCACCACAAAACCAGCTTCGCTTCGTCTTGAAGGTCGTCCCCAGCAGTGTCCAAGTCTCATCTTTTCCACGTCAATGGATTGAAAGGTGGTAAAACCGATAACAACTCACACCTAATTCAACTGCTGTGTTGTTTTTACAGACCTCAAAATTTGGGTTCGTTATTGGGTTTAATTGTAACAGAACACCCCATTCTAGTAGAGCACCGTTTTACATCAACCAAGCATCATTCGCATCATTTCGCTGCTCTAATTTCTTTTTCCAAGATCAATCTCCTATTTTTGTCGGCTGTTTGCTATAGAAAATTACCCGTTTTCAAAGCTAAATCATCGAACTAAATGGGCAATCTTCCTCCATGTTCCATAACTATGAGATTCCCACAGGGTATTTCCCATTCATATCCCCATTTCTTGGTCCTATACATGGTACCCCAGAAAAACCACATCTCTTATCACCATTTATCACCTCCATATGGCAGTGTGTCAAAACCTTGTACCCCTGGTGAACATCAAAATAGCTGGTAAATGGATATTCATCCCCCTAAAAATGGTATTAATAGGTATTGATCCATACCCATATCTCTCGAGTTGTTTTATCCCATGCTCCCGGACGGGATGACGAGGGAGTCCGCTCCCAGCGTGTTGGCGCGGGTACAGCCCAAGATGTCCACCTCACGGACGTTTGGGATGGAAAAAAATATGAAAAGTAGTGATGATCTCTCCACAACTTTATGACATGGACGAATCTTCTATATGTATATATACATATGTATATGTGTGTGTGATTTGTAGGCAGTGATATGCTCAATATGTTAAGCTGCACCTACGTACCTCAAGAAATGGTCGCCACGAGTTGGTGACAAGCTCAGATGCTTGTAGATACCATGTGTAACTAGCTGGTTAGTAAGTGCAACAAGTACCATTATACATATATATATATATACATACATATACATATATATATACATATATATCCCCACAATATTCCCCATTTATGTCGCAATAAGATGAGTGTGTACTGTGCACTACCCATCCAAGGTCGATGGTCGACCTTATTTACGGGTTTTTTGGTGGTCCGGGATCCATTCTATTCGTTAAACCCATCTTTGTTGGTGAAAACCGTTAAAAAAAAAAGAAACGCGATGATCTTCCATTGACTATAGACTGGTTGCTGGTTTCAACCCCTCTGAAAAATATTAGTCAATTGGGGTTACTATTCCCAATATATGGAAAAGTAAAAAAATGTTCCAAACCACCAACCAGTAGATAATGTGGGTGAAACAATCATAAACCATCCCCCAGGAAAATCACCATTTTTTAATAGGTGCTATGTTTACCATTTCCAGTCAGTGGTAAACATGACATGGTTTTACCCACATTCCATACAAAACCATGTGTGGATATCCCCGATGATCGCCTGCGCTGGTGACCATCCGTAGATTCCGGGTTTACGATCGAAGTGGGGCATCCACGGATACCATGCATAGGTTTAATTATAACATAGGAAAATCATGGTAAATCATGGTTAATGATGGTTAATACTGGTGAATCATGGTTAATGATGGTTGATACTGGTGAATCATGGTTAATGATGGTTAATACTGGTGAATAATGGTTAATGATGGTTAATACTGGTGAATCATGGTTAATGATGGTTAATACTGGTGAATCATGGTTAATGATGGTTGATACTGGTGAATCATGGTTAATGATGGTTGATACTGGTGAATCATGGTTAATGATGGTTAATACTGGTGAATCATGGGTAATGATGGTTAATACTGGTGAATCATGGTTAATGATGGTTAATACTGGTGAATCATGGTTAATGATGGATGATACTGGTGAATCATGGTTAATGATGGTTAATACTGGTGAATAATGGTTAATGATGGTTAATACTGGTGAATCATGGTTAATGATGGTTAATACTGGTGAATCATGGTTAAAGATGGTTAATACTGGTGAATCATGGTTAAAAATGGTTGATATTGGTGAATCATGGTTAAAGATGGTTAATATTGGTGAATCATGGTCAATGATGGTTAATACTGGTGAATCATGGTTAAAGATTGTTAATACTGGTGAATCATGGTTAATGATGGTTAATACTGGTGAATCATGGTTAATGATGGTTAATACTGGTGAATCATGGTTAAAGATGGTTAATACTGGTGAATCATGGTTAATGATGGTTAATACTGGTGAATCATGGGTAATGATGGTTAATACTGGTGAATCATGGTTAATGATGGTTAATACTGGTGAATCATGGTTAATTATGGTTAATACTGGTGAATCATGGTTAATGATGGTTAATACTGGTGAATCATGGGTAATGATGGTTAATACTGGTGAATCATGGTTAATGATGGTTAATACTGGTGAATCATGGTTAATTATGGTTAATACTGGTGAATCATGGTTAATGATGGTTACCCTCTGGTAAACGTTGACATCACCATGGAAAATCAGCATTGTTGGATGGGTACATCAAATGGCCATGTTCAAGAGCTATATGAGTTTACCAGAGGGTATACTTGGCTTGAGGGTCAGTCCAATCGCGACAAGTTCCGATTGTTATCATCACCCCCTGCAAAAGTTTCGTTAGAAAGCCTACGGACAAAATTGATTCGGTTATGGCAGGTAGCTGGGCGAAAAACTTTGAAACCGACCCAATGGATCCACAACTTTTTAGGGGTCCACAGAGAGCGCATCAACCACCCCTGAGCTTCCCAACCCGCATGCACGGGTTGCCGAACCAGGTCAGCTGATAAAGCCTGGTCAGCGAGACACTCGCACCGTGCCTACGTTGGTTTCGCAGGCTCTAAAGCAGACCACTTGGGGCATACTTGGGGCCCAATGTTTTCTTGGACACGCCCACATAGTCGCGACATAAACTCTTTCAAGCGTTTAGATGGACTTCCAAGTTCCTTGTCAAGTTAGTTGGGGAGGTCCCCGTTCCCTAACGGCTCCAGAATATTGACCAATCTCAATTTGCTTCAAGTGCAGATATGTCTTACTGAAATACTGATTTTTTGTTGGTCATATACCCACTATCCATGCCCATTTCTGGCTCAATCCCCTTGGTTGTTCCTTAAATCCCCTGGTTATCGTTGGTTTTTTATCCCCATGTCCGCTGCCTGAGCTTCATGGCCAGGAAGGGCACGGGAATCACCACGTTCACCAGCACGCTGTTCCTCGGACGGAAAACATGTTGGGAAAATGCCGGAGATCACAATTTGAGTTTCATTAGGTCAATGGATTGGTTTAAGGGAAATTTTACAGGAAACCATAGATTTTCCCATTAGATATGGGGCTTTCCTGTAAATTTTCCCTTAATCCAATCCATTGATTAGGTTGTGGATTTGGATTATAGAATATTATCATAATTATATATATGGAAAAATAAAAAATGATCCAAACCACCTATAATAATTTTAGATTTGGATTCTACATATGTTCTAATAAAAGATAAGATTTGACTTTGATTTAGATTTTAGATCTGGACTTAGATTTAGGTTCGATGAGGCTAGAATTGATTTGAAAGGGTTTAGATTTGATTGAGATTAGATGACATTAGATTTAGGTTTCATTGAATTAGATTGAGATTACGTTGGATTCAGATTTGGATTTATTGATAGATTAGATTAGATTGGATTGGATTAAACTAATTAGATTAGATCGAGATGAGATTAGATGATCACATCAATATCCAATGTATGATATTGGGTCACAAAAAAATTGATAGACCAGAAATGGAACAAAGAAATTACTCATGTTCATCAAATTCGTCGGTTTGAGTCCAGAAATCTATGTCCTCACGATTTTTTTAGCACAGTCTAACCCAGATTGAGCTGGATGCTTGGTATCACACTGTGAAACACTGATGTTGGTCCCATAACCAATGGCGCCAGTGAATCCCATGGTCCTTTGGAGGCCCCGTTCCCATTCACAAGCAATTTTCTATTGTGCCATAGGAATAGCCCACCCGTGACTCCAAAAAAGTTGGAGGTCTTTGGAGGCTAAAATCAATGAAAACTTTGCTGCCAAAATGGCAGAAAATGAGTTACCTCCAGCTCAATTCTTGGGATTTTTGGGGGATCAACCACCACCCCTGGAGCTAGGCTTCGAATCCACATTGCCCTGCCAGGGCGAAGCTGGCGAGGCTGGAGATGAGGTGATCAGCGAAGCACGAAACCCCAAGTGTCAGTGCTATGCCCCACAGAAATTAGGCGCCTGAATAGTGTATAACGACTCTTGCGAAGAGGCTCATTTTTAGGCTTGTCCCAAGTGAGACACACTGCTGTTGGCTGTTTGTAGGTCGACGTGGATAAGGAGTCCCCCGATCATAGATCTGGAGAATTATGGCATAGACGTCCCAAAAAATACTTGAATCAAATGGCCCTACAAGGGCTTCCCTACTTACTTAGAAGTTGGGTTATGACCCCACCTAAATTGTATACATAAATCATCATAAATCCATATATGTATATAAATCTACATATATGATATAGATGCGCCATAAATCCAGTTGGCCCTGTTCAACCTGTCCCTTACCTGTCCCTCCTTACCTGTTTTGCCGCGCCGGCCGGCCTCGTATTCCTCTGGGAGATCGATCCAGGTGTAGCCATTGCGCGTGTAGCTCAAGCGATATCTAGTCACCTCAGAAACCCATGGCTCAAACGACCCCTATGGTTAGTAACCATTAATGGCGGTTTATGATGGATAATGGTGGTGAATTGGTGGTTAATGATGGTTGATGGTGGTTAATGATGGTTAACAATGGTTAATAAATGGTGGTTTAATTGGTGGTTAATGATGGTTCATGGTGGTTAATGATGGTTAATTGGTGGTTAATGATTGTCAATGGTGGTTAATGATGGTTAATGGTGGTCAATGATGGTTAATGGTGGTTAATTGGTGGTTAATGATGGTGAATAATGGTTAATAAATGATGGTTGATGATGGTTAAAAAGACAGGGGTTGGTAAATGTCCTAAAACATCACCCAAATATTGGGGATATAATATAATATACTCTCCAACAGATACTTTTTCAAGTGATGTGAAACAAATCCCCAAAATGGGACATTTACCAAACTCTGAAAGACAAAACATTTTTTTTAGTTCAGACACCATCAGTTTCCAAGGTTGTCAACCGCAAATTGTCTCCTCAAACTCTGGGATCTGAAGGGTTATCACTGCCTTCCAAGCTCAGTAATGCAACTTCATTGAAAATATATACCCTCTGGTTATGACTAACAGTTCGCCATGGAAAGATCCAGCATTTTTAAGTTCGGTAAACCATCTATTTCGATTAGGGCCATCTATACCATGGCTAAGTTAGTCATAACCAGAGGGTGTATATATATATATATACAGTATATATTTATTTATTTATTTATCCCACATAGCGCGGAGTGCGTTTCCAACTCTTCTCACAACCCATCTGGCGAATAAATTGTTTAATGCTTGGGTCATGTTCAACATGGGTGAGTCTGAGAATGGGGCATGATGATTAATCAGCAAATTTGGAGTACCCTATTTTCAGACATACCCATGTGAATATAGGGAATATATCAAACTACTATCTCAAACCCAATCTGTTGGGGCCATTGATGGTGTCTCCCCGATCCACCATTGTTTAGGGGGTAACTGCTTGGTCTTGAAGCATGGTCATCCACCAGTCATCGCCCCAAATCTCCCACTTTTGCATGATAAACTCTCCACTTCTTCGAAATTCATGACTACCCTCTGGTAATTCAACATATCTATGGAAAATCACCATAAATCATCATAAATCATCTATAAATGGGTCATGTTCCATAACTGCGTGAAATTACCAAACGCTATTCTTCACCATCCAAAGTCCAAAAACAAATCTCGCAAGTTACATGATATTTACCCAGTGTCATCAAACATGCCTGGGAAATCCCGCTCCAAAATGGAGGTTTCGATGGGAAAATCATCTGGTTGGTGGTTTCAACCCCCCTGAAAAATATTAGTCAGATTGGATCATCATCCCAACTACAGTATTGGGGGAAATAAAAGTCATGTTACAAACCACCAATCAGTCATCGTTTCCCATCCCAGCATCCCAGCATCCCAGCATCCCAGCATCCCAGCATCCCAGCATCCCAGCCATCACCGAGAGGCCCATTGCAAAATTGCGCCAGAACGTCCCGCCGTCTGCACCTCTTCGATCCTCGAAACCCCGTTGTGAGATGTTGTTAGATCCGGAGATTCTTCATGTCATTGTGAGTTGGAGAGTAAAAAAACAACGAAACCAGGAAAAAAATTGAACAACCAGGAAATAGATATGTCCTGAAATGTGAAAATGATGAAGAACCAGGAAAATGGTGGAAAATATTATACAAAATCATGGGAAAAAATAATGAACCAGAAAAATGGTGGAAAATATTATGCAAAATCATGGGAAATAATAATGAACCAGAAAAATGGTGGAACATATTATACAAAATCATGGAAAAATGGTGAACCAGAAAAATGGTGGAAAATATTATACAAAATCATGGGAAAAAATAATGAACCAGGGAAAATGGTGGAACATATTATACAAAATCACGGAAAAAATGGTGAAAATACATGAAAATATGTGAAAATAACATGTGCGATTGTGAAATAGGCGATTTTGGAGTCAATCCATGAGTCAGAGAAGTTTCTTCGACCATCAATGTTGACCAATGAATCTAATCAGCTTCGCGTTTTGTGATCATCCAAGTTGTGTAACTTGATCATCTAACTCTCCAACTCTCCAGCTCGAACCGACAATTAATTCCAACCATCCAATATTGGAAGAACCAGATCATCTAAATCTGATGTTCTTCCGATGAATTTCACCAAATTTCACCCTCCCATTCCTGGCCTGAAAACGTGCGAGCTATCTCATCTTACCTATCTCCCAACTTGCACCCCCCAGTGCCAGTCGAGCTGCAACATATCAGTGCCAAAGTCGAACTCGATGTAGCTGGTCAAACCATTGATGACCCGATTACAATACCTTGGGCACCGGTCGCACGGGTCGCACAGGTTTGCACAGGGCCCCCCTGTGAAGCCTGGCGACATCACCCAGATGCTGAAAGTTGGGACTTATCGGAGGGTCAATGGGCTAATCTCCCCAATTCATTGACCCGGGTTCATTGGGATTTCCCCCAAATCATCCGAGTTCCGGTACTAGAATGGTCTGTATGCAACGGCGCGGCCGGTCAATCTTTTCCCATCCCATATAGATGCTTGTCCTGTATCAACCCATGGTTCTCCTCATCAAAAAGCTTCGGATTTTCTAGCGATGTTAAATTACCCTCTGGTAGTCTGTGCAATAGCTATGGAAAACCATTAAGATAATGAGGTGAATCATAGTAAATCATCTATAGTTCATCTATATTTCATCTATATTTCATGGCTCATGTTCCATGGCAAACTGCTAAATTTACCAGAGACCTCGAACTTCCAGAGTTGGCTCAACATCTCCACAACCTGGCCCCCTCCGGCACGAGCCACTGGCCGTTCCCATCCAAGCGCATGAACTCCGGTTTGTTTGCCGCCAGAATGGGTTGCGACCTGAGAGTGGCTACATCGAAATTGTCGCGGAATCTGAGGATTTCGGCCCAGTTTCAAACTGGGCAGATTTCACCAGAAGGCAACCCTGAATTCATCAGCGAAAAGTGGAACAAGTTCTAGATTGAAGCCACAAAATTCAGGGGGGAACCACGAAATGAATCCATCAGGAGATCACCTTGTGATGGGGATCAGGGATAGTCATCCGTAGGAGAAACACCAGGCTTTCATCCAGCCCATGACCCATGATGGATCCATGGTGCTGCTATATATGCTAACATGACTGGGGTATATTGATGGAATCCATGGCACACCATATATAGCAGCACCATGGATCCTATGGGTGATGATCCATGGATGTTCGCGATGTTGAAACCGCCCGAGTTGGACTACCAGAAACGGTGTCCTCCACCACATCAGGCTGGAAATTCTACCGGCTACACTTCGATGATTTTTCCCTATAGATGATGATCCACCGCTGAGAAAATGATTCTCTACCATTTAAAGATGATTGTCCACCTATTTTCATAACGATACTTTTTCCAATGAACCAACTTCCATTGTTCGTTGATTTCCCAGCACCCATGGACACGGAACCAGGCACAAGGATGACATTACCAACATCCCTGGTTCACCCGATCAGAAGCTGGTAATCAGCCGGATGTTCCTATACAAAAAATCCACCAAATTCGACAGTGTTGGCTCATGTGATGTCATGTGTTTCATACATCGCTTCAGAATTTTCAGATCGACCACTGTGACCAAAAAACTCTTCACCGCTCCGCATCCAGTTCTGGGGCTATCACTGTGTGATGTTGGCATCGGGAAGGTACGGGTTTGCATTGCTCCCCACGATGCTATGTTGGACCTGCGGGAGGTGAGCAGCGCTGAGATTCATGGGTCATCGATTCATCCTGTTCATCCTCCCCAAAATATGGTATTCCATAGGTTTTGATCCATCCCCAGTTGCGTTCTGCAACCTCAGACTTCTGGATGTCAGCTTCTCCCAAGACACGCCCTCCGTTCCACAATCCGCTGGTTGCTTTTTTCGGCGACAGAATGAATTGACTTCCGTTTCGTGGTGCGAATTTCGTGAAACGAATGCTCCAACTCTCAGTGTCTAGTTCACATAACTTATCCGGTTGGTTCATAGGGATTCCCTATTGGAGTGTAACTGTATGTATATATACATATATATATTATCATATATATATACATATATATATATATGTAATATATGTATATGTATATGTATATGAATATGTGTATGTATATATATATACATATGCGTTTTCCTTATTTTTTTCATAGTCTCATATAGTCTCCATGAAGGCGCAGCATATAGTCTCCATGGAAGAGCAGCTGGTATAACCCTATCATCAACCGTCAACAAGCACGCTAATTGGACACTGCTATCATCAGATGATTGGCGGCTTCTTTGTCAGTTCTATCACCTGTAGCATTTCCGGATCATTGCAGTGCTTGGGAAGGTCGTACTCAAACATCACGTAATCCGGTAGGCTTATCCAGCAAAAAGCCCGTAGAAAGGCGAAATCCTTCTTGAGCAGAACATTCCTCACCAACGGGAGCCGCTTTTTGAAATACCAAGGGCCTAAAAAATATTGGGGTGAGCCTGGAAAAAATGTGAGAACGGAGTTGAAGCCCTATAAGTTGGTGGGGCCCCTATAACATCCTATAACCATAGTATCAATATTTATCAATAAAATCGAGCAAATCCTGGAGCTGACGTTCAACCCGGGGCGTGCTGGGAAAGCACTTCGGCAGCTCGGAAAGGAGCTTCCCCATGATGATTGGATTTGTTGGCATGGGATGTTCAATCTCACCAACCTTGCCTTGCAAAAAAGAAGTCAAACTAAAGAGCATTCTCTACTGTAGTCTATAGTAATCTAACCTTATTGAAAATCGTAGATATAGACATCCACGTCTAAAATCAGGATTTCTACTGTTTGCTGGAGGTATAATCGCCCTGATTCCCACATGGACTATATAGATTCCCATGGATGTAGCTTTCAAAGGCCTTGCTGTTGCCAACTCAGTGAATCTCCATGGTTGGAGCGAATTATCATCCATCTTTGGGGATCCCCCTGCTAAAACGATGATGACTGTCACTGCAAGGTCACTCAACTTTACCCATATGTGCCATATCTTTGAACCCTTCGGTGAAAAAAACCAAACATCCAAACATGGAGAATTGTCAGACAAAACCATCGTAAAAATGGCCAATCTTAGATACCCTCCAACCAAACAAAGAATAGCTGGTTCAATTGGTAAATCTCCCCATTTCTCTCTCAAAAGATAGATGGATTCAAGTAACCATCGAGCTGGTGTTTCCCCATGTTTGATGCTTAGCCATGGCAGCCATGGTTGAGTTACAAGGATTTTTTGCTCATAGCTTTCTCTAAAACCTCCATCGACCGCCCCAGCCATGGCTCTGCAAATGATTTGAGGACGCGGTCATATTGTCACAGTCGCGCACCAAAAACTGTGCAGTGTCATTGTTCGCAGCGGACTCCAACATGTCGGTCATGGCCTGAAAGCGGGGCCTGATATCGGACTGAAAGTCATAAGCCAAAGCTTCCCATCTCATGAAATACTCGGTGGTTGATAGATTTCCCTAGTATGGGTTATAATATGTTATAATCCTCGATAACCCAGGTATAGTGCTTAGAATGACTTCCTGTAATAAGTAATAACCAATCAACCGTGTTACTTTTAATGGCACAAGATGCAAGTGTCACCACACAATTTTCGGGGTTACATTCCAACTTTTAGGATGAAAAAAACCATGGTCACCAATAGTGTCCCTTTGGGAAAAGGGGCCGGGTTGGTATACAATACATTAACACTTACCGGTTGTTGAATGGACGGACCCCTCTATTAATCAACCAGCCAGTGGAAAAAGGATGTCTATCGATGAAGAATATTGATCTTGGGGTCCAGAAAAGGGGGAGGACATGTCTATATTACACCTCAGATTTTAAGTCTCTGTTCTATCTCTTTGAGGGATCACTGTATGTTGTTCAACCACAGCAAACTACCAAAAATGTCGGAAAAAAAAGAAAAAAACGAAACTACCCTGGCCTTTCTCTCCTTTTCATCCGTGGGATGCTGACCCAAGGAATTGTTGTAAGGTATCTTGGCCGTGATGCAGGATTGGGATTCCAACAAGTTCTTCCAGTCCTCTGCCAGATTTTCGATCTTGCCCACGAAGTTGATGGGCAGGCGGCAGCTTTGGGAGAAGGGAGCGAAGTATTCCTGACGTGAAAACATCGGGGATTCCACGGCATTAAGACAGAACTTGGTGAATTCGATGGATTATGGGCGATGTTTTAAAATAACCTACGTCTCCTGACATGTTTGCATCCAGACGGTGCTGAAGCTACCTTTTGAATATTTTGAATCATGTTTCAAACATGTTCTTCGTAAATTGAAGGATTTAAGCGTTGAGCCACAGCCCCAAGTCAACCCTAATCTGAACCGAAATGACCCCTAAACAACCCTATAGACATACCCCTAAACCAACCCTCAACAAACCCTAAGCCAAACCCAAATGAACTGTACATCCCGCCCTGGGAAATGTGCCCAAAAAGAACCATCCTGGTGGTGACCTGTTGCTTTAATGCCACGTCGAACCGCTACCCTCTGGCAGTGAACTGTGGCTCGGTGAATGTTCCAGGACGGAGCTCCACATGTTCTGAAAAAGTTCACCCGGTAATTCTATCTGGTTTGCTGCAAAATCCTCCATTTGTCCATGTGATTGTTCCCATTGAATCCTCAAATTATCGTGTATGTTCCCGTTCAACCCTCCATTTTTCGTGGAGATTTCCGATCAAAAGAACGGATTTTCCAATGAAACCCCCGCATTTTCCATACTTTTCGTGGAAATCTCCCCCCATGGTTTCCAAGCACCGCGCCATGGGCACCCAGCGATCACCGATACCCAAGGATCGCTCTGCGGCTTCACGTGGCCGTTGAAGATCAAGCCGTCCTGGAAGAAGCGCTCAGCGAAGAGCTGGGCACGTTTCATGGTGCCCTCCTCCGCTTGATGAAAAAACCTCGGTGAGCGAGCTGGGCCGCCCTCGGGGAATTGGATGGTTAATAAATGGTTAATATATGGCTAATATATGGCTAATATATGGCTAATATATGGTTAATATATGGTTAATATTAATATATGGCTAATATATGGCTAATATATGGTTAATATGTGGTTAATATGTGGTTAATAATGGTTAATAATGGTTAATAAATAATGGTTAATAATGGTTAGTTACTATAATTAATAATGGTTAATCATGGTTTCCTATACCAAAATCACCATGTTTCATGGGGATTAATCATGGTTCATCGTGGTGATGAATGGTGACTAATGGTTGGATATTAATGGTTAGTACTGTTGATAATGGTTAATAATGGTTAGTTGGTTAATAAGAGGAGATTTTTTCTTGGTTAGTTAAGCCATAGTAGTGGTTAGTAGTTGTGAGAAATTGGTTGATACTGTGGATGGTTGCGAAATCCTGCACCATCTTGGATGCTTGAAACCCTATAAATAGTAGGATAAACCACCTATCAAGTGGTGCAGGAATTCTTCCATCCACCGTAGTATGATGGTATTGCTGGTTGGTGGTTTCAACCACTCTGAAAAATATTAGTCAGTTGGGATCATTATTCCCAACAAAAATAAAAAATGGTCCAAACCACCAACCAGTATTGTCAATGATATGGCAAAATCTAGTATTATGGTATTATGATTAATGATCATATGATGATGTATTATGGTATTGTGGTCCATAGTATTGAACTGCTTTTCCAGATGAAATCAGTAATGAACCATGGTATTCGATTAAGTTTTAGTTCAGAACTCTGGGTAGCTGTCAATTATCCTAGAGTTTTATCCTCCATTTAAACTTAAACATTACCCAGATTATAGGTCAACTTAACTATCTAGGGGGTCATTCATACTTAAACCCATCGATCTGGAATTGATGGATTGTTGGATTATTATCTGAATTATTGTCATTTATCCAGATAGTAATCTATCTGAGATTGGAGGGATGGATGATAAATAAATGAGTGGCCATCCCACTATCATGATTCCCTATCAATGCTAGTATGACTATCCCGAAATATGGCTATATGATATATGTATTTTCAGTATGTCTGGATAAATATTCGGATCAATTACCATCATTCACTAAGCCCAAAAAAGGCGACCAGTGCAGTGCCTGGGCTCTTTGTCATTATATTTGATCCAGGTTCTCCCCATGAATTTCCCCGTAATCCCCACAACAAACCCGGCCTGGTAAACATAGAAAAAGCTAACTGGAAAGATCCACCATCAAAATAATAGCTAAATCAACGATTTCTTTGATCATTTTCCAGTTCGCTATGTTAGTATGTTCAATTACCAGAGGCTAATCATTACCCCCCCCCACTTTTCTCGAAGTCACCATGTCATTCGCGCACTGCCAGTACGGTGGATGGGCCATGATGGGCCGTTGGGCCGAATCCGTAACTGAGAACCACCCATTTTGGATGGGTATTTCAACCTATTTATAGTTGATTTACCCATGAATAGCATGGTGGATCTTTCCAGTTCGTTATGTGGCTGTTTACCAGAGGGTTTCATGGGATGTAAAAACCGCCGACCTATCAACTGATGATAACCGGATTTCGCGTTGCCATCCACGGCTGTTTAAATCATGACTCTTGGGGGAATATCCCCCCAATGTTCATAAACCATGGTTTATGAACATTGGGATTCCCCGTTCTTGGATTATGAAGTAATCCCCAATGTATAAAGGGTAGTATAATCCCCTTTCATCAACCAACCAGTTTTGAGTTCATCCCATGAACTAGTTCCATGCATCACCAATCAACCATAGTTATTGGACAAACCTGTTCACCAACTTCGCTAACAAAATTTAAGGCTTTTGAACAGTATGGCCATTAATTTAATTTATGAGTTATAACTGGTTTGAATAGTGGGATTATACATTTCATAAGAAATATAGGCTTATAAGTTATATATCCCAGATACTTAGCTCACTTATATACTTATACATCTCAGTTATATATCCCAGATATAAGATGATATAAGTACTTAGCTCACCATCCTCACCATCGTCATCCCAGAGCAGCTCGTAGCGTGGGCCCAAATAGATCCGATCGATCTCCGCATAGCCCGAGATGAAGCGCCCCAAGGGCTCTCGGACGAAGGTGAAGACCGTGCGATGTTTCATGGAGTCCTTGGGAAAAGGGGGCCTGTTAAAAAAAAAACGTGGCTTGGTAGATTTATCAGATAATAGTTGGAAAACTTATGGGATAGTTAGGTGATAATGGTGATTGAAAGATATTAGAACTGTTGAACTGTATCTATCAAGTATCTATTATCACCTATGGGATAAATGGGGATGAAATGTTTATCAACGGGAAAAGGACGTCTATGTCTGGGTGCCCCAAATCGCTCAGTTCTTGGTACACAGTTCACAAGTTCACTATGTTACCCTAGGGTAAACTATAGCATAGATGTGGAACATCAATGGTTTCCCGTTCGAATCAAATGATGCATGATTCGTGGTGGCTTCTCCACATCGTTTAACGCAGACCAGGATGGTTTTTCCCATGGAAAATACCATGGTTTTATCGGTTCATCAAAGTTACCCTCAGGTTGTTCAACATACGAGTAGCTATAGAAAATGGATCCCGGGTTTTTTCCATATGGTTTATGGATGTGGTTTACCTATGATCTTAATAGTGGTTTTCCATGATGTTCCCATAGCTATGGTAAATGATCAAAGGCTAATAAGGATGAATAATTGGATGAATCAATTTCGGATCTCACCAACAAATGCCATTTTTAGATTTTTGAAAGGAACCATTGCGGGATCCAATGGTAGTGTTATGCGCAATGGTGATGTACAAAAATCCGATTTCCAGAGGAGACCAGCGTTCGGAAGCAACGTACAGCGATGCGTTTCCCGCAAGGCGTCATGCAACTTAAGACCAACAACCAAACGGAATTGAATCCAACCAATGGTAGTGTCTGGTAAACAGCCACATAACGAACTGGAAAGATCCACCATGCTATCAATGGGTAAATCCACTATAAATCACCATTTTCAATAGCTATGTTAAATTACCAATGGTATCAAACGCACTTCACCAGCAAACGGAACATCATCGTCGGATCGTCGATTCACCCGGTGTGCCAAGGATTTTGACCCCAAAGAAGTGTCCCCACCGAAGCCCCGGGCCCAACGGCCGCGGCACCAGGTTGATGTTTTCACACCAATTGAAGTCATCCTCAAAGGAATCCACCACCTAAAAAAAACATCGGAATTTCGCATCCAGGAAGTCGATCCCTTCTTTTCCCCATCGAAAAACCATAACTTAAAAAAAAACTGGTGGATGCTGGTGGTCCTACCATTTTTTGAAGAAAAAATGGTGGATGCTGGTGGTCCGGCCTCATAGTTGGAGCCAATGGCTTTGAGGTTTTCCATCACCGAATAGCCAGCAGCTTTCCACACGTGCATGTACACCATGTTATGATTATCTTCGGCACTGCATCGCATCTGCGCCTGGGAACCCAACTTGAAAAAAAACATGGTGAAAGATTCTGTAACCCAACAATGTGGCATTTAGAAACAACAACATGGAAATCTCATACTTCATGGCCGAATTCTCATACTTCACTTACTTCACTCTGCAAATAGCCAAATAGATCTGTTCCAATAGCTGTTATCATAGGGCCGGGATGAAGAAGCCCATGATTTGGAAGTTCCCAGGTCCAAAAACCATGACCAGGCGCACCTTCGCCACCTGTGGATGAAAATCCACGGGATCAAAACCTTGATACTGCTTCCCCAGCAGATTCTGCACAAAGGGCCACACCCGATAGCGGATCTCAGGGCGAGCCGGAGCCGAACGGGCCCAGCTCCGAAAAGTCAAAAAACTGGACCCCAGTTTACCCCAAGAATTTGGCATTTTTGGGTAGAGAACGTGATGATAAACCGTCCATAATTGTGGAAGTTGTGGAATTTGTGGATACTAGTCCTCTACTTTAAATCAACCCCTAATGTTTCTTGGAGGTCAGTCATTTCTCAGTCGCCTAATCTAAGCTGCCTTTCTTATGTCAACATCCCTTACAGTTTGCAATCCAGCGCCTGTTTCAGAGTGGGCAAACAGTCTAGGCCCGATCGCAAGCATTCCTGCTTCGCCTGCAGCAGTTTGCGGGCCAGCTCTTGCAAGGCCGCAGTGGCGGTATGGTTCCAAACATGAATCCCTTGAGCCTCGCTGGCTCCGGCCTCGCTGCCTTGTTCCGCTTGCTGGAGGCTCATCGTTCTGTTGACCTCCCTATGCTCTTGGCCTTGTGCCTCTTGCTGATGGTCCTGGCCTTGCTGGCCTTGTGCCTCTTGCTGATGGTCCTGGCCTTGCTGGCCTTGCGCCTCTTGCTGATGGTCCTGGCCTTGCTGGCCTTGTGCCTGTTGCTGATGGTCCTGGCCTTGCTGGCCTTGTGCCTCTTGCTGATGGTCCTGGCCTTGCTGGCCTTGTGCCTCTTGCTGATGGTCCTGGCCTTGCTGGCCTTGTGCCTCTTGCTGATGGTCCTGGCCTTGCTGGCCTTGTGCCTCTTGCTGATGGTCCTGGCCTTGCTGGCCTTGTGCCTCTTGCTGATGGTCCTGGCCTTGCTGGCGTGCCTCTTGCTGATGGTGCTGGCCTTGCGCCTCTTGCTGATGGTCCTGGCCTTGCTGGCCTTGTGCCTCTTGCTGATGGTCCTGGCCTTGCTGGCCTTGTGCCTCTTGCTGATGGTCCTGGCCTTGCTGGCGTGCCTCTTGCTGATGGTGCTGGCCTTGCCGCCCCTCTTTCTGATCGGTCCTGGCCTTGCTGGCCTTTGGGCCTCTTGCTGATGAGTCCTCGGCCCCTTGCTGCCTTGTGACCCTCTGCTTGATGGTCCCTGCCTTTGCTGGCCTTGTGCCTCTGGCTTGATGGTCCTGGCCTGATGGCCTTGGGCCTCTTGCTGTGAGGTCCTGCCTTTGATGCCTTGGTGCCTCTTGCTGATGGTTCCTCGGCCTTGCTGGCCTTGTGCTCTTCTCCCCCTTGCGAATGGTCCTGACCCTTGCTGGCCTTTGCGCCTCTGCCTGATGGTCCTGGCCTTGCTGGCCTTGTGCCTCTTGCTGATGGTCCTGGCCTTGCTGGCCTTGTGCCTCTTGCTGATGGTCCTGGCCTTGCTGGCCTTGTGCCTCTTGCTGATGGTCCTGGCCTTGCTGGCCTTGTGCCTCTTGCTGATGGTCCTGGCCTTGCTGGCCTTGTGCCTCTTGCTGATGGTCCTGGCCTTGTTGGCCTTGTGCCTCTTGCTGATGGTCCTGGCCTTGCTGGCCTTGTGCCTCTTGCTGATGGTCGTGGCCTTGTGCCTCTTGCTGACGGTCCTGGCCTTGTGCCTCTTGCTGACGGTCCTGGCCTTGTGCCTCTTGCTGATGGTCCTGGCCTTGCTGGCCTTGTGCCTCTTGCTGATGGTCCTGGCCTTGCTGGCCTTGTGCCTCTTGCTGATGGTCCTGGCCTTGCTGGCCTTGTGCCTCTTGCTGATGGTCCTGGCCTTGCTGGCCTTGCGCCTCTTGCTGATGGTCCTGGCCTTGCTGGCCTTGTGCCTCTTGCTGATGGTCCTGGCCTTGCTGGCCTTGTGCCTCTTGCTGATGGTCCTGGCCTTGTTCCGCTTTCTGGAGGCTCATCGTTTCGTTGACCTCCCGATGGTCCTGGCCTTGCTGGCCTTGTGCCTCTTGCTGATGGTCCTGGCCTTGCTGGCCTTGTGCCTCTTGCTGATGGTCCTGGCCTTGCTGGCGGCCTCTTGCGATGGTCCTGGCCTTGCTGGCGTGCCTCTTGCTGATGGTCCTGGCCTTGCTGGCCTTGTGCCTCTTGCTGACGGTCCTGGCCTTGCTGCCCTTGTGCCTCTTGCTGATGGTCCTGGCCTTGCTGGCCTTGTGCCTCTTGCTGATGGTTCTGGCCTTGCTGGCCTTGGTCCTGGCCTTGCTGGCCTTGTGCCTCTTGCTGATGGTCCTGGCCTTGCTGGCCTTGTGCCTCTTGCTGATGGTCCTGGCCTTGCTGGCCTTGTGCCTCTTTCTGATGGTCCTGGCCTTGCTGGCCTTGTGCCTCTTGCTGATGGTCCTGGCCTTGCTGGCCTTGTGCCTCTTGCTGATGGTCCTGGCCTTGCTGGCCTTGTGCCTCTTGCTGATGGTCCTGGCCTTGCTGGCCTTGTGCCTCTTGCTGATGGTCCTGGCCTTGCTGGCCTTGCGCCTCTTGCTGATGGTCCTGGCCTTGCTGGCCTTGTGCCTCTTGCTGATGGTCCTGGCCTTGCTGGCCTTGTGCCTCTTGCTGATGGTCCTGGCCTTGCTGGCCTTGTGCCTCTTGCTGATGGTCCTGGCCTTGCTGGCGTGCCTCTTGCTGATGGTCCTGGCCTTTCTGGCCTTGTGCCTCTTGCTGATGGTCCTGGCCTTGCTGGCGTGCCTCTTGCTGATGGTCCTGGCCTTGCTGGCCTTGTGCCTCTTGCTGATGGTCCTGGCCTTGCTGGCCTTGTGCCTCTTGCTGATGGTCCTGGCCTTGCTGGCCTTGTGCCTCTTGCTGATGGTCCTGGCCTTGCTGGCCTTGCGCCTCTTGCTGATGGTCCTGGCCTTGCTGGCCTTGTGCCTCTTGCTGATGGTCCTGGCCTTGCTGGCCTTGTGCCTCTTGCTGATGGTCCTGGCCTTGCTGGCGTGCTCTTGTGATGGTCCTGGCCTTTGGCTCTGGCCTCTTGTGATGGTCCTGGCCTTGCTGGCCTTGTGCCTCTTGCTGATGGTCCTGGCCTTGCTGGCTTGTGCCTCTTGCTGATGGTCCTGGCCTTTCTGATGGCCTTGTGCCTCTTGCTGATGGTCCCTTGTGCCTCTCTGACTGGCCTTGTGCCTCTTGCTGACGGTCCTGGCCTTGTGCCTCTTGCTGACGGTCCTGGCCTTGTGCCTCTTGCTGATGGTCCTGGCCTTGCTGGCCTTGTGCCTCTTGCTGATGGTCCTGGCCTTGCTGGCCTTGTGCCTCTTGCTGATGGTCCTGGCCTTGCTGGCCTTGTGCCTCTTGCTGATGGTCCTGGCCTCGTGCCTGGCCTTGTGCCTCTTGCTGGAGGTTCAGCATTTCCTTTACCTCCTGATGGTCCTGGCCTTGTGCCTCTTGCTGGAGTTTCAGCGTTTCGTTGACCTCCCGATGGTTTCGTTGCCGATGTTGCATGAGATCCACCACATCACAGGTAGGGCTGGCTGGGCTGGCGCTGCCGTTAATCCCCAAAGAGAGGAGCAGCCACCATCTGAACATGAGCAGCAAAGCTATGGAAAGATTGGGGGGGATAGAGGGGGGTTCATTATAATACCGCCTGAGCCGAAACACATCGGAAAGAATGTGGAGATGATCATGACTACAATAAACCATCATCATCCCAACTCCAATGAGGGATTCTTTGAATCCTGGATCTTGGGAGGATATAGATGGATTGCTCAAATCTTTGCGGATTTCGCGTGCGCCATCACAGAACAAATGCACCCCACCTTGCAACCAGACGGTATGTTTTCCTGGGCGGCACCAGGTGAATTGGTGGATTTCATGGTCCGGAGTTCTGACTTGTACCCCATGACGGATCCATGGTGCTGTTATATATGGTGCTCCATGGATACCATCAATATACCCCAGTCATGTTAGCATATATACCAGCACCATGGATCCTATGGCTACTGAATATCTCGATTTCATCATCGCGAATCGCGAATCGCGTATCGCGCTTGCTGACAAGGCTGAACCAGGGTTGGATCGTTGATGGTCACCGGTTGTACATTGATACACATACCGTGTGGCCAATCATGCTCCAAGAACAAAAGGTTGCTTTCCCACAAAAAAAACGTGGTGCAGATCAGGTACCAAAGTGTTGAACAGGTTTCAAACAAACAGGGAACGTCCCGACAATCCCCGCTGCAGAATACTTTTCATGGCTGGGAGCATTACGGACATCGGACATTCACCGATGCAGGTAATCGTTGAATATGAATATCTTCATCTTTGCTGCTAGAAACATCTGGTGTGGTTTGTTAAGCTGCCCATTTTTCGAAAACGAAAACAGCATTCCAGCAGTCTGCCCCTTTCGATCCAGGCGTCCGTCGCAAAGAGATTCAAGTTCACAAAATTGTGCTCCGTGGACGGTCGTGTGAGGGCTGTGAAACCTCGTGGCGGGTGCTCCACAGTGATGCTTCGTTTCGTTTCCTGCTATGGAGGGGCAGCCTCGTTCGTTTCATCCAACATGGCTGGAAAATCTCCGGCAGAAAAACATACCTGTGTCACCTGTGTCTGGCAGATGTTCAGAGGGGAGCCAGCTCGTCTGGGTGTATCACCCATTGAATGATTCGAAAATCGAAGTTCCAGCCGCTCCAAATATGTCTAGGAGGTCCTACGTCTTGGTACCTCGCTGTTCTTGATGATGTCCCATCTTTCTGGTAATCTTTGCTGGAAAAATCCTAACCTTCTATTAGATTTGCTGGTCCAAAATCCAATATGATGTTTTAATCGTTTGATTCATAGAAGTTGAAAATCCTTTGGGCACCATCTCCAGTGTTCATAAAGGTGACAACCGTTTGAAAGAAAAACTCTTGTTTTGAATATGTGAAACTTTTAGGTATGATTTCGCTGGAATGCGATGAATAAGGGTGTGCAAATCAGCTAGCTAGGACAGTTGTTGAAGACAGGCTTGGGTACGATTTCAATGGTTAGTTCACTATATTGATAATAATAATAACAACAACAACAACAACACCAAAACACATAGCTTTTGAGTAATTCATCACAATTCATCCCTATTTTGCTCCGATATGTCTTTCCAATTTTTTGGGGGGTTGTTCAGTACTTCAAAAAAAACATGTTTCGCATCTGCCTGTCGAGGTCGTCGAAGTCGAGGTGGTTTCACTTTGAGTCCTCAGAGCCGACAACGGGGACAACTCTGGGTCGTTCCATGGTACTGGGTACCCCGGGTACCCCCATAGCTGGATCGTTTTCATGGAAAACCCGAAACTCAAATGGATTTTGGGCTACCATTTTGGGAAACCATCTCGCAAGCAAAGATAGAAAAGCAGAATCCGACCAAAAAAAGTGATAGATTAGTGTTCTACCTTGTGGGGGTTCCTATAAATCGACCTGAATGGTGATTTACTGGGATTTTTTCTTGGATAATCAGGACATTTTTTGGGATATCACCCAAGGTCAAGGTGATTTCTATATTTTTCTATGGGTATATAACATTATATAACCGTAGGATTTGAACCCCCCAACGGCCACCTGAAAAAAATAACTCCTCTACAACTCTGGTGAAAAATATCCAGAAATAGCCCCAACCGCACGCCCGGAGCTTCGGCTCAATCTGGAACTCTGTTGGAACTGAGGCGAATTTGATGGAGATACAAGAAATATCAAGAAATATGAATGGGGGAATGGGAGAACGGCAACAAAGATGGGGACAAGTGGCTCATGGTCGGAAGGTTTGGAATCATCACAGCTCTCATTTTTTTTTGAACAGCTGCAAGCCTGCAAATTCGATCATAATCTACCCTCCGGTAACGTAACTGAAAGGTACTGGAAGCCATGGTTCATGGATGATTGGCTCAGTATCTTGTGATTTTCCAGTTCACTATGTTGAAATTCATGGTTGCTTCCTGCTAGCTGGACCCCGAAACACAATTACACCTCCTGTCAGGCAAGCACCAGCCAGGCTGTCCTGTCAGGAAATCACCTTCAACCACCCATGAAATTCACGAAAACCACCTTCAAACCTTCCATATCTTCCATATCTTCCATCTCAAAATCTGTTGCAAAACCCATGACATCCCATGACCCTCGCCCCAGGCCCCCCAACGTACTGCTACTGGATGTCGTGGATGATGACTGGCTGGTGGACGTCGCTGTGGTCGTTTCCGTGGTGCTGGTGATGCATGCGGACCTGATGCATGCGGACCTTGAGAGTGGGATGATCAACTCATAAACCGCTGGATTTCTGTGGCTGCGGTTTATCATTGATGAAATATGATGAAATAGTGGTTGATGTCCATACATGATGAAGCCTGATGTCATAAGCACTTTGTCTGAAAATGTGCCCAGAATTTCAGGGTTCATGAAGTTCATCGTTGATTAAGCCATTGTCAATGGTATTTTCTGACCATATTGGGTGTATTCCCCCCCAATTTCTAGACACACCCAGCAAAAGGAGTACTCTATTTTCAGGCAAAGCCATTTTGAGATACACGACAGATGGAGCATTGAATCTTTGCATTCGATTGATTTCATGGATATGTTGCCGGACATCAGGGAGCTTCACCAACCAATATACAAAACTGTCCTATAAACTATTCATAGCTTCTTGTCGGATTTGATTTTAAAGTTTCACTGAGAGAAAACCTACCAAATATAGAGATATCCTACCCAAACCTTCCTTCAGAATGAAGTCTGGGAGAGGAAAGCTGGTGACAGCTGTATGTTGTGGTCTCTCCAAGGTTCATTCCCTCAAAATTCGATGCACTTTTACCCACAATTGTGGACAATATCCGAGGATTTTTGCTGGTCTTTGCATAGCTCATCTCATCCTTTGAAAAATTCGATGCACTCAATCTGCGAAGTTGATTGGCGAATCCACCCCGTGCGAAGTTCGCCAGAGATTTCTCAACAAATCTCTCGGTTTCTGGAATCATCACCATATTCCATCCCTATGTTTGTTCAATCTTGTCTAAACATGTCACCATACTGAAGCCCCAATTTGGACAGTGAAATTCCCAAAGTTCTTGCCGTGAAAGACTCTAAATTCATGTGGCACCACTATTTTTGGTACCCAAAGGTGGAAAATCCATGGGAAAATCATGGCCCCCCATCCCTTGAGCCCTCGAACTCATTGGTGGAATTGCTGCAATCGATGCTGCTCGTGTCATTGTCCACCTGTTTTCTCCACGAAATGGTGCTGTTTTGGAATCGGAATGATGGTTTGGATCGAAAATGCTAGCTTTACATATGGTTTTACTATGAAAGATATTGAAAGATGAGGATTTGCACGGAAAATGAAGATGGGTTCTGTATCTATGTGAGTGCAGATGGGTGGAGTATCGATGGAGGAGATACCCTTATGTTGCATGGTAAACGCTATGGCTTCGTCTGAAAATCGGGGATCGCCTGTTACTCATCCTGTGATAATAGCCTGCCATCAACTGGGGTCTCCCCCATGTTCAGACACACCTCAAAATCACAGCAACTTGGTCATTTATCCAAGTATATTCCCATAACATATCCCATTAGAATGGTTATCCAGTTGTTATCCCATAAAATATCTCCCAAAATATTCGACATATTTCATGGGGATATATCATCCAAATATATCATCCAAATAATCATGATTAACTGGAATATGCATAGTTCATGGGGGTCTTTCTACCATTGGATGATATATCAATGATTAACCATTATAAAGAAAATTGACAATGGTAGTATCAAAGAATCAATATTGTTGATACCATTGATATATGATTGATGAATCAATCTTGTTGATACCATTGATATATCCTCTGGTAATTTAACATAGCTATTGAAAATCACCATTTTTAATGGGAAAACTCACGAAATCAATGGCCATTTTCAATAGCTATTTTGACATAACCAGAGGGTAAACTATGATTCAACGATCCCTTTCCTGGAATCAAAGACCCATCGGCTCTGCAGTTTCTGGATGTCCTTCTGGGATTCCCAAACCGAGCTCAGTCGACGCGTGGACGAGCCCTGGCGCTCTTCATGTCTGGTTTCAGCTGGACGAAATTGACGATAAAACATCATAACTGGTTGGTTTTTAATGGTTTAACCATGGTGTTGATCAGGTAGCGTTCCGAACTGATCCAGGTAGATTGCCACACTAGGTGCAACACCTTGCAAAAGGAAGCAGCCTTTTCCACGGGCTGCAAAGTCAGCAGCTTATGGCTCTGTCCCTAGGGATGAACCCTCCCTAGAGTGGGGCATTGAGCCCAGAAGTTAGAAACAGCAGCATGTATAGTTACATGGTGCTATATGCCACATTGTGAGGCACACAATTCACACTGGTCGAAGTGTGAAGAAAAGAAAAATTGAAACAGTTGGCTAAAAAGCTTCCGTCCACCATGTTCTTCTCATAGATCTCGTTCCCAGTCCTGCGGTGGCATCGCACTGCCTAGTGTCTGGCAGCATCGCGTGCAGAACTCTCTTTGGTGGATCCTTGTTGATGCTTGGCTTCTTACGCAGAAGTAATCTGCATGCCAGCATCTTCCGTGTTGGGTGAAGTAGATGGGATGTTGAACTCGGTGGTGTGCATTCAGCCGGGAGTTGGTCTCCTGGTCGTCCAGCATCCTCTGGTGTTCTTCTCGAAGGATGTGCGTAGCCTCAATGCTATCCACCAATTGCACATATTCCATCTGGGTCACAAAATCACCCATTCTGATGTCAGTTTCGACACCTGCATCCACTAGGGCTGGTCTACTCGCTTCTTGGAAGTTTTCGACTTCAGCCTCGCCAGTCGCTCTCCACCATGTAGTTGGTAAAGTCCATGTGGCCAAATGGCCCCTCATCCACCAGTAGCCGAAGAGCAAGATCATGATCGTGGTGATGAGGATCGGGACGATGTTGAAGTTCAGGTTGATGAAGTAGTAGTGGTTGGGGTTGTACTGGATGTCGATCTCCTCAGCGCTGCAAGTTGCCATCATGCACATGGAAAACATTGCAGCCAGTGCTCGAGAGGGCTTCTTCTCGGCATACATCAGGGCGTTCTGTCTTCGCAGCTTTGGGTCCTTCTTCTTCGAAGCTTCAAAGGTGACGTCACTGGTCAGTTTGACCATATGGGTTCGTAGCCTGTCGGCCAGAAGTTGGGCCGCGCTTTGCTTCGTCAACCCATCTGAGTATTGTCTCTCAGATGAGACCCACATAGTTGCTCCACCGCAGCAACTGAGCTTGTCCTGGGTGACAAGTACTTCTATAGTTGTTCTTTTATCAGTTCCACTTGTTGCTTGCAGTTCAGGCTTGACCAGCAAGTCATAGAGGGCCTTGGCGTCCACAACCAGCTTCGGAGCATGCACCAATCGTGCCGTCTCAACCTGGTCCAAAGGTAGCCACGGCTTCCAGATCAGATTCCAGAAGGTGCTCGCGAAAAGCAGCGAGTCTGCTGCCTCGCTCGCGGCCTGACTCTCCGCCGCCAAAGTTGATCGAGCAATCCGGGCCAACTTCCACGATCGCCAGTCGATGACGTTGTAATGCCCTTCAGCTCCATTGGCGACGTCCTTGTGGACCATCAGGAGGATGAAACCACCTTGGCTCGAATGGTCATTTCGGCATCCGAAGGAGGCGTCGGAGAAGGCTATGAAGGTCACCTCGTCCTTACCACCCAAGTGCCTGTATTCAAGGCCGACGTCGGAGTTGGCCTTGGCATATCTCAGTGCCTTGTTCATTGACTCCAGAGTCTTTGTTGTTGCACTGGATATTTCACCTGCCAGCAGACTTGTGGTTGCTTGTAGGTGAGGTGCCGTTTGGGTGGCAGGCCAGGCTAGAGCACCCAAGAGACCACGTAGCGCGGTGCGCTCATTCTCCGTCACAGGGAGGTCCTTGTTCTGGCGCTCCTTGGGGATGGTGATTGGCTTCTGTCGCTTGAAGTAGTCACCTTGGAAGATCTTCCAATGGCCATCTGAAGTTTTGGAGATTTGGGCTCCACAGTACGTGAGCTCCTCCTTCTCGGACCCTGAGTGCCACTCGCGGAACTTGAAGACGTTCTGCAGGTTGTTGATGATCTCCAGGGTCGCCGGGTCCTCAGTGTTGTAGGCCCCGAAGAGGTCGTCCACGTGAATCCCGAAAATCGCCAACAACTTCGGCTCTTGTTGATCTTCTGCACCAAGTTGAATTGGCCGGTCGTAGGCCAGGAAAAGACAGCTATCCAACGGATGTTGGATGATTGCACCTTTGCCAGTCTCCAGGATTCGGGTGACTGCCTCATCAAACCAGGCTTTCGGTGCATCCACCAAGCCATACATTGGCTTTGTCAGCCTCATGACCTGCCCATGATCTCCTTGGAGCCCCAGGATCTGCTCAGCTTCTTTCGGAAGCTTGATCCACAAAACTCTGTCTGAGTTGGGGTCGTACTTCTTTCCTTGGAGGAAGGCGGTCGTGATGTCGGCGGTGAAGGGGGTGTAGCCCAGCATAGAGGTGATGCTCAGGATCAGGCTTCTGGACAATCTTGTCAAAGTCGGTGAAGCCGTTGTCAGTGATCCATTCAAAGCATCATGATCCTTGAATCCTTGGCAGATCAGGCGAGCCTTGGCTCGGCGCCCACCATTGTCATCCTTCTTCCAGTTCAGGATGAACTTGGCACGTATCGTGCGGGGGCGTTTGTCCTCAGTCATGGTGTCGAAGACCCAAACATCGTTTTCGAAGAAGGACTTCAGTTCTTTCTCCTTAGCCTCAAGAAAGGCCAGTCTGTCCGCAAGGGACATTGATCGCTCACTGAGCTGCTCGTGCTGCATGTAGATGGTCTCGGTGTTCTGGCTCTTGTCATAGAAGTCCTTGTAGGCTTGTCGTCTCCAAGAGGTGTGGATCTTGAAGCGGGTGTAGCCCGTCCAATCGTAGCCCTGAAGTCTGGTGCACGGTGTGCTCCTCGTCCACTTGTCGCGGATCACCTGGCCATTCGAGAGCTTGGTGATGCGCTGCTTGGTCAGGTACTTCAGGTCGATGGGGCAGTTCTCCGCTGTTGGAGTGAACTCGCAGTCACGAGCTCCATAGTGGCGCTTGGTGAGATAGTTGCCCTCCAAGATCCATTCATCTTGAACTTGTCCAAGTTGGAGAAAGCCATCTTCCACAGTCCAGCCAGATGGAAGCACCATGCCCTTTGGGACAACATCTACATCGCAGGCAAACTCAAAAGTTTCTTTGGAGTTCTCTCCAACTGGTCTCTCTGAGTAGGGCGTTGGCCTGTTCTCAGGCGCATTTCTCGCAGGCCCATAGCCAGAAGGCTTCTTGAAGAGCAGAGATTCCTGCTGTTCATATCGGCTTCGTTGAGCAGCAAAAGTCTCTCCACCAGCAGGAGCTTGATACAGTCGTTGTTGATCAGGTGGTACTGGAAGGTGTGACTCCGTCAAGGAAGGCACAACAGGTTCTTCCAGTGGTTCTGGCTCCATCACACTCTGCACCGTTGGTGATACCGGTAGATCTTGTACTTCTTCTCCAGGAGCAAGAGCTTCTCGTCGATCTTCAGGAGGAAGTGCTTGACGTTGATGTCCAGGAGTCGAAGTAGAGGAAGTCGGTCTCGCCATCGCCTTGGAAGCCAAACCAGGAGCAGCACTAGGACCTGTGGGTCCAGCGGAACCAGAAGGTGGCTCTTCATCAGGAGGTTCTCCAGCTCCTTCATGATCTGAATCCAAGGGCGTCGTAGGGGCATATCCATCAGACATGTTGTCCACATCCACGATGAAGGTCGTAGTTCCTGTCCAAGTGTAGTGGAGTGGGCGATCTGCATGAGGTAGTCGCCACTCATCTCGGAATCGTAGATGTTCAGGATTGGGACCACCGCGCCTCACATCGGTGATGCGCTCATCCTTGAAACGGTGGACCGGGATGTCCATCTCGGCAGCAGGAACATAGAGCTTTTGCCTGGGCACGTTGTGGATCCGTGTCCAAACCTTGCCATCGTCACTGATTTGCCATCGATCAGGTGGTAGGTCTTGCACTGTCAGAGGATCCATGTTTCTGTCGTCTTCTCCCTCCTCCTCATCGGTGTCAACCTCGTCACGTCGTCTTTTGTTGGTCTTGCTCAAGTCCACATAGTGTGTGACACCTCGGTTTCGGATGTGTTGGAGGGCATCCTTTGCAACGACCAAGGGGTCAGTGGCCTTCTCAGTGAGGTCGACGGCAGCTTGCGCAGCTTTAACATGTTCTGGAGCCGCACGAAGTAGGACCGTCCCATGCCCAAGCCAGTAGATGTCAGAGTTGGGGCCCGATGCACCTGTCTCACGCATGATGACAGTGGCTGGTCCACGCCACCTCAACTTTGCATTCGATCCTGCTGGGGCATCTCTCCAGTAATAGCAGAGGTCGCCCGTGTTCAAGAGCGTCTGCTGGCCCATGAACTTCCGTAGAAGAGCCCGCCGTAAGCGGCGGTCCATATCGGCCTCTGAAGTGGCCTTCACTGCCTGCTGCTTCAGCCTGAGCTTCTCCATGAAGGCTTCTGACGGGTCCAGCGTCGCTGGGTTGTGCAGGTTTTGTTCTTCCATGAGCAAACCTGGTACATGGGGAGTATATCCCAAGGTCCATTGGACTGGGCTGAAGCCACAGACATTTGGTGTTCTGTTGATCTGGGGGACCACGTAGTTCAACGCTGTGATCAGCGCATCTGGTGAGCTTGCAATGCTCGGGTTGCCGTCCAAGAAGAAGTTCAGTGCTCTGCGTGTCACCTGATGGCGACGTTCCAAGATCGCCAGCCTGGTGTGGGACTGGCCAGGGCTGATCTGGAGTAGTACTCCGTTCTCGGTGCACCATTGTCGCATAGCATCCGAAGACCAAGCTCTGTGCTCGTCCACCTGCAGGATGCGCATTGGTCCGAAGTTACGGATCCATGCACGCTCCAAGTGCTTGATGAACTCCTCAGTCTTCTCGCCACCACTCAAGTGCCTAGCAGCCAGCAAGCGAGTGGTGCAGTCAGACATCATCAGCACTGGTTGTTGTTGACGTTGTCCAGGAATCGTCACCCACAGGGTATCAGCTTGAACTCGGTGATTGAATTGGGCGTCCTTCGGCATGCTGGAGACCGGAACACCTGTTGGTCGTCGATGTAGGTCACATAGACTGCACTCATGTTTGTGCGCAGCTTCAATCACAGAGCTCGAAGCGTTCTTGTTCTTGAGCAACCTGATGAGCTCGTGCTTCGTCGGATGTCCAAGGTTGCGGTGCAGCCGCAGCACCGTTCTTTTGGCCTTCTGCCAGTCTTCATCGTTCAGTCGATTCAAGACACCTTTGGCTGGTGCCTGTTCAGGCTCATCCGCAGGGCTCTCATCCATGTTGTCCGGCAACTCGACGGCCTCGATCTCCTCAGCAACGGGGTCGTTGGACTCGTTGAAGCCAAAAGCGTCCTCGCCCTTGTACTGGAAGATCTTCTCGATGGCCTCTTTGAAGTGGTAACACATTTGAAGTTGGTATTGTCCAGCTGCAGCAGCTCGGGATCCAATCCCTGGGGAAGTACCCTCAATGGGGAGATGAGCATGTCCACCTCGGCAAGGGGCAGTCAGCTCCATGGCCATGTCCATGTCCGTGCATCGCAGGGCGGTGCTCTTCTTAATGGGGACGTAGTCACCATTCTCATCTGGTAGGACGCAGCCATATTCACATTGGTCAAAGAGGGCATCATGACCATCCACAGCCATCAGTGTGGGAGTTCCCCAGCTGCGAGCATTCTTTGGTTGTTCCAAGCCGGCATGCCGGCCTTCTCGTTGTTGTTTCTGAAAGGCCCGTTTGCACATCTTGAGGTGAGTGTTCTCCTCATAGTCTCGGTCAGCCTGGAGGGCGATCTGCTTCTCCGGGGTGTCGATGTTGAGGTTCTGCAAGGAAGACCAAACCGTGCAAGGTGGTGCCAACCATACAAACTCAGGACACGTCGCGTCCAGCAGCTTCAGGAAATCTCGTCGGTGGTCAGCTCGGGTGAAGTCCCAGCCGGTGTTGTAGTCAAAGCTCATAGTTTCCCAGCCAGCTTCAGCCATGACAGCGCTGAGATTTGCACTGCCACTGTAGACTTCCCAGAAGACCTTGCGTCCAGCCTCATGGGCTATCAAGGCTTGTTCCACCACGGTCCTTCTCTGCTTGGAGAACTTGTTGAAGTTCATGTTCAGGGATTTCACCAACTTGCTGGTGATGGGTCTCCTCACCTCAGAGGGGTCATCTCCAACTGCAATCTCGGGCTCGTACAGGTTGAGGTCGATCTTGTCGATGTCTTCGTCCATCTGGAAGGCAGTCTCAGGTCCAGCGCGGTTGGTGGTGGCCAGGTACTCGTGGATGTCGATGTAGTCGGAGAGGTCCTCGTAGTTGGTGATGGCGTTGAAGGTCTCGTCAGTCACGTAGTCAAAGTCCACGTTGTTGCCATCAGGGTCGTTTTCGACTCCATCGTCCAACCGCAGGAGGAATTCTCCTTTCTCACCTTGGGTGACGGTTGTCCAAGGGCCATCACCAATTGACATCCTGTTGGTGTCATAGTCCATCTTCAGCTTCAAGGCCTGTAGGATCGGCCTTCCGACCAGGAGAGGCGTGTTGCCTTCGACCACAAAGCATTCCATGTAGCCAGCCCTTCCGCCTATGTAGACGGGTAAGCGGACTGACCAGTCAGCTTGTCTCGAGGCGTCACTCCAAAACCAAAAGTCTTGTTGGTCGGCATGAAGAGGAACCGGTCAGGGCTGATGCCACGGCCACGCATGTAGTCCACGATGCGCATCAAGACATCGTGACCACAGACAACTGAGCTTGCACCTCCATCTTGAAGTCCAAACCATCCAGCAGGGCCCAGGTGTGGTACTCCTCGAGGTCCTTGTTTGGCCATGTCGCGCACCATCATAGCAGATCCATCGTTGCCCTTGGCCTTCTTCGACGGAGATGTTGAGGTAGGCGAGGAGGTAGGGCTCTGCCGTGTCGTAGACTTCGATGGTGAGTTTTGTGGGCAATGAGCTGCCCAGTGTCCAACTTGGCCACATTTGAGACATCGCGTGGCGTTGGCTCGCTGTGGAATCTGTCCTCCCTTATTGACCCAGGTGCTGGTCTTGTTCTTGGACTTGGACTTGGATTTTCCGCGGCCTTTGGCCTTTGGAGGTCTTGGGCCTTGTGACATCGGGGAGCCAGCAGCAGATCCACCTCCATCAGTCAGGGCCACAACCGGGAAAAATCCTCGAGAGGCTTTCAGGTGTGCCATCTGGCGACGGGCATCAAGATACGTTGCAAACGCATCTTCATAGTTCTGCTCGGCTTCCCAGTAGGTCTCGTCAGAGACGTCCACCTCATCGTTGGCGGCGTAGGTCTGCTCCTCGTACTCGTCGTCCTCATAGTAGGCATCATCCCAAGGCTCATCGAACTCGGTGTCGTCGAAGTTCTCGTCGTAGACCATGTTGTCATCCTCAGCCTCATAGAAGTCCTCAGTGATGTAGCCTTGTTGTCGTGCACGCCAACGGTTCGGGGATCCATAGCCTTTGCCACGCCAGGATCGGTCAGCATTCTTGCCCTTGTAGTCCTGCCCAAGCAAGAAGTACATCGCCTCCGTCACGGCCTTCTGCGCATAGTCAGGAGCTCTTCCTTGTATGAGCTGCTTTTGTTCTTGCGATAGGCCAGCTCGACGAAGTAGTACCCAGCCAGCAACCTTGTCGGGCAAGGAGATTCCATGCTTGTCCAGTTCTGCCAATGCCTCGCGGTGCTCGGCCACATAGTTCAGGAGTGTCTGTCCTTCACGGCGTGAGGTGCCGTAGAAGAACTTCTCAAAGGCTCTTGGCATCTCGACTTGGTCGTCGTACTTGAACGTCTGATCCAATTGTCGAAGGATCAGATCGAATCCATCTTTGTCCTCAGAGGCCTTGTCGACCAGGTGCTCTATCTGGCGCCAAGCTATGCCAGTCAGGCTCGTCATCAAGTTGATGCATGCCTCCTTCTCCTTCTTCTGAATCTCCATCTTCCGTCGGTAAAGAGCTATTCGGGCTCTCCATTCTCGATAGTCCTCTGGCTTGTTCGAGAAGACAGGGATGTAGGAGTCCTTGACGATGTCCACCCCGGGTGAAGGCGAAGAAGGGAAGCTCGAAGAAGACATACTGCAGGATGTAGGTCGCCCAAGCCAGCACAGCGCGAAGAGCGTGAGGATCTCGACAGCGAAGTAGTGGGGGTGAAGCGTTGGGCTCGATGTAGTCAAAGTTCCGGATGAAGTTGTGGTAGTAGAGCTGGGTAGGGAGCCTGGTAGGCTCCGCTACCAATGTTGATCAGGTAGCGTTCCGAACTGATCCAGGTAGATTGCCACACTAGGTGCAACACCTTGCAAAAGGAAGCAGCCTTTTCCACAGGCTGCAAAGTCAGCAGCTTATGGCTCTGTCCCTAGGGATGAACCCTCCCTAGAGTGGGGCATTGAGCCCAGAAGTTAGAAACAGCAGCATGTATAGTTACATGGTGCTATATGCCACATTGTGAGGCACACAATTCACACATGGTTTTTAATGGTTTAACCATGGTTTTTAATGGTTTAACCATGGGGAGATCATGAAAATGGGATATTGATGGTTAATGATCTTAATATCTGGTTAATGATCTTAATATCTGGTTGGTGGTCGACCTACCCCTCTGAAAAATGATGGAGTCCGTCTGTTGGGATGATGAGATTCCCAATATATGGAAAGTCAGAAAATTCCATGGTTCCAGTCACCACCAACCAGATAAAACAATGGATCTTGGGCCTATGTGACACAGCCATATTGATCATATTGGCTGCTGAGTAGCTTTGTTCAAGGGTTGGGATTCCCAATGAATAGCTCCCAAAGCTGAGACAGTTCTGGCCCGAAGAATCACCCGAAATCTGGCCTGTTTGCCTCCAGCAATCGGAACATGGCAACGTAACCAGCCCATTATTTGACAGGAAAACTATCCATCAAAGTGTAAACAGTGTAAACCGTTCATGGCTCAGATTCCTCCATGCCTCAGCAGCAAAGTAGATGTAGTAGTGCGTCAGTAGACTCCAATTGGCAGGCCTCATCTGTGCCATTGATCCCCGATTGAGGACTCTGCCATTGCAGTCCCAAAAGTTTGGGAATTTGCCATTGCCATTTGGCAACCGGAACAAAAAAAGATAGGAAATTCTACAATGTGAGGCCCCCGTTCGATAGCTAAGTTGGTGCAAATAACTCCAATAACTATGGTTTATGGTACTTACAACTATAGTTACTGGGGCTTATAAACCAACTTATAACAGGGGGGGCCTCACATTGTATAAACCATTACTGTTTTAGTAGGGTTCTGCTTTTCTCTCTTTGGGGGACTGCTGTATTTGATGTTTTTCGCCGGCAGGTCCATCCCGAAATCGTCTCCAAGTTGCTCAGTCCAGGTGAGATTGCCACCTATCTCCCGTTCATCCAAGTCCTCTGACGTCAACCCAGCGCTGGAAATCTCCAACTTGGAGATACCCTCTGGTAAACTAACATAACTTTTTTAATGGGAAAACTCACTATAAATGGCCATTTTCAATAGTTTTTTGTATGTTTACCAGAGGGTAAACACAAAAGCTGAATGAGATTCAATGAGTGTCGTACTGAAAAATTTTGTTGAATCCCAAAAACTTCAGGATTTCATGTGCCGTAGCTGTTCTACACATTTCTACACCCCTCACCCCCCCGGAAATTTCCGTCCCATGAGTCCCATCCAGCTGGGTCCTGATCCGAAAATTGGATGTTGGTGATCTCGGGTGCCGTATCACTCACCTTGAGCCCCACTGGAGTCGTCTGCTCCAACAAACTGGACCTGACCACAACGGGGCTGCCACATGGCTATGGCACTGCGGAAAGGGACGACTGGAGTCTTTGGGTGGCCAAGTTCCTGTTAAAAATCTTGGGAATTGCCCAAAATCTGGCCATTTTCAGGGGGAAAATGTGAGAATCCCAGAAAAATGTGCCAGGCGCGGAAGTCATGGCATTCTGAATGAGATGAGTCTGGATGTTGAAAACTGCAAGGCAGCAACTGTCCACACCAACAGGGAAATGGAAAGCAAACCAAAATGAAGCATTGCAAATATAAATGCCAGTTGATTATTGAACTATTGGCCACATTTCTTTTGCCCATCTCACTATGTGACCATCTGGTAGGCGATGGAAAATCTCCCTATTCGACAAATTAGTATATATGTTTTCAACTATCCCTATAGAATCCTATATATAGATGTTGTACCTATTAGTTCTCTAAATGACTATTTAAATGCCTATTAATACTTGGGGGTGCATCCCACTTAGTTGGTTCTACCACCAGTTATATATATATATATATATACATACATACACACACACACACATAAATACAAATATACATATATACGAGTATGTATATATATATGTATAGGAGTTTATGTAGATATATATGAGTATATATATATATATAGGAATAACCCCACTGGATTAATGATATTAATGGGATTATATGGGTTATATACGGATCATGTCCCATAACTTGGCCATTTTCCATGGCGGAGTCGCCTAGAGAGGCATGGAAAATGTGTTGTTTCTATCGTGGTGTACGGATCCCCCTGTGACTAGGTTCACGTTGAGTGGGGATTAGTGAGATCTTACCCTCTGGTAAACTAACGTAGCTATAGAAAATCACCATTTTTCACGGGTAAATCAACTTTTTTTTTATTGCCATTTTCAATAAGCTATATTAAATTACCGGAGGGTAGAATTCTTATAGATGGTAGGAATGGAAAAAAATTTACTGAGATTAGAAGATAATGGTAAACCCATCTGATCCCAATAAGGCTTAAAATCTTCGGCTGTCACAAAAATCGCAGATTTTCCAGCAGGGTGAACTTTTGAATTTGGGGATACATCGGATACAACCAACAGCAACCAACTGTTAGCCTTATCCCGCGGGTAGACTTCAACTTTTTAGGCCATCTTTCAGATTGTGAATCCAAAAAGTGGACACAATCTAACCCCGCAAGAGCCAAGAACCGAACAATCCGAACATCAAGAAAAGTCAGCCAAGATGCTTGGTGTAGACGTACATGTAGGGAAAGGTCCCCAAATATGTGTCCTCAGCAGTGGCTGCTTTGGAAAAAATCACTCACGGATCCCATCGGATTCTCCATAGATCTATCATCTGCCGGTAATTTGTTAGCAAACTGGAAAATCACCATGTGTCATAGGAAAATCATCTATTTCTATGGCTTTTAATAGGTAAATAATCCAAAAACATGGGCAATTTTATCGTAAATCCCGAACATTAGATCCCATGAAGAATAATCATTTTAAATGGGCAATGTTCGTAAATCCCGAACATTAGATCCCATGAAATATCCCATGGAAAGTCACCCTAAATTACCCGAGGGTACCATGTTTTTTTCCCCCAAAGGGCGGGGCGCCGCGGGGATTTCGTAGTGCTTCTCCCCGACGGCCACTTCGGCGATGATGCTGCGATACTCAAAGGTTTGATCCTTTGGCCAACGGATCCAGTCATTTTTGGTGGAACCAAACTAGGGATCAAGGTAACTTGGGCTCAAGATTGTCCGAGAGTCTTGGGAATATAAAAAAAATATGTTTTGGATGTTCCATAACTATAGTCTTGGGGACTCTGGGATAAATTTCTGACCATCAATTTCATGCAATGTAGGATGATTGTCTCTCGTCCCTAAGTTTTAAAGCCCTATACAAATCCCTTTGGGCAAATGATATGTCGGATGACTCAAGGGTCACACTTTCATTGATGACATTGAATCGCTAGGGGTCCCCGGTCCCCTTTTTGGTTGTATCCTGTAGCCCCTATCATTCAATTGAGTGGCATCAACAGCTTCTCATTTTGCTGAAGTGATAAGGATTTTTGATGATTACTATCATTTTTGAACTGATAAAAATCATTATCTTCTCATTTTGCTGGTGATTGTTTCATTGTCTCCCAACTTTCTCATAGCGACACTGCCTGGCTGGTTGTCATTTCTGACCAACCCCCCGCGGCGAAAAAATCACCAAGGCGCCCATTCCAGTTGCACGGAGTAGAACTCTGTGGCCTCCAAGGCTTCTGGGGGCGTCCAGTTCACCTCGCTGATCGCTGCTGTTCAGCGACCCCCCAAATCGATAGGAACGACGCTGGTTGAACCATGGGTTGAACTGTGAGATTTGACGTTTCTATCTTCGGCTTTCATAAACATAAACATATACTGTAATATACACATAGCGTAAAATACATGACATGAATGTGTCTAGATGTGTAGATGTGTGCATTTGTGTCACACAGAGGTATGTGGATGCTAGCCGTCCCAAGATAGATTTTAAAATGAAAAATGTTTTGAATATCATAGAGGACAGGATCTTCCATGCTTTTCACGCGGTTGTACTGCCATCAGTGGCTGATAAGCTCCCATTGCATTGACAACTGGGGAGAAGTAACTGGCGTGACATCACCCAAGTCTCCTTGGGTGTATCCCTTTTTCAGAAATTGGCTACTTCAATTCTTGAATGTTTTTCCAGATATCCCATCAAACCCCCATCAGCATGCTATAACATGCTAATAATTGCATATGTATATATATATATAATATATATATATACATATGATTCATTCCCATTATTGTTGGTAAATCCCACATCGAAAAATGTCCAGGGCCAGGCCCAGCAGGCCAGCCATGCCACTCCACCCCCGATGTCCAGGGGGTCCAAGTCGTAGTCTTCAAAACGCACGTTGGAGACCTCCAGGATTCCAGCCATGAGATCCACGGTGGATGGGCCAGCGGTCTATCCAGTGATCACCAGGTGAGTTCACGGTGCTTGGTTGGTTTTTACATCCCACGATATATTCTAAGGATGGGTTGAAAATGTTGAAATACCATCCAAAAATTGGTGGTGCAAGATTTCTCAACCATCCACAGTATCTAATCATAATTCATAGATTTAGAAATGGATCAACTAAGCAACAATATTGGAACCATCACATTTGCCAACGAGTTTATGTCAATAAAACCACAACCACTTTAAGGTTTTGATTTTCTCAACAAGACCAAACCCATGAACAGAAGGACTGAAGCCGCTGGGCTGTGGATTTGTCGGTGTTCAACCTGCTGAGTGTTCACCCATCCCCTGATTCCCAAAAACAAACTCCACAATTATAAAGCTGTAAAGGGCTAAAAGAATGTCAAAAATCTGATTTGTTAAAATCATGGTTAACAGTGTTAACATCATGATTCATATCATTATGGTTCATATCCGCACTGTCAACATCTATTATCTACCTATGATTTGCATTGGAACCAATGTTAGGGTCGCTGATGGGAACCCGACACTTTCGTCCAGATCCGTGACGTTGACCGCGGAAGGCGTGCTCTGCGTCATGCTGGAGGAGCGGGAGTAGACCTCGCCAGCTGGGGCAACTGGTAGCGACAGAACGCCAGCTGGGTAGGCTATCCAACGTCTGAAAAAAAACGGGGAAACGCCAGAGTTGGGGTGCTCAAAATTGACCCAAACTGACGAAATGATGTATTTTTGGCCACATCACATTGACCAGACCACGAATTTTTGGATAAAAATCATCCAACGATTGGGGTACTGGACACAAATCTTGAGCCATATCCAGATGTTCCAAGTCTGAACAAAAAATAAATTTCCGGGCAGACACCCATGAGTTTTCAAGGCTGGGCATTGGAAGAAACCTCAACCCGGTTGGGGATAATAACCCATACCATCCCAGGAATCCATCAATGTTCATCAATCTTGGGGGGGTGATATGTTTCAAGATGTTTCAAGTCTCCACCCTGCGTGTGGACCCGTTGTTTGAATGTCGCTAATGGGCCATAGAGACGGCCAAGGGACCAAGATCTGCGTGTAATTCTCGATGGGAGTTCCTCCGCAGTTGGGAGCGACAGAATCTGGGTTGCTGGACCGGTGTAGGCCATCCATGTTACACTTACCTTTGGGAGCATCCACTTACCCTCCAATCATCAAACATGGCAAGGGAAAATCCTGCGTTTACTGGTTGGTGGTTGACCTACACCTCTGAAAAATATGCGTCAATGGGGAGGATTATCCCATATATGGAAAGTCATAAAAGCCATGTTCGAAACCACCAACCAGTTACCATATCATCATATCACATATATCACATATGGGTTTTTGGGGACTGGTGACTGCCCCATTTGGATGTTTAAATGGAGATACAGTCTCCCCATAGCTGGATGGTTGGCTCGCTTGGGGATTCGTCCCATGGCCATTCTGCTTGGGGGTCATCATTTTGCTTATGGGAGATCTCCAGGATCCAACAGATGGAGGTACGTAAACGTACCATATTTCTGGCCATATTTTGGGGGTATATCCCCTGAAATTTAGCCCTGAAAAATAGGCCTTATATATCTTAGGTACCTCCAATTTTTATCGGTTCCTGTTGCATGGCCATTGATGTTGGGATACCATGGGATTTCATGGGTATAACCATGGTGCCCTCTATGGTTCCATAACCATTAATATAACCCTAGGTATTACTGAAACTGCACCCCCAATTTTGATTCACCATGGTTATTAGTCCATGAAGTTATGGCTACAACACATGTTCGAACATAAAGACTCCACTACCCTCCGGAAATTTTACATAGCTATGGCAAATGACCCAATTATCTTGATGGTGTACCTATATTTACCGTTGTTTGTGCATGGTCATTGTTCATAGCAAACTGTTAAATGACCATATCTGGTATATCCCAAGTCTTATCCATAAAATTCACATTGAAATCCAATTAAATCCCTGTATATCTCTTCCATGGCTGTGGAACAAATGACCAAAGGTCACATGATGTCCTCATCAACAGCGGGGGAAAAACACAAAATATCTCGAATCTCCATGAAAAAAAAAACGAAGATCCAAATACCAATTATTCCACTTACTAGTGCTCAAGTCTACATACCCATTTTTAAAGAAAATGTCATGGTCATGGCTGGAAACTTACTGGTGCTTAGTAAGTAGGGAATTTTCGGGAATGATCCCAGTCATCACTAGTAATAATCATCTCATTCCCCCAGTACCCTCTGGTAAACTATGGAAAGATCCGCCATGCTATCAATGGGCAAATCCACTATAAATCGACTGGGCCATGGCTTCAAATTCGCAAACTGTTTGACATCACCAGAGGCTACGTAACTATACCCATCATATCACTGAACAGATATTGTTAATTATACCCATCATATTACCATCTGGTAAACTAACATAACTATGGAAAATCACCATGTTTAATGAGAAAACTCACTATCAATGGCCATTTTCAATAGCTATGTTTGACATAACCAGAGGGTATCTGTTCACAACATGTCCCCAGTGGATGGCGCCTTCCACCACCAGAAACTCCGTCGTCTCCACCGTGCTGGCTCCCAGCTCCGTCATCGGCCCCTGCGCCACGGCGGGCAGACCGTCTTCGGCCAGGAAGATACGGAAGTCCACCACGCTGTCTGTCACCTGGGGGTTCACCCAAAAAAATCCTCCGAGTTGGGGATTCTTTGGGAATCCTCCAATTCACCCAATTCTTTGGGAATTCTATGATATTTACGCTCTGGTAATTTGTTACGTAGCTATTGAAAATGGCCATTAATAGTGGATTTTCCCATTGAAACTGGTGATTTTCCATAGTTATGTTAAATTACCAGAGGGTAGTCAATCCTCCATTTTTTCGGGGCTTCGAAAAAGCAAGTTGACCCTGTGATTTCGGTAGGTCGACATTGGTCAATTTCTGTCGTGTTTTGCCCCGCAGGGTGCTATGCATGGGATCATGTGGGATGATCAAACAAGTTGTGACCCATGCTATGAGAGTGACCAATTTCAGTATCCAATTTGAAAATTTTGGAGTAACAATATTGATCCATTTTACGATCTCCACAGTAAAGAAATTGGGAGCTGCTCCAAACCATGGAACCAAAAAAAGTGTGGTTGTAAAATGATTGCGAATTTGGATCTCGAGTCTACGCATCAGCTTTTGAATTGGGTTTCCTCCAAACTTTGGGCAACTCGCACGAGTTCCACCGATTTGGTCGACCATTCGACAGAGAACGAATGGCTGGCCACTTGTCTCCGTACTTTTTTAAACCAATACAGGTCCCTCTGCGGACCATGGAATCGGAAAAAATGATGGATCTGTGATCTATATTTGCAGTTTAGAAAACTGCAAAAACCTTTCACAATGGGAAGGGTTGTCCCAAACCCTCAATCCTTTGCCTCTATTTGGGTCTACACTGCCAGACCTTGGAGGTAGATCCTCCTTATTTTCCAACAAACCCACAACTGAAACCTTTTCACAGTCAGTCTATCACCCAGCTTTTTCGCAACTTAACCCATCATGAACCCCATCCATCAACCCTTTCTTACCCTCCCGGGTGTTTTTTCGGGCTTTCCGACCCCCATCCATCAACCGGGTCGTTGTCACCTCTGGTGACGTCCAGGTGAGATAGTTCGCCACCTCTCTGAGGTCCAAGTCTTCGTCGCTGAAGGTCAGGTTGCTCCTAAAGCCGCGTTCAACGAACTTCAGGGGATCATTTGGGTATGGATCAATACCTATGAAAAATACCATTCTTAGGGGGATGAACATCCATGTTAACCCAGCTATTTTGATGTGAACTACAGGGGTACAAGGTTTTGACACACTGCCATTTGTTTTGGAATACATAGCTATGGTATGCTATGGTTAATTATGTATGATTGATAATGGTTGACAGTGGATATTAATGATGTAACAATTGCACCATGTTTATTCATGTTTATGGTTAAGAATGGTATGGTGATGAATAATATTCTGGGTAAAATTCCATAGTTAAGACTTGAGGGGACAATGTTTGGGGAAGATATCAAGGGGAAATACTGGGGGACTATGATAATTTAACCACCATACATGTATGGCAACCCCCCGTAACCCGACCATGTGAACATGTAACAAAATGTAGGTTTTGAGTACCATATGTATGTATGTGTATATATATATTATATATACGTACATTATATACATTATATACATATGTATAGGGATATAATGAAGGTATAATGGAGAAGTATGTTGGTCCCGAGGCATAAGGGAGGAAGCCACTACAACTCGCATTCTTGGCGGCCAACGATTTGGATGTAAGCCATACAGAAGTGGCGATATTCCATGGATATTCCATATACAACTGGTTCATGATATACTATATGTACCTACGTAGTGGCAGGATGCACCCCGAAGTATTGTAACCACTAAAATCTTCACCACAAGATGGGATGCTGTCTGGTTCACTACCCTTCTGTGTCCAAACATCTGGCTCCACCTCCAGGGAAAAACACTGCCAAAACTTTGTTTTGGGCACAAATAGTAACCATCAAAAATGGGTGGCACTTTTGGCCTCTGAGACGAATGTACAACTCTTCATCCTTGGAGATCTTGCGGAATGAAGGTGCTAAGGGCCATGGCATACTTGACGACCAGATTGCTCAGGTCGACATCTGCACATGACTTGAACTTTTCCAAGCGATTGTTGGTGACGATGAAAGCTTTACCGCCATTCTGCCGTTCCATCATCGCCTTCTTCAACATGAGAGTATCTACTGAATCTACTCCTTCTTCGGCCGGTGTTGACACAACGCAACCTGGCCCAAACCTCATCTCCAGCCGATGCAGCTCCAACGAATGCCCCCTCAGCCATTCACTGAAAATCAAGACCTGGGCTCCGTGATGATAGTATTGTGCAGCAGATTCTAGTTGAGACCACCTAAGACTTTTGTCGTTCTCTTCGCCCTGATTTCGGTGTGTCAAGAGATTCAAAGCATCCAGGATGTACAAACGCTTCATGTTCCAAGGGCAAGTCAAGGAGTTCACAGGCGGGGGAGGTGGGGGAGGCGGTGGCGGTGGTTGCAACGGGGCTGGTGGCCATAGTGCAAGATTCCTTGGCAGCGGTGGAGATGTCTTGCAAAACGCCCCCAGGTATACTGGAAGATGCTCCACATGAAGAACTGGAATCCCAACTGGAGATGAAAGTGCTGGAGGTCGAAGTGCGGCTGGCTTGGCTGCATTTCCTGATTCCCACACTGGCTCTACCTTGCCAACTGGCTTTGCTGAAACACCCGGTCTTGAACCCATGTCTGAAAGGACGGGTGCAACCACATCTTCAGGTGTTTTTTTTGGCGGCGCGGCTTTGCTAGGCGGGTGCAGATGGAACGGATGGCGGAGTCTTGGGCGGCTAAAGCTTCGTTTTCTGGTTTGAGACTTCCTATCAGAACAAAATTTCCCATCCTTATCATTTGCATTGCACACATCGCCCTCGAAGTTGGCTGCGCCCCAGCACAGTCCGAAGAATCTGCAGTCTGCTTGCCATCTTTACTCAAAACTTCTCAAAACAATCTTCTCCATCGCAGTTTCTGGTGCTCCACTTGGCTCAGCATCACTTCCATCGCCATTTCCTGCCCTGGGCGGCCTGGGCGGCGCCCCTTCCGCTTCACCCACCGCGCCAAACGTCGTAGCTTGGCCACCCGGGGGGTCACACCGCGGGGAGCCAACCATCTCTGCCGCAAGAGGGCCATGGCTGTCACCCGCCTTGTGAAACCAACAAAAGCTGCATCAAACTGAATCTCTGTGACCATAAAATCTTGGAAATGACTCAAGAAACCTGTGGATCTTCTCAATTTCAGTGGAGATAAGTTAGATACGAACAAATTGAATGAATCCATCCATTGGGTGCAGCTGCAACATGGAGTCTTGGCCCCCCCAGCTGAGGAGTCTTGCCACTTGCCCCACTTGGTGAGAATCTTTGGACCAATTTATCAAAGGCACCACGATCCCGGGCCGCCAATGGCGGTCCCTCTCACCAAAAATTGCGATGGGCCCCATGTGCTGCTTGCAAACAGTGAAATTTCAGAACTCAAACTTGGCCTCCAAAAATCCGCACCCCAACTTCCACCAACTTCCCCATGTCTTGCCACTCCCCTTCCCAAGGCGACCCTTAAAGGAGGCCGCCCCGGCCGAGCATCACTTGGAACTTCTGCGCGGCCTCCACGAAGCCCAGCGCCTTCGGAGTGCTCTGCTCAGCCAGGCTGCTGCGGGCGTAGACCAGGAAGCGATCGAACGGCTCCCGGGCGGTGCCGTTGGGGATGGCTCCTGGCCATGGCTACAGATACCATTTTTTCAAGGCAAATCTAGGGGTTTTAGATATGACCATGGCACCATCTAAGATAGAAGATAAGGTGGTTCTTCCTTGGGTCCCTAATGATTAGCTTTCGCCAAGTTGAAGCAAAAAAAAATGTGATTTTATGCGGGATTAATTAGGGATATATATATATATATACAATGGGATATAAGTAATGGGGGCTCAAGACTTGGAACCCCAAAATCTCATCCTTTGGCATCATGTTCCCCATTTAGCCATTTTGCGCTGTTCCAGTCCCGTTTTGAGACAAAATCATATCCACAAATGACAGATGTAAGTCCTCGCATGTTGTACTTTTCCGTGCTGTTGATTGCTGTTTTTCCCAGAATCTTCATCAACTTCCACCAATCGCCGGTGTCATTTTTCCACCAATCCCATCTCCCTACTGTTGGAAAGCCTGGTTTAGTATGGGATCCATAAACTTTCTGTTGGGGTGGCTGGGATTTCTCATCCCAACTCTGCTGCTGCGTCTCCAGCAGGGTGGTCCCATCCTTGATCTCCGCTTCCAGAGAGCACCGCAGCACCAACCTGGACCATGTTCGAGGTTGATTTGGGGAGATAGTCAGATAGTCTTAAACATGGATCATCTGCAGGTGTTACCACCTGTGCATTGATAAAAGTGCCGTTTTGGAACCATCTGCCCCGCCGTCAAGCTGTCGCACACACCCGGCCGCGCCGGCCTGCGAACGGTTGGCTCCCATATCGCTCTGCGCAAGGTACAGGAGATAGTCCTGGTGAGTCAACAGTGGGTGCCTGGAGGAGTTTGTCCCAAAATATACGGTTTACTGTATGCAAACCATATACAAAATAGCAAGTATAACATATTATAACAGGAAAAGGTAATGATAAACATTGATAAACCATCAAATTTTGGGCTACCTCCTTTTTGAGACACAGATCTTTTCCAATCGAAACGGCCGTTTTAAAAAAAATTGATCTCCCGCCCTGCCGCCAACCTGCACTCCGGGTGCACCATTGGGCGTCCACCGGACAAAGCCACCCAGGTCGTTGAGATCTAAGTCCTGCAGGCGAAAAATGGGGAATTTACTGGGGAATTCACTGGGATTAAATCAACTTTCTGAGAAAACCTGCGGGTAACGATGGGAATTTCCATCATGGGAATATTAGTTCGATGTTCATGGAAATCACCGATTGGAATGAAAATATCATGGAAATTTCATGGGAATAAAACCCGGAAACCCTATGAAGATGGTCATAACATGTCATAATTGAGGTATCGTATCCCTTTGCATTCCAATGAGGGGTTTAACCATGATAATGACTATCTAATGGAAATATATAATGGGAACATAATTGGAATGCGAAGGGATAAATCATCAACGATATGATATTGTTTGCCTGAGAACGGGATTTACCTCAGCTATGATGATTTTAATAGGGAAAATGATGAGAAACTAATAATAAAGCATCAAAGTTGGGCTACTCTATTCTCAGACAAACCCGCAACAACTCATAAAATCTCATAAAATCTCATAAATGTAGTCAATTAGTACGGATTTACCTGGAGTCCTGCAGAAGAAGGAACCAATTTATATATGATTAGGGGTGTGATCCTTCTCCCGTTTTAGACGTTCACCCAATCAGAAATGGGAAAACATCTCGACCAACCAATGGGCTGGTTCCCAGGTTCCCAGGGCCGGGCCGCTCCTGTCCAACAAACTGCGGGTTGAGCACCGTGGCATCCACATCGACCTCAGCTTGGGGGCTGTGGAGAAGATATGCCTGAAATCTATTGGTTTTGGCCAAGGAAAATTCCATGTTTTCGCACAAAAAAAACTGATGACACTTGATGAAACCTCTCAGTTTGCCCCGTAAGGCCCTAAGGTTGTCATTTGTGGTCATGAAATTGGTAAATGGGAAGAAGGCCTTTTCATCTGCTATGAAGGGATCACCTTCCACCTGAGGTTAAACATACTTTGACATACTGACCGATCTCAAGAATTATGAAACTCTGCCCTAAAAGATGGGAAAGTAAGTTGCCATCCTTTGGGCAGGCTTCCATTTTTCCATCTTTTTGAAAGTTCCTAAGTTTGCATCATCCCCTTCTGGGTGGCTACAGAAATATCTGGTTGACCACGACCTAAAACCCACGTTCGGAACGCTGTAAAAATCGGAATCACATGTCCAATCATTAGTCATTTGTAGCAAGTGTCAATCAATAATTATTCAATCATGCATTTAAACATAAGCATGTTTCCAAACACAATGAATAAAAAATGTACAATAATTTTCATAATCATACATTTGGAGACAATCTTAAAACACATCATCATCATCATCATCATCATCATCATCATCATCACGAATAATCATCAGATCATCATGTGCCAACTGGCCATCTTATTTTGCCCTCACCGTTCCCTGGGAAGATCCCACAATGCTGTGGATGTAAGGCGTCGTGGCTTCAGCCAAGGAGGACTTGCTGTAAACCCAAAAGTACCTGGCGTGGTGGAAAACCCATCCGATTCAGCCAGTGTTGAAAATTTGGTCTTGAAAAAACAAACTAGGTCCCGAAACTGGTGATAAATCAGTGATTTTATGTTTAAGATTGTTTAAGTATACCAAATTTTCACAATTTGAAAATGTGATCCATTTACTATTAAAGTTGGTACCCTTAGCCGTAGCGATCAAACAAGAAATTTCTCAATCGTGGCTTAATTTCCAGAGAACGTTCGTCCGTGCAATCCCCCTGCAACTGCAGTGGTGTGATTGCACATCGACAGGCCCCTTGTAGAGGTATCGAAGTATCTAAATCGGACTTGAAGGAAAACAAGTGAACTGAAACAGAAATAGCTCTGTAAATCCCATCTTGTCATATATACTACCCTCTGGTAAACATACAAAAAGCTATGGAAAGATCCACTATTTTTAATGGGTAAATCCACTATTTCTATGGTAAGTTACCATAGCTTTTTGTATGTTTACCAGGCCGGGTAGCTGGTTGTCCTCCTTGGTCGATCGGTGGCCCCCATTCAACATGCCAGCCATGTTGCGGGTAGTCGAAGCCGAACTCTGCTGGCACCTGGAGGGACATGGGAAAACCCTCTGAAAAGTATGGGAAAACCCCAAGTGGGCCACCAGTACCCTCTGGTTATGACTAACATAGCTATGGAAAGATCCACCATGCTATTAATGGGTAAATCAACTATTTCTATGGGCCATGTTCAATAGCTATGTAAACGTTTACCAGAGGGTATCTGTCATCATGTTCCCCTGTTTTAATGGCCGTGAATTGGGAATCAACTATACTTGTTCTAACTAGTTGTTCGGATCCTGAATTAATTCAACCCCCGGGCCAGGGTTCCACGTCCACATAGGAAAAGCGCACCGACACTTCGTTGACCGTCGCAGTGACGTTGGCGTAGTCCACACGCCTAGGTGTGCGAAGGTGCGGATCATGATGGGCTGCTGTCAAATCCCCCTTTTGGGGGTGATTTTAAATGGAGTGTCACATGAATTCATCACCACTATGTTTGCTGGTTTGAGGATACCAGGATTTTTTTCTACATAATCCCGGATCTTCACAAACTTGGGGATACAACCAGATACGTAGTTGCTGATTGGTGGTTTTTTTTCACCTGTGGATGGGTCCTACAACTTTGGTATTCACCACATTGCTGGCTTTTGATCTATGACCCATCAACTTCATAAACATGCGAAATGTTAAGGAAAACAATATACATCAATATACTATATACCCCCTTTAAGATGGTTTATCACTTAAAACCATGTGTTTTCAAGTTGTCATCGTATGGTTCAGACCCTCGTCCAGACCCACCCTAATTTTTAGGGCCCCACGGCCCCGTTCCATTGGAGAGATACACCACGAATTCTGTGACCTCGTCGCAGATTCACTTTGAAGCAAAGGCCAACTCAAAAAATACCGACTTAGTTTACCCTCTGGTAATTTAACATAGCGAACTGGAAAATCACCATTTTTTTATGGGAAAACTCACTATTTCTATGGCCATCCTATAATGTTCTTCTTCGGGCCGTTCGCAGCACATTTGCTGCATCTGCTCACCAGTTGGTCACAATGGCAGTGGCAAATCCCCAAAAAATGGGCCTTGGATTGTGGAAATTCCAAAAAGCCAGGTTGATTCACCATGAATCAGGGGACGTGGTGGGAAGGTCGTGACAAAATTCCCCCAAATCCAGTATTGATATGTATATGATATAATTATATATAATATGATATGATATATATATATATAACATAATATATAATATAATATAATATACCCTCTGGTGAACTAACATAGCAATGGAAAATGGCCATTTATAGTGGATTTTCCATTGCTATGTTAGTTCACCAGAGGGTATATTATATTATATATAATGTCGTAAACCAAATAATAAAACCATCCCCAAGAATCCCAATATCACCAGAACATCGCGGAGCCAAACTTTGGAGCCAACGCTCCTTAAGACTTGGAGCCAACGGCAGTGGTTTTACCACATGATCCATGATTTAATGGGATTTATAGTGATTTAATGGGATTTATAGTGATTTAATGGGATAAAAATAGTGATTTAATGGGATCTTATAGTGATTTAATGGGATCTTATAGTGATTCAATGAGATATTAATGGGATATACCATGATATACCCTCTGGTTATGACTTACAAAAAGCTATTGAAGCCATGGCCCAGTCGAAATAGTGGATTGTCCCATTAAACATGGTGGATCTTTCCATAGTTATGTGAAAGTTTACCAGAGGGTATATGTTGCTCAAATCCTGGTATTTTGTTCGGGGCTTCAATCCTATTCAATCCCATTTTTGTGGATCGGATGGATCAGAATCCCACATCGAATCCGGCAACTCTGGGGATTCCCAAGGTCCACACTAGAGAGCCATCAGGGGGCATGTCCCTGACCAGGACGAGACGAGACCATGGTGAGGCTCCCATGTGGGATCTACCAGCGAAGGCTAGCGTGGGATCCACAATCATAACCCCCAAGTACCATCTGCCACCAAAAATGATCAGTGCCAGGGGATGGTGCCCTATGGCTGTGTGGATCCCAGGAATTGAACCATCTGATGAATCTGTCCCTAGTTTCGTCAAATGGTTACAGGTCAAAACCCTGAAAACCCCTTCTGTCTAGGTCAAAACAGCTGAGATTTGTGGACATTCATCCCCCTAAATTTCTGGTAGGGTATACCTCATCATATCCCTCTGTTTCATGGTTTTCATCCCCATTACTGCCCACAAATCCCCCATTCACTCCCAGAAATCTCCGGTAACTTCACATAGCTATTGAAAATCATTGGCTCTTTTCCTTCCATAGCTTCCCATGAATTCCCATGATCCCAAGTTCTTTTTTATGGTTGGTTCAAAATCTCCGTATTTTGGGGCTGCTTCAATCCCCCATCGAATCCGTGGCGCTCCGCGCCAGGACAACGTTCCACCAATCTGTCCACTGTCGAGGTCCAGGTCGGGAAACGACACCTCGAAGTGGTCCGTGGAAGCCGGCAGGGCACAGGGATGATCTTTCGGGAACAATGGATGAATTATTTGTGGATCATGAATTTCTTATAATTATGGATGAATTTTCATGGATGAATTATGGATGAATATTTCATGAATTATTAATGATAAATATGATAAGATTATCCATTAATCCATGATAATGAATATCATGATAGTGAATATAATGATACTGATACTGCAATCTTATCATGAATGTCATATTTATTGATGATACTTTATTTGATGTCAATTAATATCATGATAATGGGATATTCATGATGATATTCTCCATGAAATTTGGTGAATCTGCGTGCCATGCCACTTTTTACAGATGGAATGGATGGATGTGAATTGCTACCCTCCAACTATGGTCATAGCTATTGAAAATGGTCCAGTCGAAATGTCGTGGATTTACCCAGCTACATAGCATGGTGGTGATTTTCCAGTTTGCTATGTAACAAATTACCAGAGGGCAAATTGATCCATATGAAAAATATGTTGAATATGACTTGATACTGGCACTGACTTGGATGACTTGGATGTGTTTTCTATGATCGCTTTTGGATGTTGCTGGGAGTGTCGTCTGTTGCCATTCCCACAACCAAGCGATCGATCAAACGGAATGGGCACCCAACAATGGGCACTGCAAGTGGTGTACATTGATACCCTCTGGTTATGTCAAACATAGCTATTGAAAATGGTCATTTATAGTGGATTTTCCCATTAAAAATGGTGATTTTCCATAGCTATGTTAGTTTACCAGAGGGTACTTCTCTCAAATCTTGATCCTCCAGGATTAAAAAAAAAAATGACCCATGGCAGGTCTAAGAGTCTAAGGCTCATCCCACTGGTGAAAATCCCCTGATTCCCCCGTGTTTCATCTTCGACCCTATGGTGATCGGGTCCGCCAGGTCCTCCAAGCAGTTTCCTGTCTCACCGCCCTGGCCCCGGGCCCCCGGTTTCTCTCCAGGCGGCATTTTCCACCAGTGCATCGGTGTCGTGGATTTGCAAGGCTGCAGGCCTCACATCACCCAGGGGTGGAACGAAAAAAAACGATCCAAGCAAGTAACATGACGACCCAGTTACCAGAGGGTAATAGATCATGATAATACCAACACCCAATATATTTTGGGTACTATATAGTCCCCTATACCCTCTGGTAATATAACATAGCTATTGAAAATGGCTATTTATAGTGGATTTTCCCATTAAAAATGGTGATTTTCCATAGCTACGTTAGTTTACCAGAGGGTATATCCAATCCTCAATCAACCGGCTCTTTAAAAAAAAAACTGCTCAGATCACCAGCCAGAAACCATTCCGAATGTCGGTTTGTCTTAAGATAGGGCGCCGCAATACAAAAATGGGCTCGTCATTTTCCCTACAGCAAAAAATGTCGTCGTCGTTTTTGGGTTTTTTAAGACACATCCTAATATCATACTGCCGGAGGTTGATCCCATCATATTCCCATGATTTCCTACTTCTGATAGTTACCCTCTGATAGACTAACATAGCTATTGAAAATTGCCATTTATAGTGAGTTTTCCCATGAAAAATGGTGATTTTCCATAGCTATGTTAGTTTACCAGAGGGTACCCTCTGATAAACGTTTACATAACGAACTGGAAAGATTTTTACCATATTTCATAGCTGGGAAAATCCTCTATTTCGACTGGGCCATGGCTTCCAGTTCGCTGTGTAACAAATTACCATAGGGTAAATCCCATTAATATCCCATTGAATCACTATAAAATCCCATTAGATAACTATTTTTATCCCACTCATTCTACATATCCCAAGAGATCGCCACAGACATCCCATGAAATTCCCATGTGCTTCTCAATGAAATCTCCAGGATCTCAGGACACTGGAATCGCCATGAGATTTTTCGACAAATCCCCAGAAAGTCCCCATGAAATCCCATGCAAAGCTGGTGATTTATAAGATTTATATCATATAAACTGGTTGGTGGTATAGTATACCTACCCCTCTGAAAAATAAATTATATAGTCAGTTGGGATGGTTATTCCATTCCCAGTATGATGGGAAAGTCATTCGTAAAATTCCATGGTTCCAGTCACCACCAACCAGTAAATCTGACAAAAATTTTCAGTTTTGCTGAAATTCTCCACAATATCCCGGGGATGATGGGACCGCCCAGTGGCGTGGTTTGCTCTGCCAGGATTGATTTGGAGAAGACCTGGAAAAACTCTGTCCATCAACTGGGATTGACCTGGGATTGCCCTTTGGTAATCCAACATAGCCATTGAAAATGTATGAAAAGTCATCCCAAAAAAGATAGAAAAGTAGAATTCTGCCAAAAAAACGATTTAAACTGCCGATGTTTTTTGGGTCGACGGTAAATCATCTAGAAATTGCCGTAGGGTTATCTTAGAGAAATCTCTAGGGAAAATGGAAGGACCAGTAAGACTTAAGAATCGTAAAGTCGCTGGTTTGGTTCCAGGAATTTGTTAGGAAACCTTGGCCTTGAGATCCTCAAATGGATCAAATATCAGGAAGTCTTGGTTCCGTGTTCACTGTATTCTACTCCGGACAAATCGGCAAGATGGCCAACGAGAAGCTTCACACGTGGTGACATTGGGCAGGCGATGTCGGGAAGCCCAACAGAACAACCAGTTCCATCTATGGATCCACTTTCTGAGAAACATCGTGCTGACAATGTGACTGGACTTCCACGACTGTGCCAGTTGGCATCGGCTGAATTAGATCAGGTTAGAACATGTTACAAGCCATTTACGAATGGGATAAACTCAGCAACAAAAAGACGATGTTTTTGATGCACTTCCAAGTAAATTTAGCATTCAGGTGCGCCAGGAGTCCATCACGTCAAATCCAGTGAAATAAGTAATTATATCATCAACATTCATCAACCAAGAGTGGGTGAAATCCCTTGCAAATCGCGGTACCCTCTGGTAAACATTCACAGTTTGCGAACTTGAAGCCATGGCCCAGTCGAAATGTCGTGGATTTTCCCAGCTATGGTCCATATGGTGGATCTTTCCAGTTCGTTATGTTAGTAGTTTATCAGAGGGTAAACTTCCATTTTCCTATGGTTTTCCTATGGTTTTCCTATGGTTTTCCCATTAAACCCTCCATTTTCCTATGGTTTTCCTATGGTTTTCCTATGGTTTTCCCATTAAACCCTCCATTTTCCTATGGTTTTCCTATGGTTTTCCAGGCCGGGTAACTATCAGAACCTTTTCCATGGCACCGTGGCTTCCATGGCTCCCCACAGCCACGTGAGTCCAACTGGCCACCGGCTCATCCGCCGCCAGTTCGATGGAGCCTCGTTGGACTGGTGACGTCAAAGGTGAAAACCCCAGGGGGACCACTGATTTAGTATTGGAAGATATGGGTTTGTCTGAAAATGTTGGGTTAATCTTCCCAATGACATAGCCATTTAAAAACGGGATAATGATCAGCAAAACCATTGGGGAAAAAGGGGTACACGACATTTTCAGACACACCCATATATGTTAGTGGATGAATATTGAATATTACCAACTAAGTAGCATTTTCATAGTACCATTCATAGTACCATTAATAGTACCACTGATCTTAGTATTTTATATGGTACTAATCATTAATGGATGAGTAGTTGGTACTGATACTGAAGATGGTAGATTAGCCATTACAAAAATATAGATTAGTTGGTACTGATCTTAGTTAAATATTCATTAACCATCCAATTCTTGGATAGACATATTTTCGGGGTTCCCGAGCACTGGGGAATTTTTCATAGGGATGTTTCTGACCATTTGGCCATTTGGAAAACCTACCATTTGGGTATAACCGCTATAACCACCATGTGGTTTCTCGGTTGAGCAACCATACCAAGGATTCATTCAGGTGAAAGTTGACCTCAACCTTCCATTGGGATGAGGATGAATCGCGCCGATCAATCAACGCAGCAGAATGTTCTGCAGCAAATGGCGACTTTTTCAACAACATGGTTGCACATATGGGTGTGTCTGAAAATAGTGTACCCCTAAACCCAATGGTTAATGATCATTATCCCTATTAAATGGCTATAATTGGGAATATACCCTATTTTCAGACAAACCCATATGCAAACTGCCCTGCGACCGCCGAGCTGTCACCAACAGAGGCCCCAGAGCCCCAAGTCACGACTGACCCATCAGCCAGGATCGCAGCAAATGCACCAGACGGTCCAGACGTTGCTTGAACCTGCTGGGCACCCTTGAGCTGATGTTGGACTTGAGAGCTGTCACCACCAGAGCTTGGACTGCCCCAAGTCACGACTGACCCATCAGCCAGGATCGCAGCAAAAGCAAACCACGTTGCTTGAACCTGCTGGACACCTTTCAGCTGATCTTGGACTGCAGAGCTATCACCACCTTTCTCTGGATTGCCCCAAGTCACGACTGACCCATCAGCCAGGATCGCAGCAAATGCCAGCTTAGTTGCTTGAAGCTGCTGGACACCCTTCAGCTGATCTTGGACTTCAGAGCTGTCACCACCAGAGTATGGGTCGCCCCAAGTCACGACTGACCCATCTGCCAGGATCGCAGCAAATGCATGGCCTGTTGCTTGAAGCTGCTGGACACCCTTGAGCTGATATTGGACTTCAGAGCTGTCACCACCAGAGTCTGGACTGCCCCAAGTCACGACAGACCCATCAGCCAGGATCGCAGCAAAAGCAAACCACGTTGCTTGAACCTGCTGGACACTCTTGAGCTGATATTGGCCTTCAGAGCTGTCACCACCAGAGTCTGGATCGCCCCAAGTCACGACTGACCCATCAGCCAGGATCGCAGCAAAAGCAAACCACGTTGCTTGAACCTGCTGGACACCCTTGAGCTGATGTTGGACTTGAGAGCTGTCACCACCAGAGCTTGGACTGCCCCAAGTCACGACTGACCCATCAGCCAGGATCGCAGCAAAAGCAAACCACGTTGCTTGAACCTGCTGGACACCCTTGAGCTGATGTTGGACTTGAGAGCTGTCACCACCAGAGCTTGGACTGCCCCAAGTCACGACTGACCCATCAGCCAGGATCGCAGCAAAAGCAAACCACGTTGCTTGAACCTGCTGGACACCTTTCAGCTGATCTTGGACTGCAGAGCTATCACCACCTTTCTCTGGATTGCCCCAAGTCACGACTGACCCATCAGCCAGGATCGCAGCAAATGCCTCACTTGTACTTTGAAGCTGCTGGACACCCTTGAGCTGATCTTGGACTTCACAGCTGTCACCACCATAGTGTGGAATGCCCCAAGTCACGACAGACCCATCAGCCAGGATCGCAGCAAATGCCTCACTTGTAGCTTGAAGCTGCTGGACACCCTTGAGCTGATCTTGGACTCCAGAGCTGTCGCCACCCCAGTCGGGTTTGCCCCAAGTCACAACTCGGTCACCTCCAGAGCAATACAAGGCAAAAGCTCTTGCTGTTGCCGCCAGCTTTGCCTCCAGGACAATAGCCGTCAGGTGGTCTCCATCTTCAAGTCCCGCAGCTTGCAGAGACACTGCAGGATCCAACGCGTGATGGTCTGCAGCCACAAGCCTCAAGAAGCCACGTTGAAAGGATTTCTGGGCCAGAACCCTCAAGTCCCCTACTTTGGAGGACTGAGAAATAGAAAACTTCTCACTGCAACCGCTTGGCAAAGCTACAGTAACTTGAAGCATATCTCAAGAAACTCTAATGTAACGCACCAGTTTCTCCAATTGAGCCAAACTGCTTCTCTGTTTGAGCATTGGAACAAACTCCCAAGACCAACTCGGCATTCAAAATTTGTTGCTGGAATGATTGGGAACTGCCTGTCCAAGGGCCACTACAAGCAGAGCCCTATGATTCCATTCTTGATCCCAGCCTTGAATGTTGTAAGACCACCCCTGTATTTGATATAGGGGGATGGGCTTATTCCCTGTCGATTTCCCATATTATCTCATTTGCTAATGAAAAAAATCCAAAGAATCGACTTCGTCAAATCTAAGTCTGATCAACATCGTGATACGTTCGTCAAATATCGTCAAATTACAAGATTTCATTGGGTTTTATCCGAATCATAGTGGGGTATAGCGGGGATTGAATTAAACTAGATCAAGATTCTAGCTACACAAATGCGTTAAAATAATAACCATGTAGCAAATAATCATCTAATAACCCGAGACCATTTTTGAATATATATAGATATATATACATACATTGTATATATATATTATATATATATACTATATACATATATAATGATTTGGTGGAAGGGATTTTGATCATGGAAACTCCCCAAGAGACCTCGTGGCCTCCAAGCCCAGCGGACCGCTGGTTCCATGAATTTCTAAAGCTCTCCGGGCTTGAAGACCAACACATCTATAAATTAATCAAGGAACCTGAGGGTATAACCCGTAAACACTGTGTCACTGTGCCACCCACAAACAAAAAACCCTTGGGATGATAAACCAAGTAACTCTCATTGTGCAGCTCTAATATGTATATATATATGTATGTATATGTATGTATAAGTATGTACATATATGTATATGTATGTATATGTATGTATATGTTTGTATATGTCTGTATATGTATGTATATGTATGTATATGTATGTATATGTGTATGTATATGTGTATGTATATGTGTATGTATATGTGTATGTGTATGTATATGTATACGTATATGTTTGTGTATATGTTAGTGTATATGTGTGTATATGTATGTATATGTATGTATGTATGTATATGTATGTATATGTATGTATATGTATGTATATGTATGTATATGTATGTGTATGTATGTGTATGTATGTGTATGTATGTGTATGTATGTCTATGTATGTGTATGTATGTGTATGTATGTGTATGTATGTGTATGTATGTGTATGTATGTATGTATGTATGTGTATGTATGTGTATGTATGTGTATGTATGTGTACGTATGTGTACGTATGTGTACGTATGTGTACGTATGTGTACGTATGTGTACGTATGTGTACGTATGTGTACGTATGTGTATGTGTATGTATGTGTATGTATGTGTATGTATGTGTATGTATGTGTGTATATATGTGTAGGTATGTGTACGGATGTGTACGTATGTGTACGTATGTGTATGTATCTATAGGTATGTATAGGTATGTATAGGTATGTATAGGTATGTATAGGTATGTATGTGTATGTATATGTCTGTATGTGTATGTATGTGTATGTATATGTGGGTATATGTATGCGTCTGTATGTATATGTATATGTGCATGTATATGTATATGTATGTGTATGTGTATGTGTATATGTCTCTGTCTCTGTCTCTGTGTCTCTGTGTCTCTGTGTCTCTCCGTCTGTATGTCTGTATGTATGTCTGTATGTCTGTATGAGTGTATGTCTGTATGTGTATGTCTGTATGTCTGTATGTGTGTATGTCTGTATGTCTGTATGTATATGCATGTATATGTATGTATGTATGTATGTATGTATGTATGTATGTATGTATGTATGTATGTATGTATGTATGTATGTATGTGTGATGTATGTATGTATGTATGTATGTATGTATGTATGTATGTATGTATGTATGTATGTATGTATGTATGTATGTATGTATGTATGTATGTATGTATGTATGTATTGTGAGTGCCTCACTTTGCCTTGTCAGGTTGGAACCTTGATCAATCTTCGAACCATAGGCTCTGGCTCAGGGCAGCAGGTTCGCGGGTGGGTGGGCTTAAGAGAGCCTTTTTGCCATAGGTGTGACAGGGTTCACACGTTCGGTGCCTGGGTGTGGTCACCCGATCAGTGCTGGGGGATTTGGCTGTGGACAGCCTTTTGAACAGTCTGCTTGGCGAAAACAGCAGAGAGCTTATCACAGGGAATTGTTGGTGTGGCGTGGATTTGCAGTAGTGGTTACCACCAATTTTCACACCGGAGGTTGGTAACCATTTTTACAGACGGATCCCATTTTTGTTGGTTTGGACCATTGAGATCAAAGAGACCATCTTCATTCCTTTTCAGTTGCATCATCTCAGAGTTCTTGCTGCCATTCATACTGGTAGCGGAGCTCCAGTGAAGGAGCATCCAGGGGTTCAATGACAACTGCAGCAGAATCGACCGGCGCTGTGGGGGTCAGCAATCAGCTGGCATCTCTGGTTCCTTCATTTGACCCTTCAAAGGATGACATGGTACAGTATCAGCAGCGTGTTGAGTTGGTCATGGCGGCCTGGCCCAAGACGAAGATCACTGAGCTGGTTACCCGCCTCATACTCAACTGCCAAGGCTCGGCATTTGCGAAGCTGCAGCTGCACCAGTCGGAGCTTCTGACCGGCGAGGAATCTTCGGTGAAGCGGCTGATTGAGATCCTAGGGGGTCAGTGGGGAAGAATCCCTTTGGAGAAACAGTACCAGGAGGCGGAGGAAACCATTTTCCATACCATACAGCGAGCAGATGAGTCGAATGACAGTTTTCTGGCAAGGTCAGACGTCATGTGGAGCAAACTTCTGGCTCGAAAACTGACGTTGGAAAGCCTGCAGGCTTACATCACCTTGCGGGGTTCCTGCTTGTCGGCCGAGGACAAAAAGCGTGTGGTAATGGAAAGTGAGGCTGAGGGATCACTGACGATGAAGAAAGTCAGTGAAGCCATCCGTTTACTTGGTGCTGCATTCTTTCATGATGTCACTGGTTTGAAGAAAGGTGCAAAGACGAAGGTGTATGATCAGACAGTACTTGTGAGTGAAACCCATGATGATCCTTATGAAAATGAAGATCCCCCTCATATGCCTGAAGAGATGTTGAATGATGAGCATTTGGAAGCTTTAGCAGCCGAAGGTGACGCTGATGCTGCGTTGATTCTGGACTTCGAACAAGCCGCTCAGGATACGGTTCAGGAAGACCAAGATCTGGCAGTGGCAATGGTGTCCTATCAACAGGCACGTCATCGACTGCAGGAGCGCTTCAAGAATCGAGGTTTCTTTCCAGCTCGTCCTTTCCCAAATGCTGGCAAGGGGAAGGGGTCGTTCAACAAAGGATTTGGGAAGGGCAAGGGGAGCAATTCATGGGACAATCGACCAAAACGGTCACTCCAAGATCGAATCATGAACAGTTCATGCCGTCTCTGTGGGCAACGTGGCCACTGGAAGGCAGAGTGCCCTATGCGTGGCACTTCAACAGGTTCAGCACCTTCGACATCCGGTGGTAACACAGCACCCACCACAACTGTGATAGCTGATTCAGAAGCCATGGACAGCTTGCCACTCGAGTTCGTGAATCTCCCTGATGATTTGATGCCATCTCTTGACATAGATCATGAACCTCAGGTTGTTTCAGCTGTCAGTTTTGTAAGTTTTGCGTCTATGAGATATCCTAGGATGAGTCACCAAGGTTGTATTCCGGGGGAATATGTAGGTCAACATCCCAGGGTGGGGACTAGTGATCATAGACTAACAGCCCATGAACGGCTCCACCGCCGTCTGAGGAGTAGTGCCCGGTCCAGTGATGCGCATCCGATTCCGTGTACAGATCATCCAGTGCCTGAGCCGTTTTGCCAATCGCATTTTGCGAAGGATGTCAAAAGAACATCCATCAGATCCAACACCATTCCAATCATGTCAGCCAGCCAGGACGTGCAGTGTGCTCTGTTTGCAACCCATGGCACTCACGGTGTTTTAGACTTAGGAGCATCGAAGACGGTGATTGGATCCAATCATGTTGCCGATCTTTTGAATGGCTTGGACCCTGCAATCAAAGAGAAGGTCACCAAAACCAGTTGTGACATTACTTTCAAGTTTGGCAATGAGGGAGTTCTCCATAGTAGCTATGCAATTGTTCTTCCGATTGGTCGTCTCAAGTTGAAAGTAGCCATTGTGAAGGGAGGTACCCCGTTTCTGTTGTCGAATTCTCTGATGAGAGCACTCCGAGCCAGGATTGACTGCGAAAACCGTTGCCTCATCAGCCCACTGCTGGATTGTGAAGTTCCATTAAAGCTCACTTCTCGGGGTTTGTTTCTCATTGATGTGAACAGCTTGGCAGTGGCAGCTAGGCCAACCTTGGAACAATCCGTAGGTGAGCCCACGCAGATTCATCAGACCTTTGTGACCGTCCGCCAGAAGGAAAAGATAGCAGGATCAGTGCCAGTTCAGCAGGATCAATATCAATCACCATCACCTCTTCAGGTGCCATTTCCATTCAGTGAATCCAAGGGAGAGCCACATGACACTCTCAACGTTCATGCGACCCAACCTGAAACCATGGTAGCTGTGCTGAAGTCTCAAAGTCATCCAAGTCCCAGTGAATCCACCGAGTGTCCAACCCTTCCGGCCGTAGACCATGTCGCTGAGCAAGAGGTTGAAGGATCTCCAGGAACAAGACAGCGGAGAATTGAAAGACATCTCCCATCTCACACTGACGGACCTCCAGGACCAGAAGGTGCAGTTCGGGCAGAAGCATCTGGGACGCCCCTTTCATCAAGTTTGGGAGGAAGATCAAGAGTGGATCTCGTTCATAGCCAGCAAGTATGCCGAGTCCACCAAGATGTCTCACCGGTTGATCGTTCGGTACATAACTCTTCGTGTGGAACAACACGAACGCAGTCAAACACCGATTCGTGTTGCCCCACCGGCCGAGTCCCAAGCTGCGTCCAGCCAGCTGCCCATGAGTCTCCGTCCCGTTCCCAAGATCAAGGCCAAGCCAAAGGCGGCCAGCCAGATCCCTCACTCCGAGATCGTGCATTTGCCAGACATGGAGGCAGAAGAGGAAGAGTGGAATTTAGGGACGTACCAGAGTGGATATACGGAACCAACCCCCATGAATGCCGACATGATGGCCATGCAGACTCGCATGTTGCATCTCGAGAATGCATTGACCCAAGTGATCCAGCACATGGAACACCAAGCGGGCATCCATCAGCCAGTGCCCGAGGACCAGGAAGGAGCGTGATCAATGAGGATCAGTCATGCCCTTCCGACTCAAGTGTGCACCCTGATGTCAAGAGGTTACAATCACTGATTCGCCAATGTGAAAAGGAACTTGATGCCGCAATGTCCCAACACCATCCAATTGGTAGGCCATTTGTACTTGGGGAAGTGTTTTGCAGCCAACAATCACCCGTGACACATCAGGTGCAACAACTTGGAGGGTCAGCGTTCCGATTCGGTTTGACACAGGGAGACTTGTCCACACCATCAGGTAGACATGCTTTGTTCAAACTGTTGATTGTTCACCAGCCACGTAACATATGGTACTCACCAGTATGTGGTCCATGGTCCAGATGGTCTCAGTTCAACTCAGCGAGGTCTGTCCAGAGCTTAGAAGAGCATTTGCAGAAGAGGGAACAGTTGTTGTATCAAATCGCCTTGGGTATTGTGTTGTATCGTCATCAAATCATGCATGGACGACACTTCCATTGGGAGCAACCTTCTAAATCACTGATGTTTTCTCAACCTGGTATTTCGGAAATCCACCAATTTACCCAAATGTGTGAATTCGACTTGTGTGAAGTCGGAGGGTTGAAGGACCCGGAAAATGGACTTGCCATGCGAAAACGCCTGGTGGTGGTGACGACTAGCCCAGCTATGTTCCAAGCATTGCAAGGCCGAACGTGTCGAAAACAGCATGCACATCAGGTGATAGAGGGTCAAACACATGTTGATGGACAACTGGTTCGAAGGTCGGTGTTTTCTGAAGTGTACCCCCGAAACGCCACGCCAATGGCCATTTCAGTGGAGCTCCGGACTGATTGCACTCTCCCAGTGCCAAGTGGGGGAACCTACCCTGGTGTCAAATCCCGCGGGTAGGGTGATCAACAGCCAAAGCCGCAAGGCCAATTTTGCACTGACAGAAATCGTGCATCCGATCCCAAAGGCAGAACAGTTGGTCAAACGCAGAAGACTTGGTCACAAACAGTATGTTGAACCTTGTTTGGAAGATTGCCAAGAAATAATTTCCAGAATCAACAAAATTGTCCCTCGAGTTGGAAAGCATGAAATCACACAATCCGATATACTCACACCACTTCAAGGGATGTTCAATGATATGCAGCTGATTAGTGTAGTGGCATGTCGAGGAATGGACAGGACCATGGCCCCTTTAAGCCATATCCATGCCGCTGAAGCCCCATTCAGAAAATCTCTAATGATCCTCCGGCCATCAAGTCACGTGGCATTTGAAAAGCATTGGGAGAAGTTTGATCAATTATCCCATCGACAGCTGGTCAGGCCATCTCATGCATGTCGATTGAACATCACAATGTTTGCTTGCCGTAGGGATGATGCTTTCAAAGTGAACACACCAGGAACATCATCCAACCCTCCAGAAGAACCCAGTCGTGATGCTAGAAGTGAGCCAAGCACTGCACCTCAGCCGATGGTAGAGGAATCGACCAGCAGTTCATCTGATAGTTGGCAGCCACACTCGCACCACGACTCTGCAGTCCGATTGCCAGCTGGCGAAGACCAGCAGGCCAAAGATTCATCACCAGCAGGCTTTGATGAAGAGACAATGTCAGGTCCCCTACGGGAACAAACGTCACGTTTCTGCAGCCTACCCAAGTGGGAACAGAATCAGATCAAACTGATGCACCGTAACCTTGGACATCCAAGTAATGAACGGTTAGCCAAAGCCTTGCAATCGATGGGTCAGCGTGCTGAGGTAGTCAATGCTGCCAGAGAACTCCGTTGCTCAGTATGTGCCACTCATGTTGCCCCAAAACATCAGCGCCCTGGAAGTTTGAAGCCCATGTTGGATTTCAATCACAAGGTGTACATGGATGGGATCTCATGGACCAACAGCCAAGGGAAGACTTTTCATTTCTATCACATGTTGGGTGCAGGTACACATTTTCATGTCGCAGTTGCAGCCCCTTCACGCCTTGGTAGTGATGTAGTTCATTTGGTTAATCAACATTGGGTCTCATGGGCAGGTGCGCCACAGCACCTTGTAGTGGATTCAGCAACGGAACTCAATGGAGAGGAATTCACCACGTTTTGTCAGCGTTTTGGTATTAATACCACTACCACTTGCCCTGAAGCCCACTGGCAAAACGGAAAGATCGAACGACATGGCATGTTTCTCCAAGAGATGATTACCAAAGTCGATACAGAGATTCCTGTAAATAACTATCAAGATCTTCAAACTACCCTGAACTTATGCATTCAATCCAAAAATATGCTGAGTATCAAACATGGGTATGCTCCTGAAATCATCGTGTTTGGAAAACAAAGTCGGCTTCCTGGATCCATACTCAGTGATGAATCAATTCCTAGCCATATGACAGCTATCCAAGAACTTGAACAAGATGCAGTTGGTGGTTTTAGGAAACATTTGCAAATCAGAGAGTGTGCACGCAGAGCATTTCATGTTGCCGACAATTCAGACGCCATCCGTCGTGCTGTGCTCCGAAAGTCATGCCCTTCGAGAGGTCAGTTTCAACAAGGTCAATGGGTCATGGTGTGGAGAACACAGTCCCGTGATAAACCTAGTTGGATTGGTCCCCATCATGTAGTCCTTCAAGATAGTAACCACACTGTGTGGACGACCCAAGGTGGCCGACTTTTTCGCAGCGCACCGGAACACGTTAGGAGATCACTGCCAGCGGAGGGTGAACCCGAGGGTCCCGAACTCCCCAGTGACCTTACTCATATCCAGAACCAAATCGACAGAATGAATCAACTTCCCACGATTGATGAACATGTCCCATTGGAAAACATTGAGGAGCCCATCGAGTCACCAGCCCACATGCCAGAACCAGCGGTGGCCCGAGAACGCCTTGGGAGCACAGCCGAATCACTTGCACAGCCAGATCAGGAGCCAGGAATTAATAGTCACCAGCCATCCATCAATTCTCAAGAATCTGGATCCGATTCAGAACAGACCACAGTTCAACTTTTGTGCATCGATGACGATGATGAAGTTTATTTTTCAACTGAGCACCCTGATTTTGCGTTTCGCTGTGAATTCGATGTGCCTGCTCATGCCGTGCCCAAAGATGCCAATGCGGAGAGTGATCAAGTTGCATGGACTCTGCTGTCCAGCGGCAGTGCCAAACAACGCACCGAAGTAAAAATGTCAGAACTCACCCCTCAAGAAAAGACTCTTTTTGAACAAGCCAAACAAAAGGAAATTGACAATTGGATCCAAACCAATACCATCACCAAAGTTTTGAAGAATCAGATTCCACCCGAACAGGTCATGCGCAGTCGATGGATTTTAACCTGGAAGCCACTAGATGATGTCAATCAAGATGAGATTTCCCAAAGATGCTCTAGTAAGACCCATAAACCCAAGGCACGTCTAGTTGTCCTAGGATACCAAGACCCCAAGATAGATGAAATCCCCAGAGATAGTCCCACCCTTGGTAAGACAGCTCGCATGATCATCCTCCAAGCCATCGCCTCACATGGATGGCAACTAATGTCATTCGACATCAAGGCGGCGTTTCTTCAGGGTCGACCACAATCCGACCGCATCGTGGGCTTAGATCCAGTTCCAGAGCTGCGGCGAGCCATGGGTATGCAACCCCATGAAATAGGCAAGCTCAACAAAAGTGCATACGGATTAATCGACGCCCCATACTTGTGGTATTGTGCTTTGGTTTCTGAACTGACGTCACTAGGAATGGAGGTAAGCCCCTTTTGTCCTTGCACATTCGTACTTCGTGATAAAACTAATCCCCAAAAATTATCTGGTGTACTTGGCATTCACGTTGATGATGGAGTTTGCGGGGGCAATCAGGAATTCCAAGAGCTTATCAAGAAACTTGAAGAAAAGTATCCATTCGGTTCAAAGAAATTGGGATCCTTCACTTTCACGGGTATTGACCTCACCCAAATGGAAGATTATAGTATAATCTTGAGCCAATCCCAGTATGTGAGAAAGATTAAACCTATCCCAATTGACAGTCAAAGAAAGTGTCAGGTAGAGGCCGATGTCACGGAATCAGAGCGAGGACACCTACGTGGACTCGTAGGTTCCCTCCAATATGCAGCAGTGAACACACGACCTGACCTATCCAGTAGACTATCCATGTTGCAATCATCAATCAACAAAGCCAAAATCGAAACACTCCTAGAAGGGAATCGTTTACTGCATGAGGCAAAGAAACATCATGATGTGACCATTCGAATCAGACCCATACCTGTTGAAGATTTTCGGTTCATGGCATTTTCCGACGCTTCATTCGCATCCCAAAGAAAGCCCGATTCACACACAGGTCTAGTCATTGTTGGCACCCACAAGTCTATTTGTGAGAATATCCAGTGTCCTATCAGCCCGATCACATGGGGTTCCAAGAAAATTCAGAAGGTAGTGACGAGCACCCTAGCGGCAGAAACAGTGTCCCTTGCTGCAGCACTAGACCAACTTGGATGGCTTCGCCTGTTTTGGGGATGGCTCCATAATCCTGACACGAATTGGCGTAATCCTGAGGAATCCCTTTTAAAGATTGAGCCTGCCATCTCAGTACCAACACTGCCTGAATTTTCTGACTTGGCAGTCACTGATTGCAAGAGTTTATACGACCTAGTAACAAGGACAGCACCACCGTCATGCACGGAATTTAGAACACAACTCATGGCCCGATCCATAAAAGAATCCCTCAAGGAGGGCATCCAACTAAGATGGGTCCATGGTGGTGCCCAACTGGCTGACGCACTGACAAAGATAATGCAAGCCAACTTTCTCAGAGCCACTCTCAAAATAGGATACTACAGATTGCATGACGAAGACTCCATTCTCAGGAGCCGTGCCCAGACCCGCGATCGAATCAAATGGCTTAAGGAAAGCCCATCAGATCCGCTTTTGAACCAAGATTGATCAACAGAATGTTTTTGACGAGTGTGGGTGCCTCACTTTGCCTTGTCAGGTTGGAACCTTGATCAATCTTCGAACCATAGGCTCTGGCTCAGGGCAGCAGGTTCGCGGGTGGGTGGGCTTAAGAGAGCCTTTTTGCCATAGGTGTGACAGGGTTCACACGTTCGGTGCCTGGGTGTGGTCACCCGATCAGTGCTGGGGGATTTGGCTGTGGACGGCCTTTTGAACAGTCTGCTTGGCGAAAACAGCAGAGAGCTTATCACAGGGAATTGTTGGTGTGGCGTGGATTTGCAGTAGTGGTTACCACCAATTTTCACACCGGAGGTTGGTAACCATTTTTACAGACGGATCCCATTTTTGTTGGTTTGGACCATTGAGATCAAAGAGACCATCTTCATTCCTTTTCAGTTGCATCATCTCAGAGTTCTTGCTGCCATTCATAATGTATGTATGTATGTATGTATGTATGTATGTATGTATGTATGTATGTATGTATGTATGTGTGTATGTGTGTATGTGTGTATGTCTATGTCTATGTCTATGTCTATGTCTATGTCTATGTCTATGTCTATGTCTATGTATGTATATGTATGTATGTATGTATGTATGTATGTATGTATGTATATGTATGTATTTATGTATATGTATGTATGTATGTATGTATATGTATGTATGTTTATGTATGTATGTATATGTATATGTATATGTATATGTATGTGTATGTGTATGTGTATATGTATGTATATGTATGTATATGTATGTATATGTATGTATATGTATGTATATGTATGTATATGTATGTATATGTATGTATATGTATGTATATGTATGTATATGTATGTATATGTATGTGTATGTATGTGTATGTATGTATGTATGTATGCATGGATGTATGTATGTGCATGTATGTATGTGTATGTATGTATGTATGTATGTATGTATGTATGTATGTATGTGTATGTATGTATGTGTATGTATGTGTATGTATGTGTATGTATATGTATGTATATGTATGTATATGTATGTATGTGTATGTATATGTATGTATATGTATGTATATGTATGTATATGTATGTATATGTATGTATATGTATGTATATGTATGTATGTGTATGTATATTTGTATGTATATTTGTATGTATATTTGTATGTATATTTGTATGTATATGTATGTATATGTGTGAAAAGTGAACTTGATATGAACTTGACATGCCTCATGTGCCTTGCATTGCACCTTTACCTGACTCAGATGCGAATCCATAGGCGCCCTGCTCAAAGACAGGGAAGCGGTGGGCTGGACAACCTTCCGGTGCGAACGGTCCAAAAAGGCGCCATAGTGTCTGGGCTTGGAGGCCTCCATCATTCGTGGTTGGATCCACGATTTCTTCATTTGGTATACATCAGTTGGGAACTGTTTCATCTATCTTGTGGCTGGGAGCCACCATCTTTCAGTTTGGAACTGACCATCCGTTGCCAGTGTGTGAGGGAGTGCCACCCCTTTCACACTGGTAGCGGAGCTGTGGTGCTCCGCTGCTGATTTTTGCAGCGAAAGAGCTGGTGATCCAGGGCCATCATGATGCCGAGGGATGAGGCACTTCCTCCCGTTCCTCCTGATGCAGCGGATGGACCAGTGATTTCTGCCTCCCAATTGCCCTGGGCGGCAATTCCACGATTCCAGCCAGGAATCACCAATGTCCAGGAGTATGTGAAGAAGCTAGAGTTCTTGGCGGCTATGTGGCCGATTGAATACCTAGACCTTTTAGCACCTCGTGCTGCGCTTTTGGTGGAGGGGTCAGCCTTTGCAGCCATCTCCAAACTGGATGCGCAGAAGCTCAAGGTGAAGAGCTTGGATGGAATCAAGACCCTTGTGAATGCCATTGGAGGCAGCTGGGGTGCAACGGACTTTCAGGAGCGTTTCGAGTACTTCGAGCGCGCATTGTACGGCACCATCCAAAAGCAAGATGAGTCCAATGACAGCTTCATTGCCAGAATGGAGGCGGTGTTCTCAGAGCTTTTGAGTCGAAAGACTTCCTTGGAAGAGATCCAAGCATATGTCTTGCTGCGGCAATCGACATTGCCGGCCGATGACAAGAAGCGTGTGCTCCTTGAAAATCCTCAGCTGAGCTACCCACCAGTGATGAAAGCTCTGAGGCTCCTCGGTTCCAAGTTCTTTCAAGAAGTACAAACTGGCAAAGCCACCCAGAAGACCAAGGTCTACGACACGATGGTGACTGAGGAGGCTTCTGATGGCAGTTGCATGGTCTCGCAATCGATGCTAGCGGACGATGACGAAGTCTCTTCCGAGTTCCTGGAAGCTTTGGTGTCTCAGGATGATCCAGATGCAGTAGCTGTTCAGGCATTTGAAACGGAGTTTGAGGACTTTGTCCAGGACACCCCTGATATGCAGGTGGCTCTGATCTCCTACTTGGAGGCCCGCCAACGCCTTCAAGACAAGCGACGTGGCCGTGGTTTCTGGCCTGCCCATGGAACTGGCAAATCCAAGGGCAAGTCCAAGTTCAACAAGGGTTCCTTCAAGGGCCAACATCAGGGTCGACAGAACCTGCTGGCCAAGATCGCGAAGTCCAGATGCAGGAATTGCAATCAACTTGGCCATTGGAAAGCCGAGTGCCCTATGAAAGATCGTGATTCTTCCACGGCTCCCTCAACTTCCCATCCTCCTGCGGCAGCGGCCAACTTGGTGGAGTCGGAGCTGCGTGAAGCCGGTGGGACGATGGATGATGCCGAGATCTTCACTGATGCTGACTTGATGAAGGTGCACCGTGATTTCTTTGACGTCTCACCTTGTGTACAGGAATGTTTCATGTCAGTTCACTTTTCCTGGAACAACCCCCAAAATAAGACAAAGTTAAGTAATTCCATGAAAAGACTGAATGCCGTCCAGCGACAGCCCATGAGCCATTCGTACAACCAGTGTTTCATGCCCTCTGCTCCCGCAGAGTGTAACCGTGTACAGTTTTGGCATCCGAAACATGTCATGCAGCCTGCCAGGACTGAGAAGATGGAATATCTCCCTGAGATGTCTGCCTTGCACTCCAGTGAAGCAAAGCCTGCCCATGCCATCCTGGATACTGGTGCCAGCCGTTGTATCATAGGAACCCAGCCTTTGAGCCGTCTTTTGCAGCGTTTGCCATCCGACGTTAGATCCACAGTTCAGCGGCGTGAAAGCAAGATCAAGTTCAGATTCGGTAACAACCAAACCCTGACAAGCATGTACCGGGTTTTGCTGCCACTTTATGGTCCAAATTGTGAAAAGGTGTGGCTGGGTGTGGAAGTCGTTGAAGGCACAACGCCATTTTTGTTTTCCAAGAGAGCCTTCAAGCAGTTAGGCGGGATCCTTGACACAAATACCGATACATGTACGCTCCAAAGACTGCAAAAGACCATTGAGCTGTGCACCAATGCGACAGGTTTGTATCTCATTGACATGTCCGAGTTTTGCCAACCTCATTTTGGGGAATCCAAAAACTGTCCGGAAGTCTTTGTTGGGAGTGCTAGTCATGTGGGGGAAAACACATCCAGCGCTAGGAAAACAAACACTATTCGAGCACAGTTGACCGTTGCGCCCATTCAGAAATATCAGAATGTTTTCACCAACCAGCCTTTGGATTCCAGTGTAGTGCCTGACGCCCCATTGTTCCGAGAGTCTTGCCAGAATGTCGAATCGCGAAGCTGCAATTCACATGCTGAAGGAGACGGCCAACACCATCATGGGGACTTTGACTCTTGTCCTCCAGGTGTCAATGAGCATGATCGAGATTCGCAATCCCGATGCAGCCGAGGAGGAAACAATGCCTCAACTGACCAATCAGCTGCGTGCCATGAATCAAGAGATGATGCGCCAGCGTGCCCTTCTGCAACAACTGGCCGAGAATCAGAATGCTCAGATTCCTGGAAGTGGAAGCCTTCCACTCCGTCAGTTGCCGTTGCCGGAGCCCGTGATTGGCACCCAAGATGTACAAGCCATGCCAGTTTCGGCAACACTGAGCGACGAAGACGATTTGGACAACTTCTCCATGGTGTCCTCCTTGAAAGGTCCAAAGAACAGCCAAGCCCTTCGGCACCCAGCCAAGGAAGCTCGGAAAACCAGTCAGGGAGCTCCATCGAACCATCATCAAGTGCCCATGTCACCACCACCACCAGTCGAGACTGTGGAGATCTATGGAAACAGCAATGCTTTGGTGGAACAGTCAGCTCTGAGGCTGACCTTGGCCGAATGGGGTCAAAGGAAGATCTCATGGGGTCGCAAACACCCTGGCCGAACGTACTACCAAGTGCTGAGCGAGGACATGGGGTATTTCGAGTGGAGCCTGTCCAGGTACAACTCCCTTCCAGCTCCTCAACAAGATTTCGTAGATTTCTGCCGAGCCCAACTGGAAGCGAGTGCTGCTCAGGATCGAGGAGTTCACGCACTGAGTGTCCGTCGCCTTGCATGAGCTTAGATGCCAACCTTGCAGGCATGATTGAGTCATGTAAGATCGAAAGTTCCCGATTTACTCCCCACAAAGAAGAAGTTCAATACCAACATGCTTTGAAGACCAGTTTAGATGCTGTTCAAAGAATTGCCGATGACATTTTTGTTTCTGCACCATCCATGAAAGATCCCAAGAAAACCATGGTTGTCCTTGAAGTATATGCGGGTGAGTTTAGCCCTCTCACCGAATGCCTGCGAGAGTTAGGGATCAAAGCTTATCGGTTTTCTCGAAAGGATGGTGATCTGGCAACACCCTCTGGCCGTCGCCGCCTTTGGGAACTGATTGATGAAATTGAGCCGGACCACATTTTTGTTGCTCCGGAGTGCGGCCCATGGAGTGGATGGAACCACCTGAACGCTCAGAAAAGCCTGGCCTTGTGGGACTATGTTCATAGCAAACAAGAGTCCGAGAAAGTTCACATCCACCTATGTGCCCAGCTGTGTAAATACCAACAGAAACGTCATCGCCATTTCCACCTGGAACAGCCGTTAGGTTCATCCATGATCAACACCAATGAGTTTGAGCCGATTGCAGAGTGTTCCAAACGAGTTTGTTTTGACATGTGTGCTTTCGGTTTAAAGCTACCCAAGACCTCCAAATTTATCAAAAAGCGAAGCCAACTGTGGACAACTTCCCCAGAAGTTCAACAATTTCTGATGAACAAAGATTGTCCCAAGAACCATGAACATGTCCAGATCGCTGGGTCGATGCACCATGATGGGAAATCAGTTCGGATTTCCTCCTTTTGTGCCACGTATTGCCAGGGATTTGTCCAGGCACTAGCGCAAGCCTTGTGTGCAACCCATTTGGCTGCCGTCCAAGAAGCCTTTGCAAATGATGAAGAACCACCAGCCAAAAGGCCCCGTTTTGCACCTGATGCTTTTAAGAAAAGACGTGTAGCCGCCGTGGATGCACCTGATTCCCCTGCAGTTGATGAGTCAGCTCTTGCGTGCCAGGGCAGATTTTGTCTTCTGACTCCGTGTGGCATGAAGCCTTCAAAATGGCTTATCGACTAGCTCCTCGAGTTGGCAATCTTAAGATGGATGTTTCTCATGATCTTTGCGAACTCGTCCGACAACTGACACCCGAAGATTTTGAAGTAGACTGCATGTTCATTTGTCGTGGCACTGATAGATATCAAATACCATTGTCCGCACCCGTATCCAAAGATGCTCCTTGGTGTTACACTTTATGTGCTCACCGTGTGACTGGAGAAATTCATGATTTAGGTCTGCGAGAATGGCATAGCCTCACTCGAGCTCAGAGAATTGCCAAAAATCTTCCCAGCCGTTTGACTCTCACCATTTTTGGTAGGAAAATAACTGCTAAGCCTGATGATGCTGGTAAGGAAATTGACCACCATGCTGTTGAATCCAACTCGCAAGTTCGAGCAGTCGAACAATCCCAAAGCATGCCGAAATCCACCGAGATGTGTGAAGGTTGGGCTCCACCGCCCACGCCATTGCATGGCCCATGTTTCCGTGCACTTGAGTCAGATGAGAAAAGCCACCTGGTCAAACTTCACAAGAATTTAGGGCATCCAGATCCAACCGTGTTGTCAGCTCATCTGAAGACCCAAGGTGCACCGGAACATATTGTTCGGGCTGCTCAAGATTTTGTCTGCGATGCTTGCGTGGAGTCCCAAAAACCCCAACATCAGCGACCAGCCAAACTTCATCCTCCCCGAGAGTTTAATGATGTGGTAGGACTTGATGGTTTCTTTTGGAAAGGCAAAGGGAACATTCAGTGTTATGTTCTTCATATTTACGATGAAGCATCCGGATTCCATCTTGCCCGTCGCCTTGATGGTCGCAATCTTGACCATGCCATACCAGCGTTCCAACAATTATGGTCATTTTGGGCTGGATATCCCCGAAGCATATATCTGGACCCTGCAGGTGAGTTCAGAGCGGATCAATGGCTGGATTTCATGCAAGCAAATAATATCCACACACATATGACAGCAGAAGCATGGCAACGTGGCCGCATTGAACGCCACGGTGGCATTCTCAAGGACATGCTCACCAGACTTGATACCGACCACAGAATGGAGAACATGTCTCAGTTCGATGAAATGCTAATGTTATGCTGCCAATCCAAGAATGCACTGGCCAAACATCGCGGATACTCACCAGAGCAGATTGTCCTTGGTAAGGCGACACGCCTTCCAGCTTCGTTGAGTAGTGATGACTCTACTGCCGCTCACAGCCTTGCATTAGGTGATGATCTGGACTGTGACAGATTTCGAAGTCTCCTTGAGAAAAGAACCAAAGCTCGACAGGCATTTATCCTTGCTGACAATGCTGAGTCCTTGCGTAGGGCGACTTTGAGACAGTCAAGACCCACCCGTGGGCCATACATGCCAGGCCAACTTGTGTTGTATTGGACCAAACGGTCCGTGCCTAATCGAAGCGAGTCCGGTAGATGGCATGGACCTGCTCGTGTCATTGTTCAGGAGGGTTCCTCCATTGTGTGGCTCTCACATGCCAATCGGCTGATCCGAAGAGCACCCGAGAGCCTTCGTCCAGCGTCGCTTAGAGAATGGAATGCCTCGCAGGATCAGAATCCAAATAGTGAGTGTGCCATTCGTGACAACATGCATCACATGCCAATTCCCCAGAACTCCCCATCAATTGTGAATAATCAAGTTCCCCCTGATGATGATCCATACTCCCCCAGTATCTTGGACAATAATGAGGTTCCACCAGATCATGTATCCGAACAACCAGAACACGAAGCTTCTCATCCACCCACCATTGACTCAGAAGAAGAAACTCCAACAGCTGCCACCGATGAGACCGAAACAGAATTTCAAGAAGATGGATTGTTACTCCAGATGATAAACCTAACCAACCATGAAGATGCTGACCCTGAACAACCTGCTGAAGAAGCTCTCCATGTGTTTGATACGTTTTATCCTGCGCAAGATGCTACAGCCAACGAAACCATTTGTCTCGCTGAAGATGGCATGCCATACATTGATTCTCCCCTGGATTGTAACACCGAAGAATGCTTTGTACTTGAAATACCCATGAAATCTGAAGATGTACTGGCTTGGAATCAAGAGGTCAATCCTAGCGAAATGATATGTGTTGCAGCAGCTGGACAAAGAGCGAGATCGGAAGTCCAAGTCAAATACCTTACTGACAGTGAACGAAAACTTTTCGACATTGCAAAGGACAATGAATTGTCCTGCTGGATTTCCACGAATGCTTTGCGTCCCATTCTTCGTAAATCTTTGAACCCAGACCAAATTTTGAGATCTCGCTGGGTTCTGACCTGGAAGAATGTTGAAGCGAATGACCAAGCACCTGCTCACAAGAAAGCAAAGGCCCGACTGGTTGTCTTAGGCTACCAAGATCCTCAATTAACTTCTGTGGCGCGTGACAGTCCAACATTGACCAAAGAAGGTCGCAACACCATTTTGCAACTGGTTGCTTCGTGCCAATGGGATCTCATTAGCCTGGACATTAAAACTGCCTTTCTCCGTGGAAAAGCTGATGAACAGAATCCACTAGCTATGGAGCCACCAGATGAATTGCGTAAGAAACTTCAGTTGAGTAAAGATCAAGTGTGTGCTTTGGTTGGCAATGCTTATGGTCGTGTTGACGCTCCATTATTGTTCTACAAAGAACTTTCCAAACAGTTGAAGACACTAAATTTCCGCACACATCCTCTTGAACCATGTGTATTCATTTTGGAATCTGGAGAGGGCTCTCAGCGAAAACTTCACGGTGCTCTTGGCGTCCATGTGGATGACGGTGTGGGAGGGGGTGATGAATATTTTCATCAACAGATTCAAGCACTTTCCAAAGTTCTTCCATTCGGTAGTTTCAAGACTCGGAAATTTGTATTTACCGGTATTGAACTTGAACAACTCCCAGACTGCAGTATCCGTGCCTCGCAAGCTGACTATGTTCATCGCATTTTGCCCATCGACATCGGAAAACCTCGTAGAGAACAGATTTCCAGTCCTGTAACTGACTCCGAAAAATCCAAGTTGCGCGGCTTGATAGGCAGCCTTCAATATGCTGTGACCCACACCCGTCCTGACTTGGCTGCCAGACTTGGAGAGGTCCAGACTGATATGTCGAGCCCTACGGTCCAAACTTTGATGCAGTGCAACAAGGTGCTTCGTGAAGCTCAGGAACACTCAGATGTCCAAATCTGTTTCAGAAGTATCCCCATGTCCCAAGTTACTCATGTGTCGTTTGGTGATGCCTCCTTTGCTAGCCCAAAACAGCTCAATTCCTTTCAAGGAACCTTAATATGCGCTACTACAATAGATCTCCAGGAAAATCGTGAGGCCCCGATGTCCCCCCTTAGCTGGTCCTCTAAGAAAATTGCCAGAGTAGTTCGTTCAACCCTTTCAGCCGAGGCCTACTCCATGTCCCGAAGTGCAGATAGATTAGGATGGCTAAGACTTCTTTGGGGTGTATTCACCATTGCTCAGTTTCCCTGGAAAGAACCATCTCAAGCCTATTCTTGTTTGCCAGTTGGCATCATCACAACAGACTGTCGAAGTCTCTATGACCTAGTGAGCCGAACAGCTATGCCCCATTGCGAAGAGTACCGCGCTACTCTTGAAGTGCTCCTGATCCGTGAACAGTGCCAAGACCATTGCATTTTCAGATGGATTCCGACCACCATCATGTTGGCAGATGCACTTACCAAGGTGATGGACCCATCCCTGTTAAGAACTGTACTCCAGAAAGGCATGTTCTGTTTGTTTGATGAAGCTTCGGTTCTTAGACAAAATGCCAACCGTAAACTTGCAGTGTCCTGGCTTAAAGAGAAATCACAGGTCGATAATTCTTTTAGGGGAGCAATGCAATAATTCTTTTAGGGGAGTGTGAAAAGTGAACTTGATATGAACTTGACATGCCTCATGTGCCTTGCATTGCACCTTTACCTGACTCAGATGCGAATCCATAGGCGCCCTGCTCAAAGACAGGGAAGCGGTGGGTGGGACAACCTTCCGGTGCGAACGGTCCAAAAAGGCGCCATAGTGTCTGGGCTTGGAGGCCTCCATCATTCGTGGTTGGATCCACGATTTCTTCATTTGGTATACATCAGTTGGGAACTGTTTCATCTATCTTGTGGCTGGGAGCCACCATCTTTCAGTTTGGAACTGACCATCCGTTGCCAGTGTGTGAGGGAGTGCCACCCCTTTCACATATATGTATGTATATGTATATGTATGTGTATGGATGGGTATGTATGCGTATGTATGTGTATATATGTGTATGTATGTGTATGTATGTGTATGTATGTGTATGTATGTGTATGTATGTGTATGTGTATGTATGTGTATGTATGTGTATGTATGTGTATGTATATGTATGTGTATGTATGTGTATGTATGTGTATGTATGTGTATGTAAGTGTTTGTATGTATGTATGTATGTATGTACGTACGTACGTACGTACGTATGTATGTATGTATGCATGTATGTATGTATGTATGTATGTATGTATGTCGGTAGTATGTAGCTATCATAGGACAGTACATCTATGTAATAGTCTATCATGTGAAATACATATATACCACATGGGATATCTTCTTTATACACGTAAAAAAAAAATAACTCTATATATATATATACTGAATTATACATCATATACTAACTATATGTTCTCGATGGTTTCTTTGTCCACTTACAAACTGGGATAAACATCCAAATGTGTTTGACATTTAACCCCCACCAGCTGAACCCGCCAGCGGAAATCAGGGCCCCGTTGCGGGCGCTGCTGGGCAGTTGGCCGATCACAGAACGAGAGGCCTTGGAGGCTGATCAATGAGATTGTAGGATTACAACTTTGGAAAAATGCAAGGTACAAAATTAATGAAAATAAATGTATATATATATATGTCGGCTATCATAGAGGCTGGAATCCCTCTATGATAAGAGTAAATATCATATTAGTACTTTCATCATCTTTCATAGTGATCTTTCACGTGCTATATTAATATTTACTATTCACTAATATGAGATTTTCATGTGGTTTTAGGTACTGCCCAGAGGCTGGTCGGATGTTGCAGAAAGACATCCGTCTGGTACGGAAGGGTTGCTAACCACACAGAAAAAAACCCTGTAGCCATCAACCATGAAATTTGCCCTTTGAACAATATGTTGAATGGGTCCTGAGGCCCCTGCATGACATTATTATATGATCTTATGAGTTGACGTTTCGAAAAAAAACAAAAACAAAAAAAAAACGGGGCTTTGTCATAGCACCATTTTTGTTCGTTCGAATACCCATTTTCACCAGGGATTGGTAAAGGTAAATGTCCTAATGCTTCACATCACCATATATGCATCACCCAGCTATTGGAAATGGTTTATCTAAAAAACAAATACCCAAAACTTTCAAAACCCAAATAGTTGGGGAGCTGTTTTACCCAAATACCCAACTAATATCTTGCTGGTGTTCAGTCCGTCCCCAAAAACAGCTCCACTTTCGATGGAAAAGCTGGCGCCCCCGACCCCCTGCACATTGATCGCCAGGCCGATCTCATACGTCACCACCTACCATTTGGGGTACATGTACAATGTACAGTATATACTGTACCACCTATATCTAGGAATATTGGGGATGGTTCAGGGTTTAGGCTTTACCACATTACCCAGCAATTTCGGGTATGAGAAAAACAAATGCTGGGGAACTGGACGAGGGAAGAAATGGGCATCAGAACATGGGAAACTGCCCAAGTTTGTTGATTTGACAATCGCAGAAATGGTGGGTCCAAAATGATGGGGCGCCCTACTCCATTCCCGATCTTTGGACATCAGCTATTTCTGTATCATGCCCCCATTGCGGTTGGTTCTAGACCTCTATTTTTGTTGTAAAACACCATCCTTTTCCTGATGAACTCCTATTTTTTTCATGGTAAAACCACCATGTTTCACCCTGTTTTCATGTCTCAAAACCACGATCTTCCAATTTACTATCCCTATAACAACACCATTTTTTACCATCATCTTCCAATTGCCATGATCTCCCATATGATCCCAAAAAATCCACATGTTCCCCAGGATTTTTTGCCCGGCCTTGGACAAGGTCTTGGGTTCCGCCCAGCTGATGCTGCCCCCCAGGTCGCCAAGGTCCAAGTCGCGGTCCGGGAAGGCGATCCTGGTGGGAGTTTATCCCTGGTGCAATGGGAATATCAATGGAAATATCGTGGGAATATTGGTGGCAGGTGGAAAATGGTGTAATATTATGAATGGGATATCATTGGAGTGTAGTGGGGTATCAATGGTATCTATTGGAACATTAATGTGAATATCATATAGTGGCATATCATAGTAATAATGGGAATATCATGGTAATAAAACGAAATCTAGTGGGATATAGTGGAATATAAGGAGTTATAATCATGGAATCGAATGGGAATGGAATGGGAATAGAATGGGGGTTTATCATAATTTCAAGCAGCGATCTATGTACTGAGTTGCCAGTGGTGCCATGGATGACATGGGTGATTTTGCTGGTGGCATCTGGGGCTTTCTAGGGATGTCACTATTGAAAAAATTGGCATTTGATAGGATATGAATGAGGATATCTTATGGGATATATAACGGACTTATATATTTAACCATTGAAATGGGATATAATGGCAAGGTAATGGTAATGTAATGGGATAAGTGTAATGATTATAATGGTCCTCTCATACTTCAACACCCTTTTGCGACTCCCATCGCCACAAGTTTTGAAATCAACTGCTTCAACCAGCTGCTTGTGCTCTTAGTGTTCTCAGTCGCTGCAGCTCGATCCCACTGCTAGGGCTAATTTACCATCATGGATCGGATATCCCATACTGGATTGTGATCATCCCCAACATATATATATATATATACTATGTATATATTTTTTTTCTCATTATCAATTATATATATATATTAATCTATTGGATAGTGCAGCCCTCTATTGTACTCAACCACAAAGTTCGGTAAAATCTTCAGCCATATCCATGGATCAGAAGCCAACCCAACCCGAAACGCAGCGCAGCTACTGTCCCTGTAACGCTGCCATCGGCATCATCGATGAGCAGCGACGTGGGCCTCGGTGCCGGAGCTGCCGCTCGGAGCCGCTGGAGCCCGCGGATTGGAAAAAAGGATCGACACAAATTCTGCGTTTATGATGGATTGATAAAAAATAACACAAAATAACACAAATGTTGATAAAAATCAGATGTTGACAAAAGAATCAGATGTTGATAAAATTTGGATTGAAATGTCAGAAATCACACATAATAAAGCCACATCCAGCTACCCTTCTGTGGTACTGGATCTCTTCATTTTCGGATCTCAAGTGGCCCAGAGCAAAAATACCCTCTGGTCATTTAACATAGCTATGGAAAATGGATCAACATATCTCATTTAGTTCGATGATCTACCTATCAAAAGTGGTGGTTTTCAATAGCAGGGTGTGAAATTTCCAGATGCTATATCCAAAAAAGCCAAAGTTGCTTTGACTTTTTCTTGAGTCAAGGGCCTTAAAACGGTTTCTGAATCAACATATCCCCGTTTTTGGCTGATCCTGGTGGCTGCAGCACGAGAATGCGCCCCTGCTGCGCGCCCCCACGTGGTCTGCTCACCCAAGCTGGATTGGATGTAGACCACCACATGCGTGCGCCTCGGAGCTTCCAGGCTTCAAAATGTTTTTTCTTATGGGGATTTATAATGCTATGTTAATGGGAATGGATGGAATACTACTGGGAATATAATGTAATGTAATGGAATATAATGGAATGTAATGGAATATAATCGAATATAATGGGATATCATAATGGCTTATAAATTGTAAGGGGTTTTAATCGGTTACATAATCAACAATATTATGTTTGAGTGGAAGCGGGTGTGTCTGGTAATCTGGGTTTAATGTGGTTCTAGCGGGTTTATATACATATAAATGTTTACAATGTTTATAGCCAATAAAAACCAACGATAACGGAGAAACGTTATGGGATATCGAATCAACAATTGGTGTCTGAAAATCATGGGTTTAACATAGTTTAATCCAATTTTATGCCGTTGTCCTAAGGGAAAATGATTGATGAACCATTTTTTTTTGCCCATGCGGTAGCGATTTTCAAAGCTAGATGGTGGTGCGGAGATGTTTACCCTGCGTCCTCAAACATGCACTAAATGTGGACCTTTGAGTGCCACCTACTGCTTGGAAATTCCCCCCCCGGAGAAGTTCATGTAGACCCGGCTGAATGGCTCCTTCTGAATGAGAAAATCATCTTCGAAGCTGATTTGTGTGGTTCGACACTATGACACTTCAGCAGGGGTATGGTAGTCCTTCTTTTGAGTATGGTCCCATACATGGCGGGCTTCGAAAGAAATTCTTATTGGCCATTCAGGATCCAATCTTTTGGGGGAAGGATATCATGAACTCCAAGGTGGACAGCCCATCACCAGCGCCGAGTCAAGGGACCCCTCCAGTGGCGTGTCAGTTGAGATGTTGCTTTCAAAGCTACTGGCCTCAGGTGAGACTCACACTGCGCGCAAGCGCGCAGTGAAGTCGGGATTGAGAACAGCTCTTCTGTGAAGGAATCTGGTGCTTTTGCTGCTACAACCATTCCGTTTGGTTTCTGGTGGGTTTGTCTTAAAAGAAGGTACCACCAAATCCCAGCAGTCTAAAACATCATTGCTCCCCATTAGAATTGCCAGAGATCTCTCTGCGAGAAAAGCCACCGAACAAACCGATGCCCGGGGCTGCCGACCGTCAAGTCATCGCCATTGGTGTTGTTGAACTCGATGAGGTACTCGCGATAGCCGAAGATGCTGTTGCCCGCCGGCTCCTCGCCGCGCGCAACGCGCAACGCTTCACGGTGCCAGAAATCTCGAAGGAAAATTTCTCGATGAGCAGCACCAATCAGCTGGTGATCACCAAGGTTATTGAGGAAAAGTCCCAAAAAATGGATCCGGTATCACCAAAAATTCCAATGGAAACATCATCATTTTAGGAAAATGGCCATCATTCAGATGCTTAACCATTCAGATGCCATCATTCAAATCATTTTAGGAAATGGCCATTATCATGTTATCCATACGATTTGAATGGCCACTTGCGGTGTATACCCCATCAGACATACATCGAAGAAAGCACCGCCGCTGGGACCCCGCACGATCCACGCTAGATCCACGACATACGCGGTGATCTGAGCGGGGAGTGGGGACTGGTTGTCTTTGCAACCACAACACGAAAGGTCGGAAGAGTTTTAAGGAACCCATTTGGGAAAAGTCTTGAGATAGAGAAAGACCAGCGGCTTCAAAATCCGATCATCTGATGTCAGGGAGGAGGAACGAACCAATTGATCATTCAGAACAACTTAGAAACACCCCTCAACACAGATGGTTTCTTGCCCAAGGCCAAGATACCGCAAGATACCTTATTCTGCTTTTACTGCAGAAATCTGACAGGCAAAACACGAAAAAACCAAGGGAATTTGCCGCTGAACAGCAGGATTCAGCAGGATTTATGGATGTTCTTCGGCCTGAAAATGGGTATTTCAGGTAGAAAAATCCCATCATATCCCAACTTTTTATGGTTACCCTCTGGTTATTTAACATAGCCATGGAAGCCATGGCCCATTTATAGATGGTTTACCTATTAAACATGGTGACTTTCAATGGCTATGTTAAATAACCAGAGGGTATATAAATCCGTACTAGTCCCCCTGGATCCATAGGTTTGGATATTGAAACATAGCCATAGAATGCCACAGATCAATCCCATCCGTCCACCTTTGATGTCTCCGCCGGGGCTAGGAAGGACAGGGTCCCACCCACCTGCAACCCGCTGAAGAGCTCTTTGGAGGAATGATGGGTAAAAAAAGTTTGGGATATGTTTGATTTTTTCGGGACCCAAAAAAAGATTTTTTGGAGTGTTCTTTCCGGATGGCTTTTCTATGTATTGGAATGGGTTGCTGGAATGGGTATAATTTAATAAATTTAATAGGCTGTTTTCTGGGTCTCTGATGGGTACTGTATCATTTGCTCTATTGAGGGTGTTCACCTATATACCCAATTTGAAGTTCTCGTGGTTTTGGACACATATAGTTGTCGGGGCGCTGGACAAACGCAGCAGGGATGCGGATTCTGTGTGGTTGAAATCTTTGGAGATTCGACAAAGCAGAAATCTCACAGCGAAAACATACCATGTTCATTGTAGAGTCACCAATTACCCTCTGGTAAACTAACGTAACTATGGAAAATCACCATTTTTGATGGGTTAATCCACTATAAATGGCCATTTTCAATAGCAGAGGGTACTATGGGAAATGTTACATAGTCACTTTATGTCACTTTCATTGTGAAAATCTCCCTGGTTTTTCCTCGAGATCGTTACTTCACAACTGCGCCTCGCCCTCATCGAGGTCGTAGTCATCCAGCGTCCTCAGGATGCCATGAAACATACGAAACCCCAAAACCCTCTACAAAACCCATCTTTTAATGGGTTGGTCGGGTTGGTCAATGATGGCAGCCTTTTGTGTCTCAGAATTATGAGGTCGGTGTCCCCATGTTTGGACACACCAAGACACACCCAGTTGCATTCCCGTCATCCATTGACAACAGAAGTGAGCTCCCGTACAGATTCTGCACGGACAGGCCAACATCTGAAATGGCCAGAGCCTTCGTGGAGGCAATGGCACCCATCCAAGTAATCCAAATAGCTAGGCGAGGAACATCAAGGAACCCAACAAAGTGAAATGACATGACTTGCAGCTTGAAAGTCGCCCATGTGGCGTTTTTTTTGAAACTCAAGCGACTGCCTTCAACGGGTGATTTCACGACAGCAAAGCACGTCAGGTCTCATCTTTCGCTTTGTCAGGAAATTGTTACAAGTCAGGAAATTGTCACAAGGCACAGTCAGAAAGTCATCCCCTGCAAGTTTTCGTCACCACTCTTGTGGTGGTGAAATCCCACCTAGTAGGTACCAGTGTTGCAGACCCTATAAAATTCACCAGTCACACATCTCAGGGGTCTTGTAGCTGGGAACCAAAGCTCTGGTATCCTAAGCATCAAAATCGCTGAGATTCATGGATGTTTATCCCCCCAAAAGATGGTATCGTAGTTTTTAACTCTTACCCCATCCCTAAATCCCCAAACCTACAAACAAACTTTAGGGTCACTGGGCTCTACTATTGGTTTGTCCACATTCCAGAATGATGAGCGCTGGCTTTACTATTGGTTTTGATCTCATCCTTTGGCTGGGCACGAGCCCCAGGGCCCCCCAACCGCAGGTGTTTGCTGCTCGGCGAACGTGGTTTCTGCGTACATCACCAGGAAACCACGGGTGCCTGGACCAGGACTTTAGTATTCCCCAGTTCCACTGGTTGAATGATTGGTTGGTTTCCCTACTATGGGTGTTAATATCTTTACTAATCTTCAATAACTCATGCAGTATAATCCCCTATGACCTATCAACAAGAGTGTTTTTAGATACGTATTTTTAATTACTAAAATGGATAATTAGTAGGAGTTCCATAATGGATTGTGTGAATCCCCAATATGTATAGGATTGTATAATCCCATATTATAATCAGCCAACACGGGTTCTGAACGCTGCTCAGATTGATTTTTGACTTCTATTGGTAACCGGTGCAGTTCATTGTAAGATGATCAATCAGTGTTTTGAAATCAATAGGTATGGCTCAGTGGTGAGCAATTCATTGTATTTCCACAACATTCCACAACTCCGATGCTTCAATCAGCGAAAATGATTGCTATGACTATATATACGTATATATATTCATATAGAGAACATGATAAAGACAAAAAGGAAAAGCAAGCCAAAACAAGAGCTGACAGTAAGTCGCTGTGGCGAAGCTTCAAATTGTAATCCTCGCCCCGGCCAGTCCCACACTGCAATCCAGTGCGCCTGTGTCTGCATTGATGGGTACATCCACTTGCGTTGCCCCAGCCAGAACTGTCGTCAACTGACAGGGGCTGGACAGCGGTTCAAAGGAAACAACAGGGTTGATCCAATTCCCTCATGATTTCCCAAGTGGCGGAAATTGAAGGGGTCCTACAATTTGGGACATACCCATCCTTTCCCAAAGTGCCCATGGGTGTTGGGTGGTCTGGGAGATCACATGCTTTGACCCTTGGGTGGTACTATTTTAGGAGCAGATCACCACTCCTTTGGGGTAGCCGCCAAATATTCCGCCAGGGCTTCTGAATTCAGTGTTGAAGAGCAACACATCAATATCTCAAACGACTGGTCGAACAATAGGGTGCGCTCTACGAGGGTGGTGGGTTGTTTTCTTCAGCGCTTAGCACAGAATCATCAAAATTTGGGGCAAAAAAAATGAGATATCATCGATATCATCCCCATTCTCCATGCCCACCTGTGTACTCCGGTCACTCCCTGAAGCATCTGCAGCGGCGTAGATATTGTACCTCCGCGAGGATCATCCCAAACCCCCCCGGAATTCAACCTGCGCAGTGTTCAAAATCTCATTCCATTCTACTTCTTGTTTTGGGGGATTATGCAGATTCAATTTATTTCATTTATGAATATGTTATAATCCCCAAATCAAAAATATATATATATATTATATAATCCATTTATAATTCCCATATTGTACATAATTTGTTGGGTATAATCCCCATATTACGGATTAGTTGTTTCATCCCCAAACTCATCAGTCCCAACATGACGGTCGTGCGTCCCGCCTAAGGATCTGATCCCCAGCTTGGTCGCTGGTGCCATTGATCCTGAACTTCAGGACGCCTCCCAGCCTGACAGGAGCCACGGGTGATCTCGTTGCTGAAAATTGGGATATTTTGGGATTGCACATCTCCTGGTGAAATAGGGATGGGTCAAAACCCTGGTACCGTGCCGTGAACCCCAAGTCATAGCTGGGTTAAAATGGATGTGAATAACCCACTAAAAATGTATCTATAGGTATTGACCCATACCCAAATATGGAACCATAGAAATTGAAATATATTGATACTTTCCAAAGTAATTGTTGCATTTGTTGCTCCTTTTTTACTTTTGGAATCCTCATAGTGACGAATTAGCAGGTGAAAGTGCAAATTCACTCATACACTCTGCGTGACTTTCTCTGGGCATGTTGATATCTCTTGCGGGATTCTCGAACTCGCGAACCAACATAAAAAAAAACAAAAGCCCGCTCCAAAAAGTGGCCATTGAAATTTAGAGTTTTAGCCCCACGATTTGAACCTCCAAAGCCCTTCGTCTCCAAGACCATGGAATTTGCCCGAGTCGAAAAGGTCCAGGCCCTACCCAACCCCCATCTAAGAGCTTGGCTGCCCTTCGTCCAAATCCAAATCATCAAAGGCTGTCATTTCAACTTCGATGTATTCATCCTTGGCACAGCTTGGGAAAACCTGCTGGTGTGCGCACTCTGGTGTTGATGGGGGCTTCAGCAGAACCCAGTAACATCAGGATGCTGGAACGGCGAGATCTTGGTCTCAAAATCCTAAAAAATTGGTTTCAACAGAAGCTCCCATGATCAACATCTTCTCATACCCTCTGGTAAACTAACATAGCTATTGAAAATGGCCATTAATAGTGGATTTTCCCATTAAAAATGGTGATTTTCCATAGCTATGTTAAATTACCAGAGGGATCCAGAGGGTACCTGTCATACCATCCACAACTCCCAATTTCACCGGGCCAACAAAAAAAACGAAAAAAAATGACCGTCCAAGAGGCGGTGAAGGGAATGGCCCTTGGGGTGGAGGCTTCGGCCAGCGCACTGCTGGTGTACAGCAGCAGGTAGCTGTAGCCAGTCATCACCGTCCTGGGACGGCAGCAGTGCAAACGGATCTGAGGCGAATTTGATGCTGCTTGGTGGTTGGAGCCCCACCCCTCTGAAAAATGATGGAGTGAAAGTCAGTTGGTCAGTTGGAATGATGACATTCCATTCCCAAAATATGGTGTTTGTCATTCAAAATTATGTCATAAGTTCCAGTCACCGGCAACCAGATCATTAATCATTACAAGTACCATTCATCATCATTAGTCACTATTAATCACCATTTATAACCACTAACATTGCCTCACCAGCTGGTGATTCGATGCCTTGCCGATCCCTGGGCATCCCGAGCCCATCGGGCACCGTGAATTGTGAGCTTCCGCTGGTGGCTTGACCCACCAAGGATCGACCTGCCATCGGTAGGATGGTTTTTATGGAATATATATGGGATATAATGGGATATATTGGGTTATAATGGGAAATAATGGGATATATGGGATTTCAATGGAAAATCCACGACTCAGATGGAAGGCAGTTAGTTAAATGGTGGATGATATATGGATTATTAATGGGATATAATGGAATTTATCAGAATATAGTATATGGGAAATAATGGGAAATAATATCCCCAGTTACTAAAACTCCAAACATCAGCATGAAGATGAGAGGGTGATACCAGCATCCGGCTTGAAACACGGCCTTCGAAAAAACACTCGGCCTGTGCCGGCGGCATCTTGCGCAAGATACACAGAGTAGCCCTGCAATTGGCTCGTATCCTGCGGCAGCTGGCATTTTCTGGGCGGTCAGACCGTTTTTGGGCAACCTCATAGTCAGGCATAGTTTAGATGTCCAGGGGTACCCTCTGGTAATTTAACATAGCTATTGAAAATGACCATAGAAATAGTAGATTTTCCCATTAATCATGGTGATTTTCCGTAGCTATGTTAAATTACCAGAGGGTATCAACCGTTATCCGCCAAGACTTGGGGATCGTATCCTCCCCATGTTTGACCTGGGGAGCTGGGTCAAAATGGTTGAATGACCCCCCAAAATGTGATGCGAAAGACCTTGAAAGTGATCAAAATCTGCAGTCCATTCCCGCTTTCTACTGTTCTATGTGCGTGTATATATATATATACCATATATATATATATATATACCATATATATATATATACCATATATATATATATATCCCATGTATGTATATATATATATATATACACCATTAATATCCCAGTAATATCCCATTCATATCCCATTAATATCCCATTAAACCCTCAATGTTTGAATCTTCAAATCCGCCACAAACCCATTCGCGTCCGTCGGTGGAGTCCACGTCACTTCGCCGCCTGGCGAGCAGGCCGTCAACTCATAACTGGGGGACGACTACCCTCTGGTAAACATACAAAAAACTATGGAAAATCACCATTTTTCACGGGTAAATCCACTATAAATGGTCATGTTCAATAGCTTTTTGTATGTTTACCAGAGGGTACCAAGGTGAAATCCTTCCAAGTCAGTCAAATCCTACCCATTTCTTCTTGATAAATGACTTACTTGTGCGTTTTACGTCGGGAATTTTCGGGAATGATCCACTGGCTAACTATAAATTTCATCATCCCAGCAACCCCCATTCCCATCCATTCCCTCCTAAGCACCAGTAAGATGACTTGTCTATCTGGGGGCTGATGGTGGCACATCATGAAAAAAACTAAAAAAACCTTCGAAACACCGAGGTGCCAATTTCGTCGCGATCCAAATCGTTGTCCGTGAAGGCCAGGTTACTGGCCTTATGGATCGAACTCCACAAGTTGGGATATTTGTCTGATTCCTTATAACTTATAACTATGGTTGTACAACCCCTATAAGATCCTATAAGATCCTATACGTATGGTTAAAAAATCGCCATTTCCAACACAAACTGCACTTCTATGGCCCTGGCAATGGCCACAGCATCTTGGAAAGCCAGACTTGCCGGAGAGCTTTGCTCCTGGAATCAGGGGATCCCTCGGGGGATGGTGTACTATTGCTTGACGAACAAAAAAAACAAATGGTGGGTAAACACCTGTGTTAGTAGTTTACAGGAGGCTAGAGATTAATCCGGATATAGATATAGATACACTTATATATTTATAATGTATAGCTATCGACGCTGCGACGCTGTAGACTTCTTTCAATGATGTATCCAACCAAAGAGGATAGGAAAGTCATACACACGTTCTCTATCTCTTGACCTAAACAAGGTTGGACTTCAAGCTTCACCAAGCTGTTGATGTCTTCACTCTCCTGCCAAGTGGTTTTCGCATAGACCAGGAAGTGCGTGAAGTTCTGCCGAGCAGTATCTGCAGACAGCTGCAATTGGTTGGTGCCTCAGTTCCACAAAATCTTTACCATCTTCGGACCACTTCGGTGGTCACTTCTGCCCCCAGTGACTGCCGTGGAAATCTATCGAAAATCCATGGATCTTATCATAATCCAATGACGCTCCAGGGATGTTGACCCCCTAAAAGTCGGATTTTATCTTCCCTTCGGGATTGAATTTTCTGCCTACCATTTTCATGTCTCTTTACCACAAAATTCGATAGTTAATCAAAATGGTTCTAGCAACCCACCAAAAAAAATGAGAAAAGCACAATCCTCCTATATAAGACGGTGATGTTTTTTTCTATCTCTTTGGGGATTACTACAAAAAAATGTAGTCCCCAAGGTCCCCTTTGTGCGAATTTATGTGCCTCTGGGTTGTTAAGTATTTCGATTTTGTCAGCACCTTTAATTGTTGAAATCTGAATGTGTCTTCTTTTTCGCTGGACATGTCCATGTTGTTGTTGCTGAACAAAAAATAGCTTGTGTCGTTGAACATCCGAGTCTTTGTTTGAATAAAACATCGTGATATGGGGATGGGTCAAAACCCTGGTACCTAGTGAACATCAAAATAGCTGGTAAATGGATGTTCATCCCCCTAAAAATGGTATTAATAGGTATTGATCCATACCCATATCTTGCGAGATCTTAACCCCCCATCAAATTGCCCGTCAAATTGACGGTAGATCCTCCATTTTGAGACGAAAACCTGGCAGGACGCTGCTGAGCCAAGCCACCCACAGGCACGGCCGACTCCACTTGAGATCGAGCAGTGCCGGAGGCATCCTCTGCTAAGTAGACCAAGTATTCTTGGGTGTAGACCTGCCAGGGCTGAATCAACGGGTCCCATGACAAAGAAAACAACAACGAAATGACATGAGACAAAGACCATGAAAGTTGCGTTGCTTCAACAAAATGAACCACACAAAAAAAAATCGGGGATTGATCTTGGATATCTTGGATATCTTGGATATCTTGGATATCTTGGGATTTGGAACAAAACATGAGAATTCAATGAGAATTCATCCATGTCCCAAGATCTCCCCACTTGGCCATCTGAGGCCCAGGCCACCCATGGGGCAGGGCTCCAGGTGATCAAACCTCCCAGCTCGTCGAGGTCCAAGTCCTGCCCAAAAACTGCATGGTTCAAAAAAAAAATCGCCGATTAAGAGATGGTTGACATGAAAAAAAAACAGGTTCATGGATGGTTCCAAACATGTGAAAACTTTCAAACTTTCAAACCATACCCACATATATTTTGAAGATATTTGAAGGGTAAGCAGAAATGTGAACACACATCTCCCAACCGCAAGATCCAAGCCTGGGCTTCCCCCGTTTGAACTACCCCCAACCAGTTGACTACAAATGGTTGTGACCAAAAATAAGGAACTACGCCGACTACGCCCCCAAAAATTGCTAAAATCATGGGGAACCTGATGAATGATCACTGATCCATCAAAAAAAATGAGTCACTGACTCCATTTTCAGACTCCCTGAGGCATTTGACCTCCAGCAACCCGCTCCTGACCAGTGAAGGCCACATTGGAAACGCCCTCGGCCACATCGTAGAAGAGGTACTCGTCGCAGCTGGACCTGGGTTCCCAAGCTGAAAGGATAGAAGTTGGTAAGATCCCATGGTAAATCCCATAGTTAGCATCCCATATGTTGGTAAAAATCCCATAGTTGGTAGATCTCATATTATCTGTTGGTAAAATTAACACACTTCGAATGTACAGCAATAGGATCCAGCATCCCCAATACCAGCACTGGGTTCCAGTACTGCTCCACACCCGAGGAGATCAGACAGACCTGAGGCGCTTGCGAATTGGGCTTGGGAAGATGAGTTTCCACCATGTTTTGGCGATTTCAGAATCAAACTATTCATTTGGGGGAAGGTATTAGACCAATCTGAGGGTCAATTATCGCGAATCTCCGGTTTTGGGATGTTTTGGGGGGTTGAGCCAATGACTTGTCTCCCATGTCATATCTAAAAAGTTGTTCCCAAGGCCCCCGGACCAATACATGCGTGGTACCATTGGTCTCTGTGTCGAGAGGAATCTCGAAGTCCTGCAGATTTTGGGCCCATGGCACCCAGGCATGAAAGTATGCAGCGCTCAAGATAAGCCGAATCAGCGTCAATGTCAAAAAAAAATATTTAAAAAAAAAAATAATTCTGAAATTCACATCAGTTCGTTGATTCATTGTTGATTCATTGTTGATTCATTTACAAAAGCCCCGTCTTTTCCAATAACCGGCTGCAGGGCTCCGTGTTGGAGGCTCCGGAGACTTCTCCCAACCTGAGGGACTTGGATCCCACCTCGGCACCAGGCTGAGGACAAGCGGTTGGGAGAAACAACGAGTTTCTATGATGTAATGTGGGTATTTGTTTGGTGTTAGGGTTGGTTTTTGTTTGGTTTTCTATGGTTTTTATGGATTGGTCGAAGGAAGTTTCGAAGTCAAACTTCCGACAATATGGACAGATGGAAAAGCAGAGGTGGTAAGAGCCAGAAAGGAGAAGAGCAGAAGAGAGAAGATCAAAGAAGAGAAAGAGTCAGAAGAAAGAAGACGCAAGCGCGCGAAAAGGTAGAAAAGTCGCTGTTCACTGCGTTTTTCCAATGATTTGCAGCTTCGAAGGGTCGAACAGTAGGCTCGCTAAAGGGGCAGGCGCGGAACCATCTGGCCAAATGAGAGATGAAAAATTGCACGCCGTTGTGGCGCGAAGCACATGTCGAAGTCAAAATGTACAAAAAAACTCAGCTTTGGAGAGCTTTTAGAAGTTGAGATGTCGAAAAACTGCACGCCATTGTGGGGCGAAGCACATTTCGAAGTCAAAATGTACAAAACACACCATTTTGGAAGTTGAAATGTCGAAAAAGTGCACGTCATTGTGGCGCGAAGCACCTTTCGAAGTCAAAACATACAAAACACACCAGCTTCGAAGCACTGTTGGAAGTTGAGATGTCGAAAAAGTGCACGCGGTTGTGGCGCGAAGCACATTTCGAAGTCAAAATGTTTAAAAACACCACCACTTTTGGACGTTCCGATGTCTTTCGGCCTGGCAGGTCGCAAGGGATCCTGCACCTTGCCAAAAGTAAGCAAAACGTGAGGGCTTTGTAGCAGTTTCAACTACAACTGCCACTACACTGCACTGCACTACACTACGCTACAGCTACAGCTACAACTACAACTACAACTACAGCTACAACTACAACTATACAACTACATGCAACTACAACTACAACTACTACAACTACAACTACTACAACTACTACAACTACAACTACTACAACTACTACAACTACAACTACATCCACACTACATTACACTACGCTTCACTAGTTACATTACACTACACGACCCTACACCTACACCTACAACCTACACCTACACTACACTAAGTACAAATACAACTACGGCTACGACAACGACAACGACTACATTGCGTTACACTACACTACACTAATTACAGTACACTGCGCTACACTACACTACACTACACCCCGCTACACTACACTCCGCTACACTTCACTGCGCTACACTACACTAACTACAACTACAACTACAACTACAACTGCAACTACAACTACAACTGCGCTACTTTACACTACACTACACTACCCTACATTACATTACACTACACTCATTACACCACCAAAGATGCAATTGCAACTACACTGCACTAATTACACTACACCACAACTACAACTCCACTACACTACAACACCACACTAAATCCAGCAGTTGTGGGTGGGGTGACCGACCAGGTGACCACTGCAACCATTGTAACCACTCCAAAAAACAGAACTCCAACCACCGTTCAGTCCATCAGTGGATTCGCTCTGCCATCTGTGATTCACAACAACCAAGCTCTCCTGTAGGTTTCCTATTCTGAAACTTCCGCCACCGCCTTGTGCGGTACTACTGGTATTAGTTGCTCTTAATTGGTCTTAAAGGGTGGCAAAATGGATGTTAATTGCTGTTCGTTTGGCCACTGGTGGATTGATCAAACCAGCATCAAACTTCCGAACTGTCAACAAACACTTTTTTTTGGAGATCTTACACCTCTAGAAAAACTAAAAAATCCCACGATTTTTATGGTAAAGCCATGTAAACCATAGCCAATGCCATGAACCATCCCCAATGACCATAGCCGCCAAAATGCTCGGTTTTCACAACGAGTTTTCCCACAGATCCGGGTTATCCCCATCCCGCGAGTGTCGGACGTATCCAAGGTACAACGCATAGCCTGTGACCTGCCGACGTCGATGCTGGACGTCACTGGTGCATTTTTCTGTGGTGGGTTGAGAAGAATATACCAAGTATAGGCCTCCGAAAATAGGATGTGCCCAGTTGTATCGACTTAGGAAATGCCCAATTTTTTCATGATAAAAAATAATAAGCTTCATGTCACCCAGCCTGCGCAGCATCAGACGGGGACCAGCTGACATTGCCGGCCACCTGCAAAGCGGCTCAGCGTGAGATCTCGGGGGGAATTTCACCCACGAAAACGACAAGAACAAAATCAACCATAATGCGGATAGATATCATCCGGATATCAAAGGATTCAATGGTTTAAAAAAAGAAAAAAGACAATAGTTTGTGTTTGAGAATTGGACATACCCTTCATAAAGGCATTTTGGTGACATGAAGTTTTGAACCATGAGAGTTAAAACCCATCCTTTCCGGCGGCCTGCCCAGAATCCACATCGACATCCGAAAAGGAGATGTTGCCTGCCTCGGCTTCCCCGTTGATTTCGTCGGTTTTTCAGGAAGGCTTTGAGTTCGTTGAACGAATCACTATAGATGATTTCTCCCAGATGGGCATTTAAAATGGATAGATGGTAAACCTGGTAAACCATCTATAATCAAATAGGCAACCAACTATTTAAAAACATGCAAGGCGTAACCAAACCTAGATGATTTCTCCCACAAAAAAAAAAAACACCAAATCCAAAAAAGAACGTCGCCTTTCTAAAAAGATCACTTGCTTTTGTGCGCCGAAGACACGGAAGTCTGCTCATCCACCAAGACTATGGTGGTTCCCGTGGTCTGCTCGGCGAAACTGGCCCTCAGCCGGCGGGTTGATAGTTTCAACCCTGCTAACAAATTGGAAAGTTCTTGGGGAGAATCACCATCTCAAATAAATATAAATGAATATGGTTGAAAATATGATTGAAAATGGGAAAAGTTGTTTGAAACCATCAAGTAAAGAAGCTTGAAACAAGAACTTGGCAAATGCTGTGTCAAGTACTTGGCCCACGTAAAAGTCACCACTTGGGGACTCCGGCTTCGAATAGACCGCGATGTGCGTCTGCGCTTGTGTGACAGACACACTGGAAAATGACACCTGACGCCAATCCCAGAGTCGGGGCTTGGAAAATGAAATTTAGCAGGATATAGAGAGGCAAATGACCAGCAAAAATGGGGAGATGCAGCAGCAAAAACTGCTGAAAATTAGGGGAGTTACCACGGGGTATCAATCAATGAACCTACACATTGTGTGTCTCTTTTTTAGTATCAAACGGTTTTGGGGGTTTATAAATCGACCGATGGGACAGGCAACAATACTTGGAGAGAGACTGGTGTGTCTGAATATGTGGTACCCACCACTCAAATACGGCACCATTATGTTTTCCTATTAAAATTGCCACAAATTGGCATAGCTAACCCCATTTTTGGACACACACAAATGACAAAAAAAGACATCTGAAGAGTTTCTTCAAGATCCCCGTTCCTAATCAGAGTTGTTCCTTGTTAAATCCTTGCTTTTCATAGTAACATCACCATTTTGATAGCACAGCTATAGCCACCCACAACGGCGCCTGGTTGGTTCCCACGGCCACATGGCTTCCCAGTTGCGCGCGGCTGCTACAAAGACTGCCTTCGCAAAGGTAGACACCTCGGTCGGCAACTTCCGATTTTGACCAGTGGATCAGCGAAGAAGAATAGTGCTTCAACCGTTCAACCATTGATAATGTTTAAAAGGCTGGTTTTACTCTCCAAAATATGTGGACGCTGGACAAGTTTGGGATTCGCAGATTGCTGTTTCTCAAGGTGGATGGGCCCCCGTTTCGTGGCAGCGCCTCTGAGTGGATATAAGTTGTTCAACCGTGGGATGCAATGAGAGGAAGCCACATGGAACCCCTCGAAGCTGTAAAACCTGTGAAATCCCACGACTTTCCACACAGCGATGCCAACCAAACTCGAAGTCCCACTACATTTAGACTGATTAGGGCAGTTTAGGGAAGTTGGATGGGGGATCCAAGATTAGCAAAATAAACATAAATAAACTACATCCATCCAACCCCTGGGGCTCCAAACGATAGCCGGTCACCAAAGAAGTATCTGACGGGGCTGTCCAGGACACAGTACCTGGGACTCTGGAGATACAATAGAACGGCCGGCGAGCGGCTAGCAGCACGGCTGGGTGGGGTGTCAGAACTAAGGTAGATCTAAAACCCATCATTTTTCTGGTTTTCCCATTAAAACTGCCATTTGGGGTGATACTGTTCTAGACTCATTACCATCTGGTTATTTAACATAGCCATGGAAAATCCCAAGCATAAATGGAGGTTTCTAGCTGGGAAAATCAGCCATTTTCCATGGCTATGTTAAATAACCAGAGGGTAAAACTGCCATTTAAGGGGTGATACTGTTCTAGATGTTCTAGACAAAGCCATCTTGAGCTCATCGGAAGATACGGGAAACTTCCAGGCGTTACACTGGCTTCCAGGTGATCTTGAGTTTCCCACCTGCAATCTGCAGGGCATCCAAATCGTTGTCAACGAAAGCAACGTTGGAGACCTAGGAACATGCAGTTTCACGCAGTTTCAACAATGGTGTATGGGTCATCCACTAATATAAGCCTCGTAAACGTCGAAATCGGGATCTATGGATGTTCATCCCATAAGAAAAGGACTTGTTAAATCTTGACCTATATGTCTGGGTACAAATGGGTGATTTTCCAGCATGTCACGGGTTAGAAGACCATTCTGGGTAGCAGTTGCAGGCATCACGGTCATGATCAAGCCATGTGGGGTCACTGCGATTGGAAATTCTGATTAGCCACCACATGAGCTCGTATCAACTCTTCACAAATCGAAATGAACATCTGCTTACTGATCAATTCGACAAACTCGTGTACTCTTGAATTCGATATAGTACTCAAGAGAGCAAAAATGCGTGGGTTGGGCGACTTAAATTTCAAAAAACGGCACCTTCAATCATAGTGTAGCAGGGACGGGACACCAACGGAACAACGGCGCCCCCAGACTTGGTGATGTCTTGATTCCCTGTAAAAAGTCGGAACATTTCAGTGGGATAACATCTGGTCATTTAACATAGCTATGGAAGCTACGGCTTGTCTCTAGATGATTTACTTATCAAAACTGGCCCTGTTCCATAACTTTGTTAAAATACCACAAGGTAGATTTGCTAAAGGAGTCTAATTCCAAAAAGGCTAAAAAACTGAGGTCTTGAGTCTTAACCATCCTTAACCAGCATTAAGCAGTATCAGCCAATTGGATGTATAGCTGTTATTAATCCATCCAGCAAATGTGCCCTGATCAAAAGTGCCCGGCGCTAGGAATGTCATCCACCGTCGGAACGTACACGTCCTGGACGGAGTGCAGGGGGATGGCCAAGCCGCGAAAACCGAAAAGTGGAGTTTCTAGTCTTGCACCTCAAGATATCCATAGATATCCAAGAATTATCCAAGATATATATATATATATATACCTCCGGATATATGTACTATTGATATATGGATGGATTTTGGATCATTGAAACTGATGTACCTCAAGACTAAGAAACATCCCATGATCCAAATCATATGAACACATTCGCGATTTACAAACGCCTGCGCGTTCGTTGTTCACAGGTATTTTAAGTCCAAAGCTAGGGAACAGCTCTCTTTTTATCCCCAAACATAGCCCATTATTTTGCGATTGAGCTATCCTTCTATTTTGCGACACGAAACAAAAAAGTGCACTGGATAACTATGACGAACGCGTTGATCCCATGTATAACTGTGGTGTTTTTCTGGCTACCCTGGTCATTCACCACATAGACATAATGTCAACCCTGGATGAATAAACCCAGTTTACGGCTGTTTAATTGGGAAGGTACCATAAAAAAAAAGTATCAAATCATGACTATTGGGGGAATACCCCCATGAAAAAACCTGTTTTCAGGCGCGGCACATCCAAGCACGTCCGAGGGCTGGACTTCTGTGTCGTTCGTCTCATTGGTGAAATTCACCTGCCAAGATCCGAAATTTCTTCCCTGGTGATCTTTGGAAAACCCGTGAAATGTCCCAAGATCATATTAGGTAAACCTAATGCCATAAACTGGTTGGTGGTATACCTACCCCTCTGAAAAATGATGGATTTCGTCAGTTGGGATGATGACATTCCCAACATATGGAAAAATAAAAAATGTTCCAAACCACCAATCATATAAACCATTGATAAATGGGATTATATGGAATACTTATTGGACAATCATGGGATGATAGTGCCATGATCTTTTGGATTTTTGGAGGATAACCAGAATAAACCATCACCAATTTTTTTGGTTCATGAACTTGAGTATACCCCTACTGTTTGGGATCATATTAAAAAAAAAAAACACACGCAGTCAAGGTTGGGATAATTGATTCTTGGGTTTTCCAAATTAAAGCCAGTTCTACATCCAGTCTTATCCCAATCAGATTTCCAGTAACTGGCTGCTACTCAAACCCCGGGGATCCCCAAAAGTGTCATGGGTTTCAATACTAAAATGATCTCATTTTGGACAGGTGGGACAGTGTTTCCCCTTTTCTTTCTGTGAGTCCCAGATTCGCAGATTTTAAGAAATCCAGATTTTCAAAAGCCAACCTCCACTCACGTCAGCACGGGATGTTTGCTGTCTGAGTCGCATCTGAGTCTGTCAAGTTGTCGAGGTCTTGACCATTTGCCTCAGAATACACATTGACGGATTGCTCCCCTCCCACTCGAGATACTCCCTGGGGGAAATTGGGGAATACCTTAAGAGAAATTTGGCACAATTTTCCCCAAAAAACTTGGGATTTTTTGAGCAACAAGTGGAGCAACCCTGTCTAGGCAGATGTGACTGCGCAAAAAATCATTGAACATCAGGTGATGATGGAAACAATCAAGATCTCAACCAAGACAAATGAGCGAACAGTAAAAAAATGTTTAAAAAATGGTGAATTGGACTGAATCCTTCACGTTTGATCCACTTGGAGATGATTAGTCACCTTAGTCCGGCCGTGACACCCGAAAAAAACATCGTGACGTCAGGCCGTGAGGTCGTAAAATACCCAGAATAATGATGAAAATAAGGTGGTTATCTGCAATACCATTGACAATTCCCGAAAAGAATAGTTGAATGAAGCGGACAAATTGAGGAAAGCATCCGATGATCATCCATTTGACCAAGCAAAAAAAAATCTGAACACATGATTAATACCTGCCAAGAAATGATGGAAGATTCACTGGGGATCAGGAGGTCCCCAGATGGACATGGGAAGCAATCAACATCCATCCCATCAGGATTGAGGTCCCCTGGGTCCCCGGGCAACGATGCAAGTGATCCTACAGCCAGCGTCTCCAAGGGATGTGGGGCATGTTCGTCATGTCAAGTCTAGCCCCAAAAAGTGGACTCCGTAATCCCAAAAATTTGCATGATTCCATCTGGCTTCGTGCTGAAACTAGAATGCCTCAAAATCAAAATTCCATGGGTTGTCATGACTTCCTCAGATTCATGGGATATCCCCACTATACAAACCCGTATCAAAGAAATCCCTATTTGATGATGCCAAAACCACCATGGTTGATGGAAAATATGTGGATTTCTACAAATGCCAGCCCGGGAGACTGCAATTCGGGGTGGTTCACTGAGTCTGCCAGCCATAGACAAGCCAAGGCAAGCAACGGCCTGGGCGGTAGAGAAAACCTAAAACAAAACAAGGGTTGGCCAGAGAATCACGCATGTAGTACGATGTAAACATCCCATTGATGCTCGGGAGGTTCCATTGATAGTTGGGAGACAAAACCAAAGAAAATATGGGAAGAACATTGGGATGCAAGTGACAACCAATCAAAAATTGATGTTTAAAAAAAATGGAAATGAGCGTCCCTTTTGATGGTCCATCTTGAATTTCTCGGATTGTGTCCAAAAAAATCTGTACTACCCTCCTTGCCCATGAACATGCCAAAAGCTCACCAAATGGCTATGGATCAATACCTATAGATACCATTTTTAGTGGGATGAACATCCATTTACCAGCTATTTTGGGGTTCACTAGGTACCAGGGTTTTGACCCATCCCCAAATATTGATCAACCCAATTTTAGGTTTGCAGTCTTTGGGTTGCCCAAACCCACGTGTTCAACCAACGTCAACGGCCTCTTCAGAGCAAACATAAATGCGAATCAGCCATGGCATCGCACGTCGCAAGCCATGGGCGACCACGGATTTTTTTTGGGACGATTGATGTTGTTTTTGTTGGCTGGTTTCTGCTCTTGAAGTATGGATGTCCATGATGTCATGACCGTTTTTTTACTGGGACAACACCTGGCAAGATTTTTTTGAGATTTTCCACATGGAAAGTTACGGGTCGAAAAACATGTTTCATCACAACCACGGACATGTGAAGAGATTGGCAACTGCCTTGTGGGGGGAGTGTGAAAATCATCATGACAACATAGTTTGTCCTGTTTGTTTTGTGGACATTTCCCCGCCACATGGTTTAATACCGCGCTTCAAAGCTGCAGCCCATTGCAAATCAGCAGCCAACGCTATGTGCACCGCGTGTGCGTTGATGTTAGTTTTGGCCACAGTTTTGTCTGTTAAAAAAACCAGCTCCCAGCCCCATTGAAACACGCACTTCTTTGATATTTTATCCCCCTGCAGATTAAGTCATTACCCCGTACTCCCAGATTCTATAGGTATAAATTGGGGAGTGCGCCCCCCAACCTCTATAGAATCCACAAAACTAATCAAAATGACCTTCTATAGAATCTAAGCGTATGGGGTACTGACTTAATGCCCCATTTTCGTGGAGTTCCCCTCTATGGAATCAGAACCACCATATTTTGACATGTCCCAAGGGGTTACTTGCACATATGCCAAATTTGGTTTATGGATTCTATAGGGGGGTGGGCGTACTTCAGCTGAATGGGGCTAGAACCAAATGGGGAAAAACAACAAGGAAAGGAAGCAACTAAACAACAAAATAAGCAAAACAAACCATAATTTTCTGTATGATTGAGAAGTGATTATATTTGTGTGATTATATCAGCAAAATTTGTTTTGAATCGAATTTTAATGTGGTTCGATCAGAATTTGGATGTGTTTTTTGAGGATATGACTGTCCTTCCTTTTCCTTAATGTTTTTGGGCACATGATTAAATGATGTTTCTAATCACATGAAATGCATCTAAGACAATGAAACCAATTTCTTCTGACACTTCAATTTTGGTTGAACCTTGACAAAACATTCCCTACTAAAGTCGATATACTTTAGATTACGTTCAACATATTTGCCATCCTCTGTATTTAATTTTTAGATGTTTGATTTTGTGAAAATGGCATTGAATCATGTTGTGATGGAAAAATATATTTTCGTCAAGTCTTCATTTGGTGCAGCTGCTGTCGGACTTCTCCTTTTTAAACTTGGGGAGCGTCGAGGTGATTGCCTGACGGCTAGGGTTAGGCTCGAAATTGGTGAAAACTCATGTAAATTGTTGGGCAAAAGGGTGGATTGTGGGTGGGTCTTTTTGACCAACCTGCAGAAATCGTTTGACGATCCCGCCCACTCCAACCCTTAAGCAAAATGCTGCACACACAAATGACTTTGTTCAAATTCGACAAGACAATTCGATTTTGTTCCAAAAGCTGCATCGTCAAGTCTTCATTTGGTGCAGCTGCTGTCGGACTTCTCCTTTTTAAACTTGGGGAGCGTCGAGGTGATTGCCTCCCCCTTTCTCTTCACCTCTTCGCGAGCCAGTTTCACCTTCTTTAAGAATTTCACCAAGCTCTGCATTGATTTGCACGACTCATCCATTGAGGATTGCAAGAAAGGATGTTGAAGGAATCGTGACGGTATGTCAGCTATGTTCGCCTCCGACGGCACGCGTGCAAACCAAATGTTTGTATTGTAATTTACCTCCGTTTCAAGATGTTGCTTCATGATGACTTCAGCAACCAGTCCAAGGCCAGTACCTCTGATCAGCGCTGATCGCACGCTGTCATTGTCTCCATAGAGCACCGGGTATGCTGAGGCCAAAATATCGCCCCACATGTCCATAGCTACGCAACACGCCAGCAGTTCCAGTTCATATATTCTTGTTTCTTTGCTGTCAGCTCCCAACAGCTTGCACTCATCCGTTCCAAGCTTCAAAGAAAACCACGCTCGGCAATTTCCCAAGCAATCGACAAGAACTCCTCCAAGACCTCCTGAACACTGCTGACTTTCGAAGGAAGCGTCTGTGAAGATGCTCCATTCATTCACCGTATTTGCATCCACTCTTTTGGGGCCAGCACAACGCAAACGCTTTATCATGAGCTCCAAAACAGTTGCTAACTCCGCATCAACCACATTGCTAAAGCTGTATGCGTGATCCACCAACCTTTTGAGCACCAAAGCTCCCAGCCGTCCATGCAAGAATCCGTCTGCGAACCCAAGCCGTTCTTTCAGTTTTAAAGTTTCATGTCTGTTCAATGTCCGCTGCTGCCTACGCTGTGCTTTGAGTAATCAATAGGGGGGAGAGTAGGATCGCGTCGCGTGATACGCGTAAACTGAACCAATCGCAAGACTCGACCAGAAACTCCAAACTAAATTTCACATCACATCAAAATGACATGCCACAGAAAATCACTGCAGTTGAAACGACATGTGTGTAAACTAACATCAACTGAAAAGGCTGAAGCAGAAACCTTCACACGCATTTTGGACACGTCGGTGGTGAAGCCTGCACTCTGTGTCTTCACGTTGTACCATTGTACAAACGCTGTAGTTGTGTGAGCCTTCACACAAAGTTTTCAGCAATCCACCAAGCTTCCAAGTCTGTAGAATTGAAACACCCAAGCTTTCAAGTTTGTAGGATTGAAACATCCCAGTCTGTTGTCGTTCAAGATGCCTCACCCATGGGTGACAAATGCAGGCATCATCCCAAGGGTGGGCTGGGCGGGTACCCAAAAGTTTTCTCCAAGCCATCGCTCACGAAATATAAAATTCGTCATGAATCAAGTGCAAGTTGAAGACATCAAAACTGAATGTTTGACAAGCATTGACAGTCACAGTAAAATCCACAAGTCACCTCTGTTGAAGTCCAAGTACTGTAAAATTTCAACAAGCTCAAAAAGGCATCGAGAAAATGATTCCAGAGAAACTTTGCCACACTCTGCAAATTGAAAACCGGAATTTGTTTGTTGAGGTTGTTGTTCGGCAACGGAGTTAACCCAGCGACGAAGCAGTATCCAAGCAAAGCACCCACAACGAATCCCACCCACCCGCCCTGATACCCAAAGCGCCGCATAGACCCACAGGGCAAGCCCAGTGAAGCCTACGCTGTGCTTTGAGTAATCAATAGGGGGGAGAGTAGGATCGCGTCGCGTGATACGCGTAAACTGAACCAATCGCAAGACTCGACCAGAAACTCCAAACTAAATTTCACATCACATCAAAATGACATGCCACAGAAAATCACTGCAGTTGAAACGACATGTGTGTAAACTAACATCAACTGAAAAGGCTGAAGCAGAAACCTTCACACGCATTTTGGACACGTCGGTGGTGAAGCCTGCACTCTGTGTCTTCACGTTGTACCATCGTACAAACGCTGTAGTTGTGTGAGCCTTCACACAAAGTTTTCAGCAATGCACCAAGCTTCCAAGTCTGTAGAATTGAAACACCCACCGCAGCGAAAGACGAAAAGGAAGATTGGACATTTACCAAGGCGTCTTATCGACTCTCTTCCTCTTCTTTTCTGGTTCCTTCGGAATCGATGTTTTCGCCAACAAACGTGCCTCATCAAAATCTGCCTTGACCTGCCAAAGTGCATGTATGATCTCCGTCGGGATATCATCATATTCAACATGTAGCCTTTTCTCCATGTCCAGTTGTGTGAAAACAGAGTTAGTGATATCATCTGCAACCGTGTTCTCTTCACGGGGTCTCCATTTCAGCTTGACCACCGTCCTCGATCGTGCAAGAAGCGATGAAAGTTGCATGTTCACCAACATCAACGGCCACTTCGTGGTCGACCGCTTCTGAGATAAATATTCATTTGCTCTGTTGTCCGTACCTGCTGTCAAATGTAACTCAAGCTCCTTCCTAGAACGGGCATCTCCCGACCATCCAAACACAACTAATGCTGCAAGTGTCGCCAATAACTCGGCCGAAGTTGAGGCCCACTGTGACCCCTTCCCATGTGAAAATAAATATGGCACGTCGGACTCCGACAGAATAAGCTGGAACCATCGACCAGTTGATATTTCCCATCCACCAAGGACAACTGAAGTATCAGTGCACTTTGCATCTGTCCTGAATTGCTCACCTGTGAACGTGGCCGGCCTCTTCGCTGAGACCATGTAAGTTTCAGATCTGAACTCAGTCAGCAAATATGTCATTGTCAAGATCACCGCATCCGGAAGCTTCGCAACTGTGCTGCCGGATGTGGCTGATGCCCAAGCATACAATGGCGATAAATGCGGCTTCAGCCACACCAGTAACTGAGAGACGAATCCAAGCCGGCCAAGAAATTCAGAGAATTCACGAGTCACAACCACAAACCTCTTTTCCGCAGCGGTGTTGATCCATTTCACAAGCCAATCGCCCCTTCGTAAAGAAATCCCTACCTCATTGAGGTCATATCTCAGTTGGTATCCAACAAATTCAGAGGAGAACCCGCCACGAAACTTGTGATAGGCAAACGGCGTGCCAACCAGTTCAAAGGCCAAAATCCAAACCCACAAGTTCGTAAATTTCTCCCTGCCGACAAATGATCCGTGTAAATCGTCAACATAAACCAGATGAAGAAACCAAGCGTTCATCATGAGATGCCCTACAAATCGTCCAACCATTGCAAAGAGTTTCGCCCACCAGTAGGGCGCGCTTGAGATGCCAAAAGTTCCAACCCTGTTAACCCACACTGTAGGTGAGTCAGTGTTTGCTTTGCAACACATGTATGGCCAATCACAACGACGCACCTTCACAAGTCTGTGTGCCGCTTTAATGTCTGCCGACACACAAAAGGGAGCTTCCAAGGTTTCAACAGATTCCCTCACCACTGCCGCAACTTCAGCAGGTCCAGGGCATTGTATCTGATCTCTGTAAACAATGCGATTGTTAACTTGAACTGAATGTGTACCATCATGTAGTGGCCTGACGGTGCCGTCAGGCTTGGCAATCGCAGCCATGGCAGCAATCCTGATACGCTCTTCACCAAACTCCTGCTTCAACGTAGAAAACCTGGTCGGGTACATGCGCCCCAATGCCTCCTCTTCTCTGAACTTGGCTTCCAACTCAGTGGATGAGACCTGAGCTGATTGATAGTTGTTTGCAATGGGATTGAACTCGGAGTCATCAAGTTTTCTATGCTTCACTTTCTCAGGGTATACCTGAGGTGTCCGTGGCAGTGGTGCATCAACACCCAATGGTACCCCGGTCGCAAAACTATCCTCTATGTCCACCAGAGTTGGGGCGTCTGGATCTCCAAACACTGTGAGCCATTGTGACAGCCCCCTAAGCAAAAACGGTTGTCCCTCATCAACAATAAGTGCATCTGCTGGATCAGACAAAAGGGAAGCCCACCTCTTTCTCAATGCTGTAAGCTCTCCAACTGAAAACGGTGAGGATTCAAACTTTCCAGTAACCAATCTGAACGCTGCTGCCCTGACATCAGGAATGCATCTATGAACCATATCCTGCAGCAAAACAAAAGTCTCTGACGCCAACTTTCTCATTGTGTCCGACCTCCTCACACCTCTTGCAAGAGGTGGCCATCTCGTGGGTGAGCAAAGACCAAACCCATCCACAAATTCACGAGAGCGGCCATCCCATTCAACACTAATAGGGCGGCCCCTGTTCAAGCATGCTTCCATATCGAAGCCCTGTGTGTCATGTACCACGTCATCATCGTTTTCAGCACATGCATGGTTCTGAGCCTCTCCTGGGGCCGTATCTGTTGTTGGCGCAGCTGTATCCCTGCAAAACGCCGCTGTGTGAGAAGGCATAGCACTTGACTCAAGTGGTGCCGCTGCTGACTCAGTTGACTCAACGTTGGAGGCTGTTTTGTGAGAAGGGGCAATACTTGACTCAAGTGGGGCTCCAGCCCCACTTGACTCAAGTGAAGCCAATTGCTTGCCATTCTTTGCACCCCCTCCGGAGGTTGCGACAGCACCAAAAATGGCATCTGCAATAAATTTGCACATACCTGGAGGGTATGCTGCACTTGGACTTGTATTCCAACGGTTTCCAGTCTTTCCCATAAGTTTGTACGTGTGTCTGTGACCGCATTTTTGTGGAAGTGGACCCAAATACCTGTTAGTCTTGTCAAACTTTGGAAACCCCAAGTAGCACCTGCGGTCTTGAACCTGAAAATTACACATCAGTCGTGTAGGCTTGGATGTCAATGCGCCAAATTGGCACTGATGAATTGCTATTGTGATACCGTGGCACCATGCAAGTAAATTGTGGATCTCCTCCCATTGCCATATGGAGCCTGGGACCTCACCGTCAACGATCCCTAAATCTTCAGGGTGCTCAAGCAAAAACCATCCGTCATGCTGTACAACTACATAGCAAGCATTAATGCACTGCAAGACAAACTCATTGGCCTCGTTGACGATTTTCGCATTAACATTTGAAAGCCATGGGAATCCCTTAGGCCATGTGCGACTTCTGAGTGGCCTTGGGCCAGGATACCGTCGCCATTGAAATCGTGCACGTGAAAAGGTGTTGCACGGAGGACTGACGATCAAAAACCATCCTCCCTCCTTGAGTGTCTCACATATCTGGTCCCACAGCTCTTTGCTTCGCAAATCATGTGTCTCAGAACGTTCGATGTCAAATTCCTGCAACTGCAATCGAATCTTTCCAGCTTCCTCCAGCTTTTTCAAGAAAGTGCTGACATCCGATTGCCGCCGCTTCCCAGCAAACAAATAGAGAACCTTTACCAGCACTGGCTGTGCCGGTGGCCCGTTTGGCACGCCACCCCGGCTGGGATGGGTTGGCTGCCCATCATGTCACGAGCCAACAACTTCTTTGTGTTTGATGGCGGGATGGTCGCCATAACAGCCCTTGACCCGGCACTGATGAACTCGATCACATTTGCCATTGCAAGTGCCTGTATTGCAACCAAAGCACAACTCACGATTGTCTGGTGTCCTCCATGCCAGCTGCAAACCAACTAGCTCTTTACGGATCTCCTTTCCCTTGCCTTTTGAGCCTTTGCCCTTTCCCTTTTGTGGTTGAAATTTTCCGCCACCCTTGCTGTTGAACCTTTGAAACTTGTTCTGCTGAAAGCCCTCGGAGTGCTGTGACATGGAAGCGCGTAACGCAACAGGGGTGGTGAAAAACGTCTCCTTGAGCTCCGGGTCATGGATCACCCGGTGCAAAGCATCGGCAAGTGAGATACCATCTCTGACAATCATCTTGCAAGCCTCTTTACGCAACCTGTGCTCAAAGCTCAACACGATAGACCAATCGGGCTTGACTCTCTGACTGCCCTCACCATGAAGTGAAGGGACTTGGATGTTGTAAACCTTCTCACCCAAGATGAAGTCAACGAACTTGTTGAATGGGGCAGCTGTCAAACCATGCAACCAGGATTTTGATTTGTGCCTGGCTGCCATGCACAACCATGCATTCATCTCGACTCGCATCACTCTGCGATACTCTTCCGTGGTCGCCGGAAGCTTCGATTTCACCTTGGTCTTTGTGATCCTGATATGTCCTGATGAATCCAAGCCAGTCTGAAGCTCTGCCGTTTGTGAGTCACGCTTGCTGGTTACTTCGTCCAACGACGAAGCCTGTGGCTCATTTGTTTCTGTCTCTTCGGCCTTGACTGAAAGATACTCAGCAGAAGGGGCTTCTGCCTCTTGTAATGGCCCATAGACCAACTCCACTGCTTTCAACATTGCCTGCCTCTCGTGGACCTGCAAGGCCCGTGGCTGGCCAAGAACCTTTGCCTCTGCACGAATCTCCACCTCCTTCGAGATGTATTCCTGGGCAACCTCCCAGGCTGAAACCACTGCAGCTGTCTCTGCCCTGCTCTCTGGCGTATCCTGTGGAATCGCAAAATCATTCAAACAGGCCCTACGCACGTCTGCACGTGTGTCACCAACTGCCCTAAATTTCCTCATGTTGCCATACCTCCGAGCAATGGCAACCTGTCCCTCCAAAGAGACGCCAGAATCTGACAAAACAAATTGTAAATCTGAATCCATATGCGCAGCAACATATTCCTTTTGTTGTGCTTCGTCCATGGCAACCCACGCTGGCGGTCTAAACCCTGTGCCAACGCGTGCAAACTATTGAAATACAAGACATCGTTTCATGAGAACACCCATGGACAAAATCTCACAAAGGAGGATCAGGAAACGCATTGGAAAAACAACGAATCCAAGCGCTTAAAGTGGAGAGGTTCAAAATGGAAAGCATCAGAAAATAAACTTCAACCAGAAAGTGACAAATAGAATTTGAATGAGTTTCAATGCCAATGTCTTGACAACGGCCTGAGCCCTTGGTTGTCTTCGCAACGTCTAAACGCATAATCCGGCTGCCACAACTGCTGAATAACCCTGACATCAATGTATTTGAAACTCAGTCAAGTCGCCAACACACGCAAATCACAAGCACATGAAACACAAATTAAAACTCTCCAACAGTGTGAAATCCAATCGAGTTCAGACAGGTGAAAAGCTTTGGTCCCAATGCACAATCAAAACAACAGCAAACAAATCAACACAAGTGGTCTAAACAACTCCCAAAATCCATGTGAACAGGGTCACACATGGATGCGCTCACTTTCCCTGGGAAGTGAGCGCATCCTTTTTTCGGCACCGTTGTTTAGATTCAGGAAATAAAGAGTTATCACCACGTTGGGTGAAAAACCTCTTAAGCTCTTCAGCGCCTGACGTTTAGTCTCCGGCCTGTTCCCCTTCAGGGCTATCGTCACCGTCAGTGGACGATGAGGAAGCAGTCGAACTTGACTCCTCAGGAGTGTCCTTACCCGCTTCCTGCAGCATACGCTTTTTGCATGCACGACAAATAGAATCGAACTCTTCGGAAGTAACTGTGTTACACAATCTGACTTCACAGCAATTGTCTGGTTTTACAAAGCACCCAACCAAATGCAGCCGTCTGTGTCCAGCCCTCCGGGACACTGTGATGAAGAACTTGTGAGACTCCTTGGATTGCAAGTGTTTCGCATTCTCTGTGACCTGTGCCTGAACTGCCATTTCAAGCTCAGCGTTCTCAACCGCTGCGCCATCATCAATATCAACCCAGTCATCATCTCTCACTTCCAAAGTGGGGTATTGCATACCCAAACAAGTGCGGCCTGTGATGGCCATCATGACACTGTGCCTCTTTTTGATCCTCATTGGATTGGCTCCACTGTTCTCTGCCGTTTGACAGAGGCTTGTAATGGCTTCGTCCTCAAAGTACTCTTCCTCATGACCCTCAACAATTGAGCGGTTGACTGCACGTTGAATTTTGTAAACAACCTGTCTGGCTGTCCTGACATACTCCTCTGATGATGTCATGCCAATTGCCCAACGTCCCAAGTATGCACGCATGTCTTTGCTGAATCCTATGAGTGCAGCCACTGATGTCAGAAAGTTCCGTGGGCTATGTCCAGAAAAATGCATTTCCAAACCGTCAGGAAGAAGCAAAGAAGATCCCATCAGCTCCCAGTAAGCCTGCCTCCTGAGAGGGACCCTCAACGTGCTCAGCAGCTTCCGTATCATCGAACTCAAGTCAGAGGGCGTTGCAAATTTACGCCTAACAGACTGCCAATCATGCCGTGGTTCCATCACCAGGTAATCACGCCTGTATGAAAACATTTCTGATTCCCAGAGCCTGTAGCCAATGCCAAGCCAATCAACTCCAGTCAGTGAAATGGTGCGATACACAAACCCTGCAATCTCCTTCTGCGGTTTGTCTGGCCCTGTCGTTTTCGTTTTACCCATGACCACCTTCAAGCCAAAGTTCGTGAGAATGGTTCTGTGGGGTAAAATTGACTGCACATCATCGCAACGCAATGCAGCCCAAACCATGACCAAAACCACCCATGAAAGTGCTCGTGCAAACACCGGTTGTGACTCATCTTCAATTGTAAGTTCCAATGAAAGCAACATCGCAACTGTATACATCTCTGCTGGACGTCTGGGTGGACTCTCAGCTGAGAGCTCAGCCGTCCACGACTTCACATGGCCGACCCAAAGGGGGTCCTTGGAGATCTGCTGGTCCTCCGGCACACGTCCCAGCACCTCCAACATGTTCAAAACAATGGCAAAAGACTCAGGTACTGTCTTACCACAACCATCGTCTACTCGAAACTGTAAATAGTCGATGACGTCCTTGCATGACAATGGAAAAAGTCTCCCACGATGCAGCTCCAACCAAGTCTCAAAAGGTTTCCAACTCTTGTATCTGTTTTTCAATGTATTTGCACGTCTCGCTGCAAAGAGATGGATCCATGCACTCGCCGGATCATCTAAGGTCTCAACCAGTTTAACCACAGGCAGCTCAGCATTCTTGATGACACCCGCCAAAAGGAAAGAATACTTGCGACGCTCTGCATCAAATTTCTTAGCCCTAGCATCATGAGGTTCATCCTTGTACTTACGCTGTTTCTTCTTTGATGCCAATTCCAAAACTGTGACAGAGCTGGACTGAGTGATGGACATGAACGAAGTCTGCAAGTCAGCTGAACTCCCAGGTGGCAATCTGTAAAGGCCATCTGAAACTGTTTGTGACCGTAACCGTTTGAAGGCAGGGACATTGTTACTTTGCCAAACCATCATTGCAGCAGTTAAGTTCCGGACAGCTTCATCAACCATGTCAGGAAACAATGCTTTGACAAGTGAAGTGCAATCTGCATCATCATCAAATGCTGCTTGTAAACTCAACGGAGTCCTAAACAGCCTCTGAAAAACTAGCAATGTGACAGGGTCCACACTAGGCCAGTCGCCCTCCATTGCATCCGTACAAGAACTGCCGCGTCCAATCTGTATTGGATGGTGAAACGTCCCTACCTACCCAAAAGTTTTCTCCAAGCCATCGCTCACGAAATATAAAATTCGTCATGAATCAAGTGCAAGTTGAAGACATCAAAACTGAATGTTTGACAAGCATTGACAGTCACAGTAAAAATCCACAAGTCACCTCTGTTGAAGTCCAAGTACTGTAAAATTTCAACAAGCTCAAAAAGGCATCGAGAAAATGATTCCAGAGAAACTTTGCCACACTCTGCAAATTGAAAACCGGAATTTGTTTGTTGAGGTTGTTGTTCGGCAACGGAGTTAACCCAGCGACGAAGCAGTATCCAAGCAAAGCACCCACAACGAATCCCACCCACCCGCCCTGATACCCAAAGCGCCGCATAGACCCACAGGGCAAGCCCAGTGAAGCAAAACCTGCTCCAGCTGTTCGGTCAGGTCAAGGATTCGCTTCTCAGTGTTCTTAACCTCCAGGATTCCATCTTTGGACTCCCTAAGGTCAAACGAAACTCCCAGGGCCGCACAAACGTCCGAGAAGGAGGTTGCTTTCTTTCCTTCCCTTGCATATTCCCAACCAGTAAACAAAAAGACCAACTCAAGACAATTCTTGGAAGAATCTTGCAGATCTGGGCCGCTTGCAAGAATAAAATCGTCGTAGAAATTCGTCGTCAACAGCCGCGGCCCTTTGCACGCAATGAAGTGCAACATTTTGGCAAGCCTCAAGAAACTGTAAACACTGTGGGTCGCTCCAAATGGTAATGTTCGTGAGCGGTAGATTTCTACCGAATCAAGCTCATGATTGTAGATGCTGAAGTAGGCGTACTTCAAGTGGTCCTTGCGCACCGGTATTTGGCGGTACGCTGCTTTAAGGTCATACGTCTTTGCAAGAAGGCTACTGTCAGCTCCAGCTCCTTTCATCTGCTCGAAGTAAGCTTTGATTACTGCTACAAATGTGTCGATCATGTGCAAGTCCAGTTTGGAGTTCACAGTGCAACTATCATTGACTCCTGAAACGGAGTAGTCATCAATCATTCGAACTTTCTCCCCCTGAGCTAGGGGGAATCTTCGAGACACTGTTGCACCTTTTTCAAGCTGATCCAAACGCCAAGGGCCATCTGCCCAACCTTTGCTGACCTCATCTCTTGTTTCCTGCAGCACTGCCGCATCCAATTCAAGAGATGAAGAACTCTTTGTCATTTTCAAAACAAACATGTTCCTCTTTTCAGCGTTTTCTTCCAACTGCTCCAGTGTTGAAAGGCAAGGTTTGTATGCCTGTTGAAAAACTTTTGCTCCCTCAATTTCACCAGCCAGGGTGGACCCTTCCTCAAGAATCTTGAGGGCTTCAGTATCTTCATATTGTAAACTCTCTAGGATTTCCTTCATCAACCTGATACGTTTTTTCAGCGTGGAGGGGTGCCGCATTTTGGCTCCCATCATCTCTTCTCTGTCAAGCGCTGCTGCACGCTGAAGCCACCGCTTGCACCAAGAAAGTCTGTGTTCAGAAACTGCAGCGGTGGAGTTTTGCACATGAAATTCTATTGTCTCCGCCAGGTCTTGCGGAATCAACTTGCAAAAATTTGCTGGGTGTCCCCTTTCCACTGCTTTCGAAATAAATTGTTCGGGTGTCCATGGCATGCCAAACGCAACTTCGAAACAATCATCGCCATTTTGCAAACCCCCCTGAACAGAAAATGGTGAATGAGTGGCAGTTCTTCGTAAAAACCTGGCAAATTGTGGGACCTGTGCAGACATGCCAGATTCCGTGAAAACACTCAAAGGCTTGTCAAGTTTGCATTGCAGTGAACATGGGACATCAGACGGCTGCTGAACATAGAAAACTGCAACTGAGGCCACATCTGAAATCAAAGGTGGGAGTTTGCTGCGCCGTGACTGCTGTTGCGCTGAAATTCGAGCCGTCTGCATTTCAAAAACTCTCTCATTTCTCACATCAAAAAGTGAATCAGGAAGTACCTGCATGCCTTGCCTTTGCAACTGCCGTACTACGCACTGAACCAAAGCATGACAAAACTTCCGGGGATATTGCGCTTCTAAGCTTGTGGCAAAAACTTCATTACCTTCATCATCCAAAGTTTTTCCCCATGGCAAGTGGCTGTGACTGTTGTCGCATTCGACATCCATCTCGGATATCGCCGAGAAACTTGCTGCCAGCTTTGTCCATTTCGGACGAGACCCTCCCATCATACACATTTGTGTGTTGCTGAAGAAAATGTCAAACGCATCCAGCAACTGTAGGAAGGGCTCGGTAAGCCAGAACAAACTCCTCGATGGGTTTTCAAGCGTCACCAGGATTCCTAAAGAAGCGCAGTAACTGAAAAGCTTGCAAGTTTCCCAATACATTGAGTTCGCCAAATCTACACGGTGCTTTTCTGCAGCATTCAAAGTTGGCAAACCCATTGGAAATTGATCTGATCTGAGAGCACGAGGTCCACCATTGCGGATCTGTCGCGCCCTGGAGCAAGTTCCACAAACCGGCGCCATATGCAGCCAAACAAGAAGCGGTGATTCCAGCCAGTGGTATAACAGAGCCCTATCCTTAGGATCGAGGATGTCAAACACAAAAATTGTAGATCTCGCGCCCCTCTTGCGCATCTTGTCAAGCGCAAGTGAGCCTTGCATCCCAAATTGTTTTGCAACTGAGCACAACGTTGCTGTCCCGCTGTATAGTTCAATCATGAAACATTGGTTCAGCAAGGTGTCAGCCCAGTCTTTCGGACACCGTCAAGAAGCCTTCTTTGGATGAGCACTAAGTCCATGTGGCTGGAGACATTTCGGTTCTGCACAAAGGTGCCATCCTTTAGGGCATCGTTCTCCATCTCTTGCTGCGTCGCAACCGCCTAAATTGTAGGCGAAACACAAGGGGTCACCATTGCCCGTCCTGTGCCACTTATTTCTCAGCGCCTGAGGCATGGGTGGCGCCTTTCCTTTCTTTCCTTTTCCTTTACTCTTTCCTCCACCAAAGTTTGCTCCATTGGGCTTTGTAGCAGCGCCCGTGGTGTAAGGCGCTGACCTGGCACTAGCTGCAGGTGCACTGGTCTGCCTGGCCAATGGGGCCAAATACAACGTAATTGTAGGGTCACCCCTGAGCTCAAGAAGTCTTTCTCCAAGCAGGAATGTTCCATCATCCCCGGGCCTCACCGTTGGCATGACTGATGCAAGCTTTGTGAAGGCAGCTTTGTCACAAAGCATCAGTTGATGAAGCGATGGTTTGCTGTACCCAGGAGGTGCCTCTCTTTGAAGCGCCTGCAACAGAAAGTTGGTCCATGTTGCATGCTGCTCGTATGTCATGAGACGAGCAAACTTGTATGCAATGCCTCTCCTTGTCATCGCGTTCAAAATCTGTAGTTCACTGGCCGTTGGAGCAACAAGCTTGTCCTCCTTGTCCTTCACAATCAATGAACCACCTTCGAAGGCTAATTCCTTCGTTTTGGTTCCACCTTGAACTTCTTGTGCCCTCGAAGTGCAAGCTGCAGGTTCGAGGTATTTCAAAGTGTTGGTCTCGAAGATCTGACAGGTCTTCTCCAGCAAGCTATGTGATGGCTCGCTTTCGTCAACTATCATGACTCCAGCTAGCTCCGTACGGATTGCAGCCATACGGGTCTCTCTTTCTGCCGATCCAATTTTCCTTGGTGCCCCATCTTCCTTTTGATCAACGATCTGCCTCAAGCTCGCTACCAAAATGGTCTGAGCTTCGAATGCCAGCCTTCGCACTGCATTGTTTTCTGCTATCACCGGAGCACGGCCTAGGGCGTTGAGGAGGAAGGTGTCAACGTCCTGAGAAGATATTGGTTGGCCTGGCTGGCCTACTGAGAAGGCTAGCTTTGAAAGAGTTCCAGCGCCTGCTTGACGCAAGCTATTGACAACTTGCTCACTGAGTCCCACTTCCCTTGCACGTGAAGAGAATTGTGCCTCTGATTCCAGTAAGAGACTCATTGCACTAAGCTCTCAACGGGTTTGGCTAAAAAGTGTTCTCATGCATGTTGAAAAATTGAGTCTATTATGCCTTAGTCAATGTACAACTAAGTTCACGACGAATGCACTGTCTCAGTTGATGTAAACATGTCTCTCAGTACATTTTGAGTGGCTTTCCACAACTGCTCTGTTTGCTTTGCTCCTTTGAGCCATCCGCACTGCAGCACTTTGCAGTTCACAACATCTGTCACTCTGTCCGGCTGTCCGGAAAATTGAAACTGGCTTTCCAGAACCTCTCAACTCAAAAATGAAACAAAATTCTGAAACTCTTGGAGTGGCTTTCCACGTCTTAATGAAACGAGTTGAGATCATCCGGCTTTCCAGATGTAATCAACCAAACTCAAACAACATTCATCAAGATGTTTGCTCATGGCCGTGAAACGCAATGACTCATTCATGAAATCAAGCAAACAAACCAGTTGAAATCACAACACACAAAACAACAACACGGAGGAACGTGCAAGAAATGGAGAGACATGTGCAAACTGAGGTAAAGACATCTGGCTCAAGTTGAAAGACCCGAAAATGCATGCAGCTTTCTGCTGAACCGTGACCAATGACATTCTTTGAAAATGATTCTCAATAAAATCGCAATTGCAATCAATGCTTCACTCTGCACTCCTGGACATCTGTTTTTTCTCACTGTGCAAACTCATGCAACTAAGAGTCAAGCGCTTTGCGTCTCTTTGCAGAGTCTCTCAAGGCATCAACCACAGCGTCGACTGTTGTTAGTCGGTTGTGGTCACGCACAAAACAACGCATGCATTTTGGGTACTTGAAATTGATCTCTCTTGCTGTCTCCGTGTAGTTTTCGTTCAGTTTTGTTTTGCAGACAGTGTTCTGGGCTCCAGACCGAGCTCGATGCATGATCTTGCTCTTCTTGTGCACATGAAAACTGTAGCCCTCTGGAACTTTCTCTGAGTACACAGGAATAGGCATAGCATTTGAAAAGTGTTCGTCTGAGCTATCATCATCATCGCTGCTACTGTCAGTTGAACCACTGCCAGATGAGCTGTCAATGGCAATCAGGCCTTGGTCTCGCACGACATCGCCAAATGGGGCGGTTTCACTGGAAGCAATCATGCACAGGTCATGCAAGGAAGTTTCAACCTTGCACTCCGTGGGAGCGTCTTGCTGCTCCCTGCTGGGCTCTGCTGCAGGCATCGGTGTGCTTGGAGCATGTGCCTCAACCATCGGCGTCCTGACAACGCTTCTGTGACCAGAGTCAAATGCAGCTGTGATTTCATGCAAAGGCTCTTTGTCAGACCTTGGGTCCAAGCCAACTCGGATCTTTTTCAGAAGCATCTGTAATTTGCGAATTGCTCCAGTTTGAAGTTCCCTCGAATAAACAATGTCTGACCCATTCAAAGCAGTTGCATGGTGACTCAAGGTCGCACGATGCTCCTTGCTAAATCCAGCTCTTGCAGCCCAAACGCACAACGTCACTTTCATTGAGTGCGCTCTGATGGTACTTGCCCCGCTGCACCCAGCCAAAAGTCTCTTGAGCCATGCCGCTGCCTCACTGGTGCTCAACGGCCTCAGGCACCAACCACCCTCCTGTTTGGGCGCTGGGAGGAGTGGCCCAAATGGCACTTTTTCCCAGTCTGTTCCCTGGCTGTGACATAGTTCTATGAAAGTTCCCAGCCAGTCACCATGAACAATTCCTTCTGAAGGAATAACAAGCGGTAGGAATTGCTCCCTCCTGAGGCCTGTCATGCTCGTTTTGTGCTCAGCAGTGTAAAGGTCCATTGTTGCATTCCTCTTGTAACCATCATACTTGATATGATGTATGTAACGCAAATCACTCCACCTTGCCCTTGCATAGATGGCACAGAGAAACGCTCCTGCACCTATGCGGTCTATGTCATTTGCGCCCTTGTCCAAGATCTCATGCAAACGCTGTAAGTGTTCCACCTCCAAAGGCGGCGCTTGATTCAAAGGCCCTTTCTCTCTCCTCTCCACTGCTGCAAATCCATTCAGTCTCTTTGAGGCAAGAATGTCATCACTGCGGTAGAGTCCCAACACAAACTTGCAAAACCTGATAGTTTCCAGGAAAGTTCCACTGACAGTGTATCCACGTTTTGAAGTCCTTGTCAAAGCCCTAAGATGTAAGAAATATCTCCAAACATCTTCTTCTGATAGTGGCAGTGGACAAACGTAAGTGTCAGACTCAAGGCAAGTTTTGTGAAACCAAGCAATGTATTGTTTGAGACTGGAGGCCCGTTTCAAAATGGTTGAACCAGACTTTGTACCAAAAACTGCACGCAACGTCTGTTCAGCAAGGTCTCCAGTTGGATCTTCCTGCAGGTCTGCTGAAATTTGCTCCCCAACCTGTGATGCCTTCCAATCCAGTGACAAGATTTCCATCCAATGAGATGCTGCCAGAGACATCTGAGCACGTTTCTGATCAATGTAGTCCAAGTCCCTCAAACATTGTACAGCACTCATGTAAGCCGGCTGAGGTGACGACTGGGTGAGGTCCACAGCACTGACAATTGAAGACTCACGGTTGCGTGTGAAAGAATCTAAATCGGTCATGTCCACGGGTCCATGCAACATGTCAGGTAGAGGGTCATCACAAAACACTGCTCTCATTGTTCCTGTTTCCCATGGCAAAAGGAGAGATGGGTGATGCTGCAAATTGGTTGCAAAAGAGTGAGCAAGCAGTGAGTTCCACGCAGTTCCACTCAAAATGTTTTCTACAGCGTTACCCGTTGAGGATCCAGCGTCATGTTCTTGAGGCTCAGGCAAATCGAACCCACTGCAAACTCTCTGAAAACCAAAGTCATTCTGTGAACAATCTGAAGCATCATGCAAGACGTCAGCATCATCATCGTGAAAGTCGTTCCCATGCAAATCCATGCCATCCCAAATGCTAGCATCATAAGGTTCACTCAGTGTTTCGACATCCCTACCAGCATGTTGAGGTTCAGCTTCAAGGTTTATGACATCAGCTCCGGACGCATTGAAATGCCCATTGGCTTTCTCCATGGCATCGACTACAACTAAACCTAAGACCCCCTATGATCTTTTTGACCAACCTGCAGAAATCGTTTGACGATCCCGCCCACTCCAACCCTTAAGCAAAATGCTGCACACACAAATGACTTTGTTCAAATTCGACAAGACAATTCGATTTTGTTCCAAAAGCTGCATCAACTACAGCAAATGTGGTTTATAGAATCAGAACCTACCAGTGGAAGCCACATGAACCCACTAGAAAATCAGAAACCAATGGTCAAGACCACATTAAACCACTATACACTTAGAACCCTAGGAGAACAAAAGATGCAAATAAATTGGCAAATAGGAAAACAATGAAAAATGAACAAATCAAACAAAAGTCAAAATCACGTTTTTTTGGTTCATCCATTGTTAATTGTTCCTATTTACATTATTTTGTAAACTCCCAAGGTGTGCCTGTGATTCAAACATATCACTAAAATGTAATAAAATACAGTAAACAAAACTAAACAATATGTAAACGAGGCAAGCGGTTCAATGGGAAGTACAACATGTACTATGGGGTTGCATGCTGGGGTCCATGTAAATTTCCATTGTGGGTTCAACGAACACACCTGGGGGAAACAGCAAGGTTGAGGAGGATCTTATGGTTCAAGAATCACAAAAAAGGAAACATTCATATCATCAAGTATTGTTGACAAGAAGATACAATTTTTTAAAGCAAGATGTTACCTCCTATAGAATCAGAACCACCATCTCGATGATATTTAATCCATAACCCTCAAAGAGGCCCTCTAGAGAATCAGAAACAAGAAATCAAAACTCTATAGAATCTGAAAGTCAGTTTCCAAGACAAGAAAAGGGCGTAATAAAAAACAGCTTCTCTGGAGCACGTGCTCCAGGATTTTGTAGAGGTAATTGGCAAGGGGATGATATTTTGATCATTTGGGCACGCCAATGAATCGAGGCCTTCGAGCTGCAACTGACAATCACACGCGGTTGCACCTGGCCTTGCGAAATCCGGATCTGCTGCCGGTATCATCCCAACTGCTGGTTCCAACATTCCTGGCTAAGCAGATTGCCAGCAAACTGTCAAGTGTCTGGAAACATGTACGGGCATCACCAAGTGCAGAAACGGAATAAGGAGCCCCGCAGGGCACGATACGCATATTTGTTGTTCATACTGTTTCAAATCATTCTTGGGTACACCTCATGTCTCGACACCTTGGGATCCTTGGGATCCTTGGGTTTGGGTCCGCGCTGCCCCCTTCACTGCACAATGACCACATCTTGATGGCACAGTAGCGCAGAGAGATCACTTTTGGATACTTTTGGTTCATATGTGTGCGCCCCGAAAAATGTTTGGCAACACACACACACCCACGCACACGCACTTACTTCCCTCGGCATTGCAAACTGCCACTGCCACAGGTGAGCAACAATTTGGGCATGCAATCTGACATAGTCTGATAATCAAATACGCTACTAACCCAAAACAGAAGGTGACAAGTCTCTCCTCCATGGCGTTCGGACTGCATCTGGCACTCTGGCTCACCAATCAGGCAGAAATCATCTGAGCTTGAAGCAACATTCATCTCATGAAAAAGCAAGTGGACACATTCAACAGCCAAGGACTTGGTTCCATATCACTGATATTCCACATGGTGGGAATTTGACTGAGCTTGAAAACATTGTCACGAATGGCATCTTGCACCCACAAAATCTTTCCACTCACATGCTTTACTTTTCCAGTCCCCTGCCTCATTACAAGCTGTCTCCCTGAAGAGGAATCGATGCACATCATATGTTCAGCCTCACAGTTGGCTTCAACCCTTGCTCTTTTGGATTCATGGTCATCAGGCGCGATGTCGTGCTGTCTGGTCGTAGGGCTTGTCCTAGGACTTGCAGGTACTGCTTGGAAAGCTTCAGGCGTTGGTGGCACATCCACTTGTGATCCCATTGCAGCAGAAGAAGGGCCTGAAGAGACCATAGCCTGCGGTGCCATCTCCACAGGTGTCTCAGACTGTTGTTCACCTTCTTCAACATCACCGTCAAAGATCCCGATTGGGTTGGAAATTGCACTCGTTTTGGACCATCATCAAGTGGTTCACCAGCCTCTGGCGCTGTGAGGGTTGCCTCAGGCTGTTGTACTTTGTCATGCACCATCATCTCAGTCAGTTCAATGTCCTCACGGACTTCCTCCAAATGCTTTTGTCTCACTGCTTCAGCATCCTCGTCAAAGAATGCACTCGGTTCCACTTTTCCAGCAGGAGCAGAAAAACTTGCTGGTCAACGCTCCAGACTGAGCACGTGTAGGCACTATGCGCCCACCAAAACTAGTTTTATATTCCCACGACCAGTATCTGAAGTTCATGTAAAAGGGTAAGTGCCCTCTCCAAACTGTTGAGATTCTCCTGGTGCTTCTCGTGAAAACCAGCTCATGGCCATTGAAAAGAATGTATGTATCCTGTGGGTCTGTTTTTCCCAAGAAAATCATTCTACGCCATCTCGCAGTTCCCTTTCCAGTCACTTTTCCAAAACCAAAAACAGGCTCTCCAAAATTGCAAATTGCACCTCCATACTCCTTCTGACACAAGATCTCGTTCGGTGTAGCGCCTCTTGTTTGGTGTGAAGTGGTTCAGGAAGAAACTTGCATGTCTGAATGCCCAGCTCCACCAAGGCGAATTGCTCGAAAACTCAACACCTACTTGTTCTGAAAGAAAATGCATCAATGTTCCAAGGGCGGGCCCACCCCCCTAGGGGGGGCTTAAGGGGGGGCTTAAGGGGTCATGAAGGGTGCCCCCCCTTCCCCCCCCTCCCCATTGAAGGGTGGAAGCCTTTAAGGGGGGGGCTTAAGGCTTAAGGGGGGGCTTAAGGGGGGGGCTTAAGGGGGGGCTTAAGGGGGGGCTTCAGGGGCGTTTCAAAAGGGGGCTTCAAGAGGGCTCCGCTGCTACTACTACTACTGCCTACTACTACTGCTACTACTACTACTACTACTACTAGTACTACTACCTACTACTACTACTACTGCACGACTACTACTACTACCTACTACTACCCTACTACCCTACTACCCTACTACCCTACTACTACTACTACTACTACTACGACTACTACCTACTACCGTACCCTACCTACCCTACTACCTACTACCTACTACCTACTACCTACTACCTACTACCTACTACCTACTACCTACTACCTACTACCTACTACCTACTACCTACTACCTACTACCTACTACCTACTACCTACTACCTACTACCTACTACCTCTACTACTACCTACTCCCTACTACCTACTACCTACTACCTACTACCTACTACCTACTACCTACTACCTACTACCTACTACCTACTACCTACTACCTACTACCTACTACTACTCCTGCTGCTACTACTACTACTACCACTACCACTACCACTACCACTACCACTACCACTACCACTACCACTGCTACTGCTACTGCTACTACTACTACTACTGCTACTACTGCTACTACTACTGCTACTACTGCTACTACTGCTACTACTGCTACTACTACTACCCCTTCAGCCCCCCCCTCGAAGCCCCCCTTGAAGCACCCCTTGAAGCCTCCCTTGAAGCCCTCTTTGAAGCCCCCCTTGAAGCCCCCCTTGAAGCCCCCCCTTAAGCCCCCCCTTAAGCCCCCCCTTAACCCCCCCTTAAGCCCTTAGCCCCCCTTAAGCTCCCCTTAAGCTCCCTTAAGCCCCCCCTTAACAAGCCCCCCCCTTGGACGCCCCGCTTTGGAAGCCCCCCTTAAGCCCCCCTTAAGCCCCCCCTTAAGCCCCCCCTTCAAGCCCCCTTCGTGTGAAGGGTAGTGGGCCCCATATGAATGTTCCAGCCAATGGTCTGATTCTTCCAACTGCATGCTCTGAACAAACACAACTGCTACACCATCAAGTAAGTGAGATTGTGCTGCTGAATCTCGGCCTCTGAAGGTGGGACTTTTCAAGTTCATGGCCTTTGGAACCCTTGACAACTCCTTCATGGAATGTTCAACTGCAGAGTGAATGACTTTAAGTTCCTGCTGTTTCTGATGTTTGACAAGTCGTGTGAAGCATTTGACTTTGGAACCTGATGTGCTCAAGCTGTGATGAGTGCATCCAGCTTTCAACGCTTTCAAAGAACTCTCTGGAGTAAGCTCAACACCATTGACCATGACCATGTTGGCTAAAACAAAATTCGTCTCTCCAGTGGCACATCAGCTCCTCCTGAGCCTTCAACTCCATTCTCTCACCTCATCTTCTGATGCAATTGCAACATCAGCTGGCTGTCAGCTTCAGGAAAAAGCGTAATCCTCACCAATTAGTGTTACTCTGTCTGTAATCACAGTCAAAAGGTCACGTGGGCCCTGAATCCACAGATTTCAGCTCCTAGCTCAATCAGTCTGTCAAAGTCTTTTGCAAAGAAGAACACGCCATTCCCAACATAGTGAGAGCGAAATTGAAACTGTCTTAGGAAAATTAGCGATTCCCATGTGTAATTATAAAAGGGCTGAATCGAAAATTTTCAAATTGATCATTCAGCATGTTAACATTCTTTAACAAGTGGCTGAACGTGGTCCTTTTTTTGATTGACCCTTGATACAGATGCATGGCATAGATGTTTTGCCCAGCTGGTTGCAATTGTCGATTAGTCGACAGCTATCACTTGATTTTCCCGGGATTTGCGAAAGCTCAATCCAGCAAGAACACTCACAGTGCCTGGGGGGGTGTATTGCGGATGCCAAAATTTGGAAGTGTATTTAGCACACCCTGCATCTCCAGCCGCCGCCTCTATGTCCCTGTGGTTAAAAAGGAAAACCGATTGGTTATGAGTAAACCCGAAATTTGAGTTAAACTGCATGAAAGCAAGATGCGCAACACGGCGCAGTTTTTCTTACCGAGGTTGACTGCATGAAAGCAGTTCTGAGCGGACTCTGAGTGTGCCCTGAGTGCCGTAGCCTCGAGGTCATTTTCACCTTAGATCATGTTTCACTCTCCTGTTTCACTGCGGTAGTTTTTCTCACCACTTTGTTGCGACCCGGCTTTGTCGGTGTTTGCTTCAAAGTGTCAGGGTGAATGTCATGCCGTGAAGGCTGCTCTTTGTGATCTCGGGGATCCTGGCTGGGGGGATCCCTGGTTTCCGCATTGAGCTTTGTTGCTTCCTACACCCTTTGCTGTGGCCCGTAGTGATTTTGTGGTTTTTCCTGTTGTTGTTTTGTTTTACGGGCCTGCCATATGACACATAAGTTGTCATCTGCACGCGCTGAGATGATACTAAGCTATCACCTCTTGCCTCAACAGATCTTTTTCACCCATAACTGGAACCTGTCACGTCACTACTTTGTGGTTGTGTGGTTGTTTGTGTTTTGCGTGGGTTGTTTTTGTTTGTGTTTGTTTTTTGTGTTGTTTTTGCTTTTGGTTCTTTGTGTTTCGGTTCTTGTTCTCTGGGAACGTGACAAAGGAATAGGACTATGTATCGGTCCTTTACCAGTTTACTTTTGCGGCCACTACAGCTTCGGCCCTTGCGTAATTAATTAATTAATCTCATATGCAACATGCTTGGAAACATGTTGAACGACCTGGCGGAAGCCATACGGCGTTGGACGGAAAAAAAAAAATCTTACCGAGGTTGAAACAGAATAGGATAGTCCCCTTGGAAGCTACCGTCTGAACTCGGTGGCGGACTCAGCAACCGCGTCTTAGCGACAATGTAGGGTGCAAGGTTCTTGTCGATTCCTCTGTTACGTCAAGCATTCCGACTGTGTAGAAGATTCTCTTCTGCCATGGGAGGTGTTCCTGGACCGGCAGGTTGAATCGGGAAAAGTTTGTGGCACCCTTGGCAATGGTACCAGGCGGATGTAGTCTCCTACACATTCAAGTTGGAATATTGCATCTGCAATCGTCTTCAACAGCAAGCTCTGTTTCTATAGCCTGAGTCTTGGCTTCACACGGTCTACCCACCAAAAGGATTGTAAATAGGCTTCAATGGGACTGTCTGATCCGCGTGACCTCTTGGCTGAATTATCATCAACAAACAGCAAGACGCGTTACTGAGTTCGTCCACGATCCTGAACTACCAACCTGCATCCTGTTGACTCATCGAACAGCACTGCTCCTGCAACGTCGTTCTTCTAACGCATCGGTGAACACCAAAACAATGCGAGTATTGAAACTTTCCAGGATCTTTCGAGGCTCGACGCTGCCAATTAAAAAAAATTAATCACACCAGGTTTGCAACTCGGACAAGAGGCGGTCCCTGTTGTGTCTACGTTTCAGTCTTACACGTTTTTTGCACTGGAAGTGTGAGTTACGTGATCGATGACGCTGCATCACTTCAACAGTTGTCAAATGACTCTGGCGTCGGTCCACAGGTCATCAATCGAAGATACAGGACAATAGCTGCTCCCCAGTGCTGGGCTCGCAGTTTTGTGAGAATTGGCTGGAGAACTTCGTTTAGTGCTTATTGGGTGGTGAAGACAACCAGCCGCAAGTATCCTGTCTGCGACGTGCTCTTCCAAAAAATACTTGGACGCGATTCGTGAAGATCATAGCTCCAGTAGTCCTCAAAGACCAGTGTTCTGTTCAACCTACTGCAAGGGCGTACTCTTGTTTAGCCAACGAGTGCCCACTAAAAACTCCGGTCTTCGTGCAGCCTGTCTGGCAAACACAAAGCCAAAGGAATCTGAAATCTTTTCAACAAGTTATTTATTTTGAAAACTTCTCGTCCAAATTTTATTTACTGTCAATTGTGCTGTCATGTACACTGTCAGTTTTGGAATGAATTTCAGACATCATTTCAATTTCATACAGTATGTCTCGTGATTTTACATCTCAAGTGGTGCGACGGGTGAATTCCTCATCCAATTTGGAGGAATCATTTCAATTTAGTTTGGGTTTGTTGGTTCTTTTTTTTGTGGCCGGCGCCATTGTCTTTCGACTGGTCACCACACTTGAGGCTTACCTGCGGACCAGCGGGGAATCGAACCACCACCGGTAGTCTGTCCGCGTCGTCAAAACGACGCCCTACCAACTACTCCACAGGGACGCCTAGTTTGGGTTTGTTGGTTCTGGGACGCAAAGAACGTGGAGTTCTGACCTGCTTTGACTGATTCGAATCCAAATTACACTTCTTTTCGCCTCAGCATACTACTTCATCAAGTGCTTTGCTCTGCTGTGTTTTAGGAAGCCCGTCTGCTGGAGCCTGTTATTTCAAAGCCAAGGTCTGCAACGACTTTCACAGACTGGCGCAGCTTCAGCAACCAGCAGCGCTTTTGCAAGTCCAACAGAACGGAGGCACTGACGAGGCACCTACCCCGCCAACTTCTTGTGTCATGCGTTGCTGCCCCTGCCACTTGCCGCTCTCTCCACCCCATACTCTGCTCTGCTCTTTGCCACTCCCCTCTGTGTCTCATGCCTCCGCAACTGAGCAACAATGCACTTTCATTACCACCCCTTCACCGGCAACATGTTGCAACACTTCCCACTACGGCCGTGGTTGTTTTTCTGATTTTGTGCTTGATCCGAACATGACTCACTGTCTCCGTCAGCAGCCGTTGGCTCAAACTGTGAGGGCACCGCACCTGCAAAAGCCAGAGTTGCCGTGGTCTTCCCCGTCCCCATTTTTCAATTTGCCTGACCGTTCATACATCGAAGCTGACACGGAGTTCCCGTTGTTTGGCTGCTACCCGCAATAGCGAGTGGTTCCTGTCGTTTGGTCCAACCATACGCCGCGCAATAACCTCCACTCCCGGATAGTGCTACCACTGCAGGGTACCTGTTGCTGGTATGCCGAAGCCGACGCCCTTTCCGTCGGCCCAATCGTTGTTGCCGATCAAGACTTACTGGACATGTCAGCTGGGATGGATTGGGACATGCGAGATGCCAGCAACGTCCGCTTCCCAGTGAGGGGCACAATTTTTGGGTAGGAGATTGCCAAACAACATATAACTTTGCGCTGGTGGAATACCAACTGTATATCGATGAGGTACCATGGCTTATCTTTTCTACTCTTGCTGATGGGTAGGGGGATGGGGTCCCCAATACCATGTCAGTGACAGAAGAGGTGGACCCGAGAGGGTCCGGGGGGACGTTAAACTGGTAGTATAGCGCAGGGGAGTTGCTGAAGGTAACATGTTGAACGACCTGGCGGAAGCCATACGGCGTTGGACGGAAAAAAAAAGCAGGGGAGTTGCTGAAGGTCCCCGTCCCTAACGAACCGTGATTTAAACACGGTACCTTGGTACCCCCTAGTCGGTGTGTGTTGACATGTTGGGTTGCTTCTCATGTCACACCCTCGTTTGTGTTTGCGCACATCCTTGGGTGATCGTGCGGTATCCCGGGGTTCTCCCGGACCGATCGGTACACACGTGGCACGGGACCGACGGGTCTCACTTTACCTTGTGTCTAGGGTAGCAACACCCAATGATGACACGGGGGAACAGGCAAGGTCGGTGAACCTCTTAGAGACTTGGGGACTTGTCTCGAGGAGGGGTCAACGGGGCAACCCGTTGGCTAACGGTCAATATTCACCGTTGGGTAGCTAAGCTCGCAGTGGACAAGACCGTCGGTTTCTCCCTAACAGTGTTAGGGTCCTGTCGCAAGACAGGTGTATCCCCCTGGGATACATGGGATCGCTAATGACTGGGTCACCGACCGGTTCACTCTCAACCTTCGGGGAGAGTGGGCTCAATGCACAGTCTGGCGACAGTGAGGACCTTGTTTTCGGCTCTAAGGTCCGAGCTGTGCTCCATAGGGACTGGGGTCACTGAAAAGGTGATCTCTTGGATTGAGTGGTGATCATCTTGGGTGAAATGAATGGGTTCCGTCTCCACGTCCATTCGGGGAACATGGAGAACACGGTTGCTGATTGAAGGTCTCCAGCCCCGCCTAGAGGAAAAGAGCATGTTGCCAATCTTTGCCAAAAGCACCATGTTGTTTGGAATTGTTTGGGTGTTGTTGTCGCAGGCTTTTCGCAGCATGGCGTGGGTGAGGTGCTGATTCCGCTGCGACATTGCTAGCGGGATGCCTTTTTCTGCGTTTACCTTGGCAGTGGATCGTCTTGTCACGATCAGGCCGCATTGCTTAGTTTTCTTTTTGGTCTCTTGATGCGTTGTTTGTTTTTGGGCTCCCCCCTTTCGGCCCCCAGACTCCTAACGCGGCAGCTTTGCGCGGATTGTGTATGTCGGCCGGAATTCAGAATCCCGTTAAAGGAAAAAAGTATATATTTAAAACGGAATGAATCCTTTGTTCACATTGGGGAAGAGTTTCGATTGCTGCGGCATACACCTGATCAACGGTGCATTCATGTTTGGAAGCAGTAGAAAGCCAGGAGGTTGTTTCATTGTCAGGTTGTGGAAGTGAACTCCATGCTCTTGTCACTTGTTCTTGCGATGGAATTTTCATTAAGGCTTGTGCTGAGTTTGCCTTCAATGCAAAGTTTCTTCATGTCGTTTCACAGACAGCAGTTCGGCGCGCCAGCTTGCCTGTCGTCAAGCGAGTGGCCGGATCAGGCATTTGTCAGGAAACATCCTATGGATCCAGGAAAAGACACAAGACAACAGTCTTGAGCTCAGGCAGATTGGTACGCTGGAAAACTTGGCAGATATCGCAACAAAATGCTTGAGCAAACAGCGTTTGTTTTCTTAATGAGTGAAACAGGACTCGTCTTCATTCCTACGTTGAGGGAGTTGGTGGAAGAGGCTTCAAGACACCATGAGAGAGTTGGAAACACGAAGCAGTTGAAGAAAATGGCAAAAGCAGTGTACAGATGTCAATTATGATGGGCCTTGAGCCGTGGAGAGCAGCGCAAAGATGTTCGTGGGAAACTGAGCCACAAGTCCATGGAATTACAGCTTGATTTTTCTTGCGTGCATGTTGGTAATTTTCATGCTTGTTGGGTGGAAGTTTGCAATGCGAAAGTTTTGTGCACGTTTGGAAAGTATCTCAAGTCTCGAAGCTCACATTAAAGCAGTTCGGTACGGACTGATTGAAATGGGAGGCTTCGTGCGCACCAAATGGATTGGAAGTTGGCGACAACTTTCAAGTTTGTATTCACCTAGGACCAAAACGAGGTCTTTGGGCGTTCTTAATGCTCTGATGGCTCACCCAGCTTTTGTCAGGGATCGCACCATCCTCAAACAGATTCAAGGTGATGAGTATCGTGGGGCAAGTGGCTCTGATGTCAATGATGACATCTTGTTGACAACACTGGTGAAGCCTTGATCCACTCAGCTGCGTCAACATGTGCAGCTGACTATGGATGAATCCAGCTCTTTTCAGCTGGTCAAGAACAAGTGGATTGCCTACGAGAGACTCAGTAAGTTCCAATTAGTGCTTTGGGATACTAATGCTACTGTAGGATTAACGGGTTCGAGCCTGGTGCAAAACCGGAGAAAAAAAAGACTGTAGGATTAACGGGTTGGTAGCGACAGATCTAGAGACTCTTGTGTCAGAGGTACTCACTCCCTTCCCTCACAATGCTGGATTTGCAGATGGACTTTTATAATGACCACAGCAACTGATCACAAGAACAACTTGAACCGCTCCGTGCTCAAAAGGGATTATGTTCGCACCCTGCGTGTCGAAACAATTGCCAATTCAGCAGGAGGAACAGCACAGGTATCAATCGTAGCTCAGCCCAGTATTGGATTTCTAAACACTAAATACCACTCCAATGGTTCTCCCACAGAAGATACCGAAGACTGCCTTGGCAGAATCACTGTCGGGCTCACCCGGTCCAAATCGTCAACCTTGCTTGTCTCCCCGCTGGACATGATGGGGCTCATGGGCATGGCACAGGTGATTGCCACAATTGCATACGGCATCCGGGGCCTCCGGAGAGGAGAAACGACATGGAGGTGGCCAGACTTTGATCCTGACCCAGTTCAAGAGAATCTAGCACAGTTAAGCCGGTGGTCACTGAATTCGGCTCAACCTGGAAGTTCCCTCCCTTGCAATCGCTAATCAATACACGATCAGCAAGCTGACGAAGTGAAGCGAGCGAGATACCGTCTGATATTGGTGCGAGGGTCCGACCTTCGCTGGCTAAACAGGGAGCGCTTCCAACTTCTTCTTCAGGCGACCGTTTGGGTTCCGTGTCAGGTGCAGGTGCTTGAGAGTGGTATCTTGGACTGGCGTCTCTTTTGCACGCGGGCAAGTGGTCTCGGGATCGGCAACTTCGGGTGTAATCGCCATCCATCAAAGAAGTATATGCCAGGCAGGGGCAGGATCTCCTGTTCTGGGCCCGTCTGCGCTACTATTTGCCCGGTGCGTGCTTTGTACAGTCCTAAGGGTAGGCACACGTAGGTGGGAAAGGGTGTGCGATCAGCAGCGTAGGCATATAGGACAACTTCAGAGAAAGGGAGATTTTGCTCGGGGAGTTGCAGTAGCTGCCAAGAATCAGCCCGAAGATGGGCCAAACACAAGAAGAGCAGCTGTCCGCGCATGCAAGTACTTAAGAGCCATGGTCTGCTAATATGAGACCACCATCCAAGCCGTGCAAGTGCCGTCCGCACCCACACACAAAAAAGCAAAGGCACGGTAGGACCTGCAGTTGACTATCGCCCGCAAGGAGAAGCCCTTCCAGTCATCTCAGCAGGACCTAACCTCCGAATTGCTGGATTGTTCGTCCACGCTTCCAGACCCATGGCCCCTGGCCCAGATCACCATAGACATGGAGAAACCGAGCCAGTGGGTCTCAAAGTTGTGCAGACTTTACTTTGCTGACGAGTACAAGGGAGGCCCCCACCGTGTCTCCAAAAAGTCTGCTGATTTCAGGTGCTAAAAACGAACCCTCTGGACATGGCGAGGTGCTGCTCCTAAAGTGACAGAAAGATCAGAAAATGTGGAAACACTTTCCCTGTACATTGCCAAATTTTGAAGGGTGCAAAGGTGCAACTTTTTCAGGGTAGGAAACAGAACCTGTATAGTTTCTTATTCACACTTCCGAAAGTTGCACCTTTGCACCCCGGTTTTTCTCTATCTATTTTTTAGACGCAAAATAACAGAAATTGACCGCGCTGTTATTCCATCCGAAGTGGTTAGACTGGAACCTTATCCGCCACAATTTCTCAAATTTGGGCACGTTCCCCTGCACCCCTCCAAACAATGATTGAGAAAAATAAGATAATGATTCTTTGCAGCATCTGCACTTTGATCTTTGTTTCGGGGGGGAAGGGGGGATGCCGGGCCTGTCACATGCACTTGTGCCAGCTCAGGAGTCCAAGAGGTGGTCGTTTGGACGGCTTTTACTTCTGCCTGTCATTCAGAAGGGTCTATTTTTGGGCCCGAAAAAGGCAAGAAAAATTAGACACGCAAATACGGGCCTCCCCAGTTCAAGATTCCTGCCGCGGATGCTGTTTGTGTTAAAGTAGCTTCAAGCTTGACATTTTGCGCACATAGCAGTCAGCACATCTGACAAAATGAAGGGACCAAAAACAGGCCCGCCAGGAGGGACCACTTTCGATCCTAAGAGGGTCCACTTTTGGGTCCCTTCTGAAATATATTTGCTTTGCGCAAGGGTCCAACTGGGCCCTCAGCATTCTGAATCTGGTGCCTCCCTGGCCCCCTGGGGGCTTGTTTGACGCCCCATTCAAATACTCTCTTGAGGCGCGTTGTTGGAATCAGGCGACAAACATCAGCGTCACACATCATAGCAACTACGAGTTGGCAACCAGGGCCTCGAACAGTTCAAGATTCCTGCCACGGATGCTGTTTGTGCTAAAGTAGCTTCAAGCTTGACATTTTGCGCACATAGCAGCTTGCAAAGCTTCAGCACATCTGACAAAATGAAGGGACCAAAAACAGGCCCGCCAGGAGGGACCACTTTCGATCCTAAGAGGGTCCACTTTTGGGTCCCTTCTGAAATATATTTGCTTTGCGCAAGGGTCCAAAAACTGGGCTCTCAGCATTCTGAATCTGGTGCCTCCCTGGGGGCTTGTTTGACGCCACATTCAAATACTCTCTTGAGGCGCGTTGTTGGAATCAGGCGACAAACATCAGCGTCACACATCATAGCAACTACGAGTTGGCAACCAGGGCCTCGAACAAGGGAGGCCCCCACCGTGTCTCCAAAAAGTCTGCTGATTTCAGGTGCTAAAAACGAACCCTCTGGACATGGCGAGGTGCTGCTCCTAAAGTGACAGAAAGATCAGCAAATGTGGAAACACTTTCCCTGTACATTGCCAAATTTTGAAGGGTGCAAAGGTGCAACTTTTTCAGTGTAGGAAACAGAACCTGTATAGTTTCTTATTCACACTTCCGAAAGTTGCACCTTTGCACCCTAGTTTTTCTCTATCTATTTTTTAGACGCAAAATAACAGAAATTGACCGCGCTGTTATTCCATCCGAAGTGGTTAGACTGGAACCTTATCCGCCACAATTTCTCAAATTTGGGCACATTCCCCTGCACCCCTCCAAACAATGATGGAGAAAAATAAGGTAATGATTCTTTGCAGCATCTGCACTTTGATCTTTGTTTCGGGGGGGAAGGGGGGATGCCGGGCCTGTCACATGCACTTGTGCCAGCTCAGGAGTCCAAGAGGTGGTCGTTTGGACGGCTTTTACTTCTGCCTGTCATTCAGAAGAGTCTATTTTTGGGCCCGAAAAAGTCAAGAAAAATTAGACACGCAAATACGGGCCTCCCCAGTTCAAGATTCCTGCCACGGATGCTGTTTGTGTTAAAGTAGCTTCAAGCTTGACATTTTGCGCACATAGCAGCTTGCAAAGCTTCAGCACATCTGACAAAATGAAGGGACCAAAAACAGGCCCGCCAGGAGGGACCACTTTTGATTCTAAGAGGGTCCACTTTTGGGTCCCTTCTGAAATATATTTGCTTTGCGCAAGGGCCCAAAACTGGGCCCTCAGCATTCTGAATCTGGTGCCTCCCTGGGGGCTTGTTTGACGCCCTATTCAAATACTCTCTTGAGGCGCGTTGTTGGAATCAGGCCACAAACAGCAGCGTCACACATCATAGCAACTAACTACGAGTTGGCAACCAGGGCCTCGAACAAGGGAGGCCCCCACCGTGTCTCCAAAAAAAAAGTCTGCTGATTTCAGGTGCTAAAACCGAACCCTCTGGACATGGCGAGGTGCTGCTCCTAAAGTGACAGAAAGATCAGCAAATGTGGAAACACTTTCCCTGTACATTGCCAAATTTTGAAGGGTGCAAAGGTGCAACTTTTTCAGGGTAGGAAACAGAACCTGTATAGTTTCTTATTCACACTTCCGAAAGTTGCACCTTTGCACCCTGGTTTTTCTCTATCTATTTTTTAGACGCAAAATAACAGAAATTGACCGCGCTGTTATTCCATCCGAAGTGGTTAGACTGGAACCTTATCCGCCACAATTTCTCAAATTTGGGCACATTCCCCTGCACCCCTCCAAACAATGATGGAGAAAAATAAGGTAATGATTCTTTGCAGCATCTGCACTTTGATCTTTGTTTCGGGGGAAGGGGGGATGCCGGGCCTGTCACATGCACTTGTGCCAGCTCAGGAGTCCAAGAGGTGGTCGTTTGGACGGCTTTTACTTCTGCCTGTCATTCAGAAGGGTCTATTTTTGGGCCCGAAAAAGTCAAGAAAAATTAGACACGCAAATACGGGCCTCCCCAGTTCAAGATTCCTGCCACGGATGCTGTTTGTGTTAAAGTATCTTCAAGCTTGACATTTTGCGCACATAGCAGCTTGCAAAGCTTCAGCACATCTGACAAAATGAAGGGACCAAAAACAGGCCTGCCAGGAGGGACCACTTTCGATCCTAAGAGGGTCCACTTTTGGGTCCCTTCTGAAATATATTTGCTTGGCGCAAGGGTCCAAAACTGGGCCCTCAGCATTCTGAATCTGGTGCCTCCCTGGGGGCTTGTTTGACGCCCCATTCAAATGCTTTCTTGAGGCGCGTTGTTGGAATCAGGCCACAAACATCAGCGTCACACATCATAGCAACTACGAGTTGGCAACCAGGGCCTCGAACAAGGGAGGACCCCACCGTGTCTCCAAAAAGTCTGCTGATTTCAGGTGCTAAAAACGAACCCTCTGGACATGGCGAGGTGCTGCTCCTAAAGCGACAGAAAGATCAGCAAATGTGGAAACACTTTCCCTGTACATTGCCAAATTTTGAAGGGTGCAAAGGTGCAACTTTTTCAGTGTAGGAAACAGAACCTGTATAGTTTCTTATTCACTCTTCCGAAAGTTGCACCTTTGCACCCTGGTTTTTCTCTATCTATTTTTTAGACGCAAAATAACAGAAATTGACCGCGCTGTTATTCCATCCGAAGTGGTTTAGACTGGAATCTTATCCACCACAATTTCTCAAATTCGGGCGCGTTCCCCTGCACCCCTCCAAACAATGATTGAGAAAAATAAGATATGATTCTTGCAGCATCTGCACTTTGATCTTTGTTTCGGGGGGGAAGGGGGGATGCCGGGCCTGTCACATGCACTTGTGCCAGCTCAGGAGTCCAAGAGGTGGTCGTTTGGACGGCTTTTACTTCTGCCTGTCATTCAGAAGGGTCTATTTTTGGGCCCGAAAAAGTCAAGAAAAATTAGACACGCAAATACGGGCCTCCCCAGTTCAAGATTCCTGCCACGGATGCTGTTTGTGTTAAAGTAGCTTCAAGCTTGACATTTTGCGCACATAGCAGCTTGCAAAGCTTCAGCACATCTGACAAAATGAAGGGACCAAAAACAGGCCCGCCAGGAGGGACCACTTTTGATTCTAAGAGGGTCCACTTTTGGGTCCCTTCTGAAATATATTTGCTTGGCGCAAGGGCCCAAAACTGGGCCCTCAGCATTCTGAATCTGGTGCCTCCCTGGGGGCTTGTTTGACGCCCTATTCAAATACTCTCTTGAGGCGCGTTGTTGGAATCAGGCCAAACAGCAGCGTCACACATCATAGCAACTAACTACGAGTTGGCAACCAGGGCCTCGAACAAGGGAGGCCCCCACCGTGTCTCCAAAAAGTCTGCTGATTTCAGGTGCTAAAAACGAACCCTCTGGACATGGCGAGGTGCTGCTCCTAAAGTGACAGAAAGATCAGCAAATGTGGAAACACTTTCCCTGTACATTGCCAAATTTTGAAGGGTGCAAAGGTGCAACTTTTTCAGTGTAGGAAACAGAACCTGTATAGTTTCTTATTCACACTTCCGAAAGTTGCACCTTTGCACCCTTGTTTTTCTCTATCTATTTTTTAGACGCAAAATAACAGAAATTGACCGCGCTGTTATTCCATCCGAAGTGGTTAGACTGGAACCTTATCCGCCACAATTTCTCAAATTTGGGCACGTTCCCCCGCACCCCCTCCAAACAATGATTGAGAAAAATAAGATAATGATTCTTTTTGCAGCATCTGCACTTTGATCTTTGTTTCGGGGGGGAAGGGGGGATGCCGGGCCTGTCACATGCACTTGTGCCAGCTCAGGAGTCCAAGAGGTGGTCGTTTGGACGGCTTTTACTTCTGCCTGTCATTCAGAAGGGTCTATTTTTGGGCCCGAAAAAGTCAAGAAAAATTAGACACGCAAATCCGGGCCTCCCCAGTTCAAGATTCCTGCCACGGATGCTGTTTGTGTTAAAGTAGCTTCAAGCTTGACATTTTGCGCACATAGCAGCTTGCAAAGCTTCAGCACATCTGACAAAATGAAGGGACCAAAAACGGGCCTGCCAGGAGGGACCACTTTCGATCCTAAGAGGGTCCACTTTTGGGTCCCTTCTGAAATATATTTGCTTTGCGCAAGGGTCCAAAACTGGGCCCTCAGCATTCTGAATCTGGTGCCTCCCTGGGGGCTTGTTTGACGCCCCATTCAAATACTCTTTTGAGGCGCGTTGTTAGGAATCAGGCCACAAACATCAGCGTCACACATCATAGCAACTACGAGTTGGCAACCAGGGCCTCGAACAAGGGAGGTCCCCACCGTGTCTCCAAAAAGTCTGCTGATTTCAGGTGCTAAAAACGAACCCTCTGGACATGGCGAGGTGCTACTCCTAAGTGATAGAAAGATCAGCAAATGGAAACACTTTCCCTGTACATTGCCAAAGTTTGAAGGGTGCAAAGGTGCAACTTTTTCAGGGTAGGAAACAGAACCTGTATAGTTTCTTATTCACACTTCCGAAAGTTGCACCTTTGACACCCTGGGTTTTTCTAGATCTATTTTTAGACGCAAAAATAAACAGAAATGACCCGCGCTGGTATTCCATCCCGAAGTGGTTAGAAATAGGAACCTTATAAGGCCGACAAATTTCTCAAATTTGAGGAACTATTCCCCGTGCACCCCCTATCCATAACAAATGAGTGGAGAAAAATAAGGTAATGATTCTATTCGACAGCATCTGAACTGTGATTCTTGGTTTCGGGGGAGAGGGGGGATGCAGGGCCTGCACATGCACTTGTGCCAGCTCAGGAGTCCAAGAGGTGGTCGTTTGGACGGCTTTTACTTCTGCCTGTCATTCAGAAGGGTCTATTTTTGGGCCCGAAAAAGTCAAGAAAAATTAGACACGCAAATACGGGCCTCCCCAGTATGCCAAGCTGGCGGAAGCCATGCGGCGTTGGACGGAAAAAAAATGCTGACGAGGAGGCCAAGCGAACAGTTGGATTGCCCTCGTAGGCATGTCCCGGACATCGCGGCTGCACTACGAGCAGTTCAAGCCATCAAAATGATTGAATTCTTAGCTGAATTGATGGTTACTCTGCTAATGCCAGCCTCGCACGTATTGGAAGTGAGGGCACCTCACCTTTCCTTTATGATGCTCAAGGAATACAATGACAGAACGTTGCGAAGATCTGAAAAAAGGACCGTCAGACAGTTCAAAACATGGAGCCGTTTTGCTGGTGCCTGACTAGCATTTGTTCAGTGTGGAAACAGCTGCGCTGGCTAACTGTGCATGCCTGTTCAACGGCTCTGATTGAATTTGTAGAGACGAAAAACCCTGCTGTTGCGCCAGTAGTGACCCCACTGTGACCTCCATAGGCTCCATGGCTGACGGCGCGCATGATTTGGCAGCTGCGACCTCTATGGGCTCTATGGCTGACGGTGCAGCTGTGACCTCCTCCGTGGCTTCGCTGTTGATCTCTATACTGATGCTGAAGTGCTGGGCGACCTTAAGCGGAGAAGGCAGGAGTTGAAAGCTTCGCTGAAAGACGTCAGCAAAACGCTGAAAAGCGAAAGCAAAAAGCAGAAGAGACTCATCGCCAAAGCTGGTCGATTGAGCAAAGAGGACTTGTTTTTTTTTGATTTCACGCCAAACTCAGGCGAGTGTGTAGTCTTTTCAACCTTGGCTACATTGTAGTTTCTTCACTGGGGCGCCAGTTAGTGCGCAACGCTGGGGAACAGCAAAGCTTTGGTTTTCTTCACCTTAGCGCCGGTTAGTGCGCATGACAAAAGGTGTTAATGACTTTCAAGGTTGCATCAATGAACAGCAGGATCTGTGTTTGAAGGCTCGATGTTCAACCTGTTGTATGACATAGTGTTTAGATGAGTAACTGACGTTCTGCAATGCGACGATGTTTAAGCTGCTTTTTTGCGAGGAACATCCCGCCTCATGAAGCGACCAGGATTCACTATCACAACGGAGGCCTGGCTTACTTCCTCCAGAAGCATTTCTAGTTTTGAGTGTTGTAAAGTTTTAGCGGGTCGGTAACGCTTGTCTGCTGTGCACGGACTCACTACCCTGATGTGGTCATTTGCTTGTCCTCGTTTCCCTTTATTTACTTATTTCCTCCTCTTCTCACGTGGAACAAAACAAAACATCATTGGAGATTGTGCAAATGATGATTTTTTATTTCGGGCAGTTTCGACCTTCATCTTTTGAGGGCTGAAGATGCCCTTGTGTGCCGGTGTCAATCAGATGCGCGGGCCAGCAGTGCAACT
>CAMXCT020000337.1:0-12475 GCA_947184155.2 Cladocopium goreaui | reverse complement strand
TAAAGTGTCTTCACTTTGCAGAAGCTTGCGTTTTTAAATCTTTGTTTTGGGGGGGCAGGGGGGATGTCGGGCCTGTCACGTGCACTTGTGCCAGCTCAGGAGTCCAAGAGGTGGTCGTTTGGATGGCTTTTGCTTCTGCCTGTCACTCCGAAGGGTCTATTTTTGGGCCCTAAAGATAAGAAAAATTGGAGACGCAAATACGGGCCTCCCCAGTTCAAGAGTCCTGCCGCGGATGCTGTTTGTGTCAGTAGCTTCAAGCTTGACATTCTGCGCACATAGCAGCTTGCAAAACTTCAGCACATCTGACAAAATGAAGGGACCAAAAACAGGCCCGCCAGGAGGGACCACTTTCGATCCTGAGAGGGTCCACTTTTGGTCCCTTCTGAAATATATTTGCTTTGCGCAAGGGTCCAAAACTGGGCCCTCAGCATTCTGAATCCGGTGCCTCCCTGGGGGCCTGTTTGACGTGCCATTTAAATACTCTCTTAAGGCGCGTTGTTGGAATCTAGCTACAAACATCAGCGTCACACATCATAGCAACTAGGTCAGCAACAAGGGCCTCGAACGTTCAAGAGTCCTGCCGCGGATGCTGTTTTTGTCCAGTAGCTCAGCTTGACATTCGCGCACATATCAGCTTCAAAACTTCAGCCATCTGACAACGGAAGGGACCAAAAACAGGCCGCGCCAGGAGGGGACCAACTTTCGTCCTGAGATGTCCACTTTTTGGGGGGGTCCTTCTGAAATATTATTTGCTTTGCGGCAAAGGGTCCAAACTGGGCCCTCAGCTTATGAATCCGGTGCCGTCCCTGTGGGCCTGTTTTGCGTGCCATGTAAATCTCTCTAGGTTCGTTGTTTTGGCATCTAGCTACAACTCATCGTCAACATCATAGCACTAGGTCAGCAACAGGAGGGCCTCGACAAAGGAGGCCCCCACCCCCGTCTCCAAAAAGTCTGCCGATTTCAGGTGCCGAAAACGAACCCTCTGGACAGGGCGAGGTGCTGCTCCTATAGTAATAGAAAGATCAGAAAATCTGGAAACACTTCCCCTGTACATTGCCAAAGTTGAAGGGTGCAAAGGTGCAACTTTTTCAGGGTAGGAAACAGAATCTATATAGTTTCTTATTCACACTTCAAAAGTTGCACCTGTGCACCCTAATTTTTCTCTATCTATTTTTTGGACGCGAAATAAAAGAAATTAACCATGCTGTTGCTCCACCCAAAGTGGTTTGACTAGAGCCTTGTCTGCTACAATTTCTCAAATTTGTCCAAAATTGCCAAAATTGCCTAAATGTGCCAAAAACGGCCAAATTTGCCAAAAATGCCGAAAATGCCTAAATTTGTCAAAACCGCCAAATTTGCCCAAAATCCACCAAAATTGCCAGAAATTGCAAAAATTGCCTAAATTGCCAAAAAAATCCAAATTTTGCCAAAGGGCCAAATTTGCCTTCAAAATCCCCTTAAAATTTCACCAAAATTGGGAAAATCTCCGAAATTCCCAAAAATTGCCAAATTTGTCTGAAATTGCCAAAATTGCCTAAGTGGGCCAAAAACGGCCAAATTGGCCAAAAATGCCGAAAATGCCTAAATGCCAAACCGCCAAATTTACCCAAAATCCACCAAAATTGCCAAAAATTGCCCAAATGGCCAAAAAAATCCAAATTTTGCCAAAGGGCATTTTGCCAAAGGGCCAAATGTGCCTGCAAAATCCCTTAAAATTTGACCAAAATTGGGAAAATCCCAAAAATTGCCAAAAAGTGCTAATTTTGCCAAATTTGTCCAAAATTGCCCAAGTGGGCCAAAAACGGCCAAATTGGCCAAAAATGCCGAAATGCCAAATTGGGCACGTTCCCCCGAACCCCTCTCCCGACACATGATGCAGCAAGTAGTGATCGTTCCTGTGCAGCATCTCAACACACAGGAAAATTCTTTGAATAGCAAACTAGCTGCTTCATAAAAAGTGTCTTCACTTTGCAGAAGCTTGCGTTTTTAATCTTTTGTTTTGGGGGCAGGGGGGATGTCGGGCCGTGTCACGTGCACTTGTCCACTCAATTTCCCAAGAGTGGTCGTTTGTTGGCTTTTTGCTTCTGCCTGTCCACTCCGAATGGTCTATTTTTGGGCCCTAAAAGATAAGAAAAATTGGAGACGCAAATACGGCCCCCCCCAGTTCAAGAGTCCTGCCGCGGATGCTGTTTGTGTCAGTAGCTTCAAGCTTGACATTCTGCGCACATAGCAGCTTGCAAAACTTCAGCACATCTGACAAAATGAAGGGACCAAAACCAGGCCCGCCAGGAGGGACCACTTTCGATCCTGAGAGGGTCCCCTTTGGGTCCCTTCTGAAATATATTTGCTTTGCGCAAGGGTCCAAAACTGGGCCCTCAGCATTCTGAATCCGGTGCCTCCCTGGGGGCCTGTTTGACGTGCCATTTAAATACTCTTTTAAGGTGCGTTGTTGGAATCTAGCTACAAACATCAGCGTCACACATCATAGCAACTAGGTCAGCAACAAGGGCCTCGAACAAGGGAGGCCCCCACCGCGTCTCCAAAAAGTCTGCCGATTTCAGGTGCCGAAAACGAACCCTCTGGACATGGCGAGGTGCTGCTCCTATAGTAATAGAAAGATCAGAAAATCTGGGAACACTTCCCCTGTACATTGCCAAAGTTGAAGGGTGCAAAGGTGCAACTTTTTCAGGGTAGGAAACAGAATCTATATAGTTTCTTATTCACACTTCAAAAGTTGCACCTTTGCACCCTAATTTTTTCTTCGTTTTGGACGCAATAAATATAATAGGAAAATTAACGCATGCTGTTGTCACCAAAGTGGTGTTGACTAGAGCTTGTCTGCTTACAATTTTCAAATTTGGTCCAAAATTGCCAAAATTGCCTAATGGTCCAAAAACGGCCAAAGTTGCCAAATATGCCGAAATCTAAATTTGCCAAAAACGCAAATATTTGCCCAAAATCCGACGCAAAATTGCCAGAATTTGCAAAATTGCTTACAGGCAAAAAAATCCAAATTTTGCCAAAGGGACAATTTGCTTCAAAATCCCTTAAAATTTCAGCGAAGAATGGAAATCTTCCGAAATTGCCAAAAATTTTGCCAATTTGTCTGAAATTGCAAAATTGCCTAAGTTGGTGCCCAAAAACGGCCAAATTGGCCAAAAATGCCGAAATGCCAAAACCGCCAAATTTACCCAAAATCCACCAAAATTGCCAAAATTGCCAAAAATGGCCCAAATGGCCAAAAAAATCCAAATTTTGCCAAAGGGCATTTTGCCAAAGGGCCAAATGTGCCTGCAAAATCCCTTAAAATTTGACCAAAATTGGGAAAATCCCAAAAATTGCCAAAAGTGCTAATTTTGCCAAATTTGTCCAAAATTGCCCAAGTGGGCCAAAAACGGCCAAATTGGCCAAAAATGCCGAAAATGCCCAAATTTTGGCACGTTCCCCCGCACCCCCTCCACACAATGATTCAGCAAAGTAGGGATCGGTCTATGCAGCATCTGCACACACAGATTCTGTGAATAGCAACTAGCTGCTTCATAAAAGTGTCTTCACTTTGCAGAAGCTTGCATTTTTAAATCTTTGTTTTGGGGGGGCAGGGGGGATGTCGGGCCTGTCACGTGCACTTGTGCCAGCTCAGGAGTCCAAGAGGTGGTCGTTTGGATGGCTTTTGCTTCTGCCTGTCACTCCGAAGGGTCTATTTTTGGGCCCTAAAAGATAAGAAAAATTGGAGACGCAAATACGGGCCTCCCAGTTCAAGAGTCCTGCCGCGGATGCTGTTTGTGTCAGTAGCTTCAAGCTTGACATTCTGCGCACATAGCAGCTTGCAAAACTTCAGCACATCTGACAAAATGAAGGGACCAAAAACAGGCCCGCCAGGAGGGACCACTTTGGATCCTGAGAGGGTCCACTTTTGGGTCCCTTCTGAAATATATTTGCTTTGCGCAAGGGTCCAAAACTGGGCCCTCAGCATTCTGAATCTGGTGCCTCCCTGGGGGCTTGTTTGACGCCACATTCAAATACTCTCTTGAGGCGCGTTGTTGGAATCAGGCCACAAACATCAGCGTCACACATCATAGCAACTACGAGTTGGCAACCAGGGCCTCGAACAAGGGAGGCCCCCACCGTGTCTCCAAAAAGTCTGCTGATTTCAGGTGCTAAAAACGAACCCTCTGGACATGGCGAGGTGCTGCTCCTAAAGTGATAGAAAGATCAGCAAATGTGGAAACACTTTCCCTGTACATTGCCAAATTTTGAAGGGTGCAAAGGTGCAACTTTTTCAGGGTAGGAAACAGAACCTGTATAGTTTCTTATTCACACTTCCGAAAGTTGCACCTTTGCACCCTGGTTTTTCTCTATCTATTTTTAGACGCAAAAATAACAGAAATTGACCGCGCTGTTATTCCATCCGAAGTGGTTAGACTGGAACCTTATCCGCCACAATTTCTCAAATTTGGGCACATTCCCCTGCACCCCTCCAAACAATGATGGAGAAAAATAAGGTAATGATTCTTTGCAGCATCTGCACTTTGATCTTTGTTTCGGGGGAAGGGGGGATGCCGGGCCTGTCACATGCACTTGTGCCAGCTCAGGAGTCCAAGAGGTGGTCGTTTGGACGGCTTTTACTTCTGCCTGTCATTCAGAAGAGTCTATTTTTGGGCCCGAAAAAGTCAAGAAAAATTAGACACGCAAATACGGGCCTCCCCAGTTCAAGATTCCTGCCACGGATGCTGTTTGTGTTAAAGTAGCTTCAAGCTTGACATTTTGCGCACATAGCAGCTTGCAAAGCTTCAGCACATCTGACAAAATGAAGGGACCAAAAACAAGCCCGCCAGGAGGGACCACTTTCGATCCTAAGAGGATCCACTTTTGGGGCCCTTCTGTGAAATATATTGCTTTGCGCCAAGGGTCCAAAAAACTGGGCCTCAGCATTTGGAATCTGGGGCCTCCTGGGGCTTGTTTTGACGCCCATTCAATGCTTTCTTTGAGGGGGTGTTGGAATTCAGCCACAAAAACATCAGCGTCACACCTCATAGGCAACACGAGTTGGCAAACCCGGGCCTCGAACAAGGAGGCCCCCACCGTGTCTCCAAAAAGTCTGCTGATTTCAGGTGCTAAAAACGAACCCTTGACAGGACGAGGTGATGCTCCTAAAGGACAGAAAGATCAGCAACTTGGAAAACTTTCCTGTACATTGCCAATTTGAAGGGGCCAAAGGGTTGCTGCAACTTTTTCAGTGAGGAACAGAACCTGTATAGTTTCTTATTCACACTTCCGAAAGTTGCACTTTTGCACCCTGGTTTTTCTCTATCTATTTTTTAGACGCAAAATAACAGAAATTGACCGCGCTGTTATTCCATCCGAAGTGGTTAGACTGGAACCTTATCCGCCACAATTTCTCAAATTTGGGCACGTTCCCCCGCACCCCCTCCAAACAATGATGAGAAAATAAGATTAATGATTCTTTTGCAGATCGGCACTTTGATCTTTGTGTCGGGGGGGAAGGGGGATGGCCGGGCCTGCAATGCATTGTGCCCAGCTTCAGGAGTCCAAAGAGGTGGTCGTTTGGACGGATTTTATTATGCCTGTCATAGAGTAGTCTATTTTTGGGCCCGAAAAAGTCAAGAAACATTAGACACGCAAATACGGCCTCCCCGTTCAAGATTCCTGCCACGGATTTGCTGTTTGTTGTTAAAGTAGCTTCACGCTAGTGACATTTTGCGCACATAGCAGGCTGCAACAAAAGCTTCAGCACATTGACACAATGAAGGGACCAAAAACAGGGCTGCCAGGAGGGAACGCTTTACGATCCTAAGAGGGTCCACTTTTGGGTCCCTTCTGAAATATATTTGCTTTGCGCGAGGGTCCAAAACTGGGCCCTCAGCATTCTGAATCTGGTGCCTCCCTGGGGCTTGTTTGATGTCAAATACTCTCTTGAGGCGCGTTGTTGGAATCAGGCCACAAACATCAGCGTCACACATCATAGCAACTACGAGTTGGCAACCAGGGCCTCGAACAGTTCAAGATTCCTGCCACGGATGCTGTTTGTGTAAAAGTAGCTTCAAGCTTGACATTTTGCGCACATAGCAGCTTGCAAAGCTTCAGCACATCTGACAAAATGAAGGGACCAAAAACAGGCCCGCCAGGAGGGACCACTTTCGATCCTAAGAGGGTCCACTTTTGGGTCCCTTCTGAAATATATTTGCTTTGCGCAAGGGTCCAAAACTGGGCCCTCAGCATTCTGAATCTGGTGCCTCCCTGGGGGCTTGTTTGACGGGTGGTATGTGCTTTGTCTGCGAAGCAGTGCCCCTTTGGGGCGGATTGCGGTTACGCTGCTGCTGCCACGCGGATCTTCGATGCAAACTCTGATACGCTCCGCAAAGACCATCTGGCAACTTGCTTGCGAGATATCATCTTGACTGGACCTTCGAAAACAACCCGAACCCCTTTGCTAGCTGGCGCAACCAACACAGGAAAGACGACTCTTGTCTTGCCATTTGACCAGGTCTTTGGCCCCGACCGAGTCTTTCACAAGCCAGCACTTGGATCGAAGTTTGCGTTGCGGAACATCTTGCGCCACAAGCGCTTTCTCCTCTGGGATGATTACCGTCCAGTAGAGTTTGCCCAGTGCACGGTCCAGGTCTCAACTTTCTTGTCGTTGTTCACGGGCCAGCCATTTGAAGTGCAGGTCTCACAATCTTTCACAGATGGCAATATAGACTTCAAATGGCAGCAAGGTTGCGTCCTGACCGCCAAAGCAGAAGGTTTGTGGCAACCGCTTGGCTGTGTTTCGCAGGAGGACATCAGGCACATGCAAAGTCGGGTGACCGTGTTTCCCATCAACAGCCAAGTCCCCAACTTGAGAGACATTGATCCTTGCCCTGTGTGTTTGTGCAAATGGGTGACAAGCGGGGCTGCTGCGCATGATGCAGCTATCGTGCTTCAGAGCCCTTTGCAAGTTGCACCACCAACGCTTGCCGGAACTTTGTTGCCTGGCTTGGCAGACATGAATAAGATTGCCAAGCTTCGTCCAGACCATCTGCAAGAGTTGTCTGCAGCCTTGCTGGCCCAGGGTGCCTGCCATGTTGATGAGGTCACTGTCCAGGATTGGAAAGAACTCGGCCCATTTGCTTCTCTCGGGCTTTTTGAACAACGGCGTCTTCTCGCAGCAGCGCAACGTAGAGTACAATAGTGATTGCTATTGCATGCAAGGTCAATGTTTAACTTGTTTCGTTTCTTGCTGCTGGTTCGCCCAAAGATGAGGACCATGCATGCAATAGACGTTGCGACTCAAAGAGAAACAAGTGGATCGCGCGGAAGCTTGCTGGGTAGGAGCCCCTTGGTGGTGAGAAACTTCTGTGTGAGAACCCCCTGCAACCCTGCAACCCCCAATGTCAATGTTGTGCAGCCGATTCTTCATGAACACCAGCTGTGCTACCCCAGTGCCGCAGCGCAAGCAACATTGAGATTGGGGGCTTGGGGGACCCCCGTGCGTGTGCAGGTGATGGACTGGTCCGGCTACAGGCCAGCGTTCTTTGAAGCATTCTATCAGCTGACAGTTGGATTGTTAAATTCTTGTCGAGATTTTTGTTCTTTCAGCATCCTGTGGCAAATCTGCTGCAGGCGGAGAAGCAGCGACAACAACTTTGTGACGCTAACCTGGTTGAGTGACATTCTGGGGAAATGCCCAAAAGCAGCCGTTGATGTGCGTGAGCGTTTGATTTTGTGCAATTGAAGCGCCCTTACATACCCCTACACTGCTTCGCTTTCTGCATCGAAGCATTGCTTAGTGTCATGTCGAAGGAGCTTGAAAGCTTAGGGTGGTGTCGGACAATTTTCGGAGTGTCCATTTTGGGGATCAGGCAGATTTGCAGATTGAAGGGCCTGTTTTGTGATGTCTTCTTTGTTGGTAAGATTCGACAGGGCACCACTTGTTTTCCTCTGTTCGGAATCTGCGTGGCATGTCCTGCAGCTGCGTGATGTTTCACCAAATTAGCTAGTTCCAAGATGGCGGAGCACTGCGAAGCTTTGACGCAGGACAGAAGTGGCATCGAGACCAGTAGTGCTTTTGGAGACTGGAGGGTGTACCTTCTCAGTACACGCTTTATGCTGACGATGTGCGGCGACTTCTTCGTAACCACTGTCGAATACTTAAGGAAGCATTTGCATTAGCTGGGCCACAGTGCCGCTGGTTTGTAATTGCTGGCTCGCCCTGCCAGGATCTTACCCCAGCCGGCCCTCTGAAAGGACTCCTCGGACTTACTGGCCATTGTAGCTCCCTGTTCTACTATGTCCACGTAATCCTGTGGCTTGTGCAAATGAACTATCCTCTGGAGCACATCCGCTTTCTGCTTGAGAATGCAGGTGCAATGCTTGACATCCATCGTAAAGCAATCCTACGTGCCCTTGGACTGAACCCTGATTCGACTCCCGATAGCCTCCGCGTTGACCCCAAGAATACATGGCATAAGACGTAACAGATTTTACTTTCGCAACTACCAAGACGGTGTCAAAGTCTCCAAGACGGTTGTCCTGGAACCGAGTGACATAGAAGGGCCGTTAATAGACTTTAATGGTCATCCGATTCCTTATGGGCCACTCCTACGAGTTAGATCAGTCCTAGGATACAATGTGTTTCAGCTATCTTGGACGGCATATCAACCAATTTCTCTTATTTGGGACTACCTTTTCTGGGGAGATAAAGCTCAATTTCAACTCAAAGCCAAAATGCATTCAAGCGATATCATCCCTGCCCTTGATTTGGAGAAATCCCTGCCGCCACATTATCTGCGTGCGTGGAATCGATTCCTGCAGTCTCTCCGACAAAAAAATGTGAGCACCATTGATCGAGACCGGTTTGTCCGTGCTATCCTGCCCATATTCCATCATCCCCACATCAAAGCACCCATGAGAATCTTGCTCTGTGAGGAGGTCGAAAAACTAGCGGGATTACACAACCATTTTGACCGAGTACAGGCTCACCGCTCGCTGCTCACTGAGTTCACAGTTAGAAACTATTGCGGCAATAGCTTTCATCCAGAATATATTCAGGCAGCTGTAGGACACCCTGAACGGCTCGCGACTGGCTTACTGAGCCTGCTGAAACAGCAACCAAGCATGCATGGTCCGGAGTCGTTCACCCAAAACAAGCTCGAGCCCAATACCAAGCCCTGCGTGAACAAGTACAAACCTTGGCACGAGAACAACGTATCCGTGATTTCTCTTCCAAGCAAGTTGGTCTCGACCCAATGCCGGAACTTCCAATTCATGCACTCGAAGGTCCCTTGACCCCAGTCATGCCAACTGTACTTCCTAAGCTGTTGCCTGCTAACCGTAAGATTCACCCTGCCGACCTAGGCGTCATGGACAACAGACCACCATCACAGCTTTCGCCAACTGCTATTCAACTCCTCTAGGAACAACAAATGCAAAGCATCCTCGTAGGTATGAGGTTTTTCGGAGCAGGAATTGGAAGAACAGAAGATCTGCTGCAGTTCTTCTTTGGCCATAATTATGATGCTGTAGTGGAACGCCATTGTCCACAGGCCAAGGAGTGGATCTCCCATAAACTCAAATCCGCTGGACAGTGCACCTCCACCATGGCACAGCTTTTGCTTTGGTTGTACAAGGGAGGCCCCCACCGTGTCTCCAAAAAGTCTGCTGATTTCAGGTGCTAAAAACGAACCCTCTGGACATGGCGAGGTGCTGCTCCTAAAGTGACAGAAAGATCAGCAAATGGGGAAACACTTTCCCTGTACATTGCCAAATTTTGAAGGGTGCAAAGGTGCAACTTTTTCAGTGTAGGAAACAGAACCTGTATAGTTTCTTATTCACACTTCCGAAAGTTGCACCTTTGCACCCTGGTTTTTCTCTATCTATTTTTTAGACGCAAAATAACAGAAATTGACAGCGCTGTTATTCCATCCGAAGTGGTTAGACTGGAACCTTATCCGCCACAATTTCTCAAATTTGGGCACGTTCCCCCGCACCCCCTCCAAACAATGATTGAGAAAAATAAGATAATGATTCTTTGCAGCATCTGCACTTTGATCTTTGTTTCGGGGGGGAAGGGGGGATGCCGGGCCTGTCACATGCACTTGTGCCAGCTCAGGAGTCCAAGAGGTGGTCGTTTGGACGGCTTTTACTTCTGCCTGTCATTCAGAAGAGTCTATTTTTGGGCCCGAAAAGTCAAGAAAAATTAGACACGCAAATACGGGCCTCCCCAGTTCAAGATTCCTGCCACGGATGCTGTTTGTGTTAAAGTAGCTTCAAGCTTGACATTTTGCGCACATAGCAGCTTGCAAAGCTTCAGCACATCTGACAAAATGAAGGGACCAAAAACAGGCCCGCCAGGAGGGACCACTTTCGATCCTAAGAGGGTCCACTTTTGGGTCCCTTCTGAAATAAATTTGCTTTGCGCAAGGGTCCAAAACTGGGCCCTCAGCATTCTGAATCTGGTGCCTCCCTGGGGGCTTGTTTGACGCCCCATTCAAATACTCTCTTGAGGCGCGTTGTTGGAATCAGGCGACAAACATCAGCGTCACACATCATAGCAACTACGAGTTGGCAACCAGGGCCTCGAACAGTTCAAGATTCCTGCCACGGATGCTGTTTGTGTCAAAGTAGCTTCAAGCTTGACATTTTGCGCACATAGCAGCTTGCAAAGCTTCAGCACATCTGACAAAATGAAGGGACCAAAAACAGGCCCGCCAGGAGGGACCACTTTCGATCCTAAGAGGGTCCACTTTTGAGTCCCTTCTGAAATATATTTGCTTTGCGCAAGGGTCCAAAACTGGGCCCTCAGCATTCTGAATCTGGTGCCTCCCTGGGGGCTTGTTTGACGCCCCATTGACGCCCCATTCAAATGCTTTCTTGAGGCGGGTTGTTGGAATCAGGCCACAAACATCAGCGTCACACATCATAGCAACTACGAGTTGGCAACCAGGGCCTCGAACAAGGGAGGCCCCCACCGTCTCCAAAAAGTCTGCTGATTTCAGGTGCTAAAAACGAACCCTCTGGACATGGCGAGGTTGCTGCTCCTAAAGTGACAGAAAGATCAGCAAATGTGGAAACACTTTCCCTGTACATTGCCAAATTTTGAAGGGTGCAAAGGTGCAACTTTTTCAGTGTAGGAAACAGAACCTGTATAGTTTCTTATTCACACTTCCGAAAGTTGCACCTTTGCACCCTGGTTTTTCTCTATCTATTTTTTAGACGCAAAATAACAGAAATTGACCGCGCTGTTATTCCATCCGAAGTGGTTAGACTGGAACCTTATCCGCCACAATTTCTCAAATTTGGGCACGTTCCCCCGCACCCCCCTCCAAACAATGATTGAGAAAAATAAGATAATGATTCTTTGCAGCATCTGCACTTTGATCTTTGTTTCGGGGGAGAAGGGGGGATGCCGGGCCTGTCACATGCACTTGTGCCAGCTCAGGAGTCCAAGAGGTGGTCGTTTGGACGGCTTTTACTTCTGCCTGTCATTCAGAAGAGTCTATTTTTGGGCCCGAAAAAGTCAAGAAAAATTAGACCCGCAAATACGGGCCTCCCCAGTTCAAGATTCCTGCCACGGATGCTGTTTGTGTTAAAGTAGCTTCAAGCTTGACATTTTGCGCACATAGCAGCTTGCAAAGCTTCAGCACATCTGACAAAATGAAGGGACCAAAAACAGGCCTGCCAGTTTCGATCCTAAGGGGGTCCACTTTTGGGTCCCTTCTGAAATATATTTGCTTTGCGCAAGGGTCCAAAACTGGGCCCTCAGCATTCTGAATCTGGTGCTTCCCTGGGGGCTTGTTTGACGCCCCATTCAAATGCTTTCTTGAGGCGCGTTGTTGGAATCAGGCCACAAACATCAGCGTCACACATCATAGCAACTACGAGTTGGCAACCAGGGCCTCGAACAAGGGAGGCCCCCACCGTGTCTCCAAAAAGTCTGCTGATTTCAGGTGCTAAAAACGAACCCTCTGGACATGGCGAGGTGCTGCTCCTAAAGTAACAGAAAGATCAGCAAATGTGGAAACACTTTCCCTGTACATTGCCAAATTTTGAAGGGTGCAAAGGTGCAACTTTTTCAGTGTAGGAAACAGAACCTGTATAGTCTCTTATTCACACTTCCGAAAGTTGCACCTTTGCACCCTGGTTTTTCTCTATCTATTTTTTAGACGCAAAATAACAGAAAAGTTATTCCATCCGAAGTGGTTAGACTGGACCCTTATCCGCCACAATTTCTCAAATTTGGGCACGTTCCCCCGCACCCCCTCCAAACAATGATTGAGAAAAATAAGATAATGATTCTTTGCAGCATCTGCACTTTGATCTTTGTTTCGGGAGGGAAGGGGGGATGCCGGGCCTGTCGCATGCACTTGTGCCAGCTCAGGAGTCCAAGAGGTGGTCGTTTGGACGGCTTTTACTTCTGCCTGTCATTCAGAAGGGTCTATTTTTGGGCCCGAAAAGGTCAAGAAAAATTAGACAC
>CAMXCT020000336.1:927462-931658 GCA_947184155.2 Cladocopium goreaui | reverse complement strand
CGACTATGTTTAAACATGTCCTAGAAAAATTGCGTTGAACATTAATTACATGACACCAATGTGACATTATCACCGGAGGCAACCTCCAGCCATTCCGACGCGCAGTGCACATGCCCCGCGGGACCACAGACCCGATGGTCACAGTGAGGAGTGGACTATTGTGCCATCTCTATTTGATTGCGTACCAACATCACGCATGCTGGCATCAGCATCTGCTGAATCCCTAAGGTAGAAGCCATTGTCCTGGTGCCACTTAGCATCGGCACCTGCAGACGCAGGAGTCAGCGACATGGTCGGTGTGGACAGGACTCCCGTGAGTCTTCTTTCCCCCATGAAGCAGAAAAATTATATCGCAGTCGAAAAGGATGGTAGAAAACAGAAATGGTAGAAAACAGAAAAAACCGGTGCAAGTTTCAATTTTTTTCTTGGACTTGATCAGGAACAAATAAAACATGTGTCTTGCTTCAACTTCTCGAACGGCTATGTTCAGCGAACAGTGGCTTCACATGCGCCGCACAATTTTTTTTGGAGCCGCGGTGTTGGCTGTCCGCTTTGCCTCAAAAAGAGTAGATTGGGCCTTTGTCAATCTCATGCCACCAGCGCACACGATTGAACACTAGAAGGCCAAGCAGACTGTTTTGAATGTGGCTTTGGACACGATGATGAACCACTATGTAAGATCTTCACACCACAATGTCTTGTCATGAAAATGGGTGGGTTGATTGAAATTGATGCACAATATGTTGCAGCCACCCTACAGTCTTGATTGAAAGCATTCACCTCGTAGGGTCAAGAACACGCTCGGGCTGGAAAGAAGCCAGAGCTTAATTTCGAGGAATCGCACCATTATTGACGCGTATCTTTGGAAACAAGACTTATATACAACAAGTGCTTTGGAGCACATTGTCACGCTTTTTTTGGGCTGACAGTTTAGACATGGGACCGTGCAAGGCCTCGTATTTCTGGAATCCTACTTGAATTCATTGGCACTCAGTGGTCTTCCCAGGCACATGTCTGGTAGTACAGGACAGCGTGGCCACCTGGCGGGCCTCGTGGCTCGCTCTTTAGCGTGGCCTCCTTGCTCTTGGCGCTTTTCTTGTCCTTAAGTTTGGGCGCCTGTATGCGCCTGTTCTTCCACTTCCTTCTTGTCAACCTCTTGCAAGATGCCAACTTTCAAGAGGTCTTCGACTGCTGCCAAGACGTACTTTGCTGTTTTTTCCTCTTTCTCCTTCTGAAAGTGGTACTTCAGAACAGAGCGAATGTGCGCAGTGGAGGTTGGACCAGCACATCGAGGATTGGACAGAATGACTCGCTGCAATTTCATCTTGGCATCCAAATCTGCAAGTCCTGGGGTCTTGACATCTGGCACGGCTTTGGGGCCTACCAAGGCTTGGACTTGCTTGGAGCGATAGAAGGCAAACCACAAGCACACTTGGCGACGCCAGATATGCAAGGCATGTCCCAAATCGAAGATGGTCATCTCAACGGCAAACTCATCTATGATCCTATCATCCCTACTGCTTATGGGGGGGGGCGTGAGCTAATTGTAACTTACATTCTTGGGCACATGCTACCTCAAAAATGTAACTTACATTTTCTGATTTACCTCGATGGCCCCGTCTACCTGCTTCATCATACATTGTAATCCTTTTTGCTACATCGTGGTTTCCATCTCCTCTGATCACTGAACCACTGCGCTGCATCTCGCGTGAAGCTGCCTTGGTGTAATCTTCCAATGCTGCCATGAGAATGGGGCGGATGGATACAGATTTGGGCACCGCACTGCAAAATTCTTTCATGCGCCCAGCTACATTGAGGGAAAGAGCATTGCCACAGATTTGCTCCACCAAAGCCCGCCTCGTTGCCCTAGAGTTGAGGCGGTCGTAGACACATGGAGCAGGAATCGCCGTGTCAGCAAAACAGGGGCTTGCTTCTTCACGTAGTGCACCAGCAGGTCAGGATAGGCTGCAACAACATCATGTGTCTCCACGGTAAAGTTGTCGAAGATGCGCAAGTGCGCGCACGTATGGCAGCGATGGCGGCGACCATCCACTTGCACTGGCAATGGCAGGTCCAGAATCCAAAAGGAACGGCTCTCATCTGCGCGTGGGGCCGCGTGATGGGTAATACCTCACTGAAGCAGCTCGTTCGGCCAGTTGCGCCTGCAAACGCACTGGCACAACGGATCGCACCGAGTGATCAACTGTGCATGAAGTGGCCAAACCTAGCTCTGCATTGCCAGCCTGCCAGCGAGCTGCCAAAGCTGCATTCTCGCGCAAAGCTCTGCCTTGATCTCCTTGTGTTTCCCCCGGTTGCTTCTGGAACAGCAAGCCTAGGCACGCAAGGCTACATAAAACCAATCTTTTGCGGGTCTCTCTTCAAAGGATGGCAACATGTTACAAAAAATCATCGAGGCCAAGCCACTCGCTCCACGGCGATCATTCGCACAGTTGGCAACCTGGAAATGTAAGCCGACATCTTTGAGCTCACTCCATCTGCATGTGCGGGTCTCTGTGTATTTGGCTTTGAGGACGGTTCGTCCTTGAAAAGTTGCCTGCTTCAATGGAACATAATGGAACCACATCAGCCAAAGGATTTTTTTCTGCTTGTCCATACACTCAGAATGAACACCGGCTGATCGTCCCGGAAAGCAAAGAGACCTCCTCTGGGCTGCGACTGTGTGACTTTGGCATCACAGATCTTCAGGACATGCACTGCGATCAGTGTTGTCAGCAGCTCCAACGTCCTTCCTGCTGCCACCTGTTGGGCAAGACTGCAACGGTCAGGTCCCCTCTGCGGGCTTGTGCTGGCCTGCAAGGCTTCTGATGCTGGTGCTTTTGCCAACTTCGGCTTTTGCAAAGGGCTGCGAAGAAGCAGCCGGCGACGCTTGGATGCTGTGAAGGAAACTTGAGCCGGACTGCGGGTGTTCCCAGCGTCAGAACGGCGCTTCCGCTTCTTGCTTTTCCAAGGCTGCGTGAGCTTCTGGCGCTTGGCAGCGGGTCTCTCATCTTCTGCAGTTGGCCACAAGGAATCCCAGCTTCTTCTTTCTCCCGAGGCGGTTGCTTCCTTCAGCTTCCCTTATCTCTCCTTCTTTGACATGCCAGACAGCTTGCTTCCCCTTTTCCCATCGAACTGGGGATCTGAACTCTATGGTGGCAACAATCTCGGGGACCAACGGCAAGGAGGCACAGACCCATGGGTTGTCAACCTTGCTGGCTTGAATCACCTTCCCTAGGCACACCATCCCAACCACGCAACTTTGGACAAAGAAGCTTTCTCTGGCGCATCCGGCCATGTCTGGCGCAAGGCGGCCGAACATTCGGGGGGCAAGCTGTTGATTGACTAACGGCCCACGTGAAAATAGTACCAGCCAGCTGCCATCCACCTCTTCCGAGATTCTATGCGTTTGGAACCTCGCAGCATAGCTAAGGCAACCTGCGGCCCCTGAATGGTGAAGGCTCGCCGAGTCTCTTGCGCTTCGTCGGCCATGGCTTCAAAGCAGAGCTACAAGGTTGTAAATGACAATGATGATCTTAACACAGCATGAACATATCAGCTCAATGTCACGATATCTACGTCAATCGCCCGGTTCGGAGAGCACAGGTTGACAATACTGGCGCAGGTGCCTAAATTTGAGCCCAACGGATGAAGACAGGCGCAAACAAGCAAATGCTACACCACACTGTAGTTAAAAAGCATGAGGTTTTCTGAGCATGCAGGGCAGCTGCAGCGGACAGTGCGTCTGAGGACTTGAAAGGATGTCCCGAGTATTTCGACCACTAGATTACCATTGCGCCCAGCTTCCCATCGCAAATTTTTACACCATAGCAGGCTGTGCCGCAGACCTGTTTGTCTATACCATATGTCCAAGTTTGTGAAGATGTCTAATTTTGCCGCAGCTGCAGTAGCAACATTATAATGGCCACTGCAACTAGAAAGTGGCAAACGCAGATTGCACTGCGGAGCTGTCCCCGCCTCCATCCTGCGCTCCCCATGTAACAATGGATCCATTGTAGCGCACTGCTGCAAACGCTTTGGCAGACCCATGTATGAACTTGACGGATGCCGTGCATATCTGGACTATTGATGCTTCCACCGAAGTCCGGGAGGCCCCAGATGACGACTGCGTCATAGTTGAAAAAATCTCTTGGACAGCTTGAAGCTGCGCCTGGACGGAACAGCTGTTGCCTCCACTG
>CAMXCT020000336.1:889962-919962 GCA_947184155.2 Cladocopium goreaui | reverse complement strand
TTTGTTTTCCTGTTTTTTCCAGATTAAAAATCCATATATAGAATAAGCAATTGAGGATAACATCATACTACACTTCCTCAAATGAACATAGAACATCATTGAACCTGCCAAAGAGGGGGTTGGAAGACGACTTTCCGCCAACAATGGTCTATTTTCAAGGTCTGAACTGTTCATGTTTCGGCATTTCAGTGCCAAGTGAGCTGCACAAGTTCTCGAAGTGAGTGCTTCTCACCTCGGTCAAAGTTCACGGTTTACCGGGATCGAAGCATCCAAAAATGCTGGATCTAACCAGCAACCAAGACAACTAGAAGCACTTGGGAAGAAGTGTAAGCCAACCAAAACTTATTCCAGAAAAATATATCCCATTTTTGGGGGTGATTTTCACCCAGAAGTAGGGGCAGATTATGATGATTTCGGGGATTAAAGCAACAAAAATTCGAGGTTCAGCTGCAAGAAAATGGGGGCAGATTCAGCCCCAAATGGGGGTTTCCATACACGGGGGTCACCCAATAGGTAGGTGGATGGTTTATCATGGAAAATCCTCTTCAAATGGATGACTTGGAGGTACCCCTATGACTTCGGAAAGCCCCCAAATTATTGGTGGATTTCCCGTTGGAAGTGCTGAAGCCTCAATCCATGACCCTTGGTGCTTCTAGTTGATGTCTTGGTTGAAACCCATGAAATGGTTTCAATGATGGGTCATGCAGCCCGATGAACTCCAAACCCACTCCACTGAAATGAGATGAAAGTCATAATGTTATCCTGGTTTGTCAAGATCGGCATCGGGGTTCCCACAGTCCGCCAGTTCGTCATCCCCAGATAAGAGCGGGCAATATAACCCCTATAGATATCCAATCAACCATCAACCATCACTTATCAACAATCTGCCCATTGTTTCTCTGCCAATTTTTGCTCGTTAAAGGCCCTAAAAAATGACAGCTCCATCACCGTGAAGCTTTCTTCAGGATTTATCAAGCATCTGTTGGGGTTCCCTTTCGGGCTTGAATCCTCATGATTTCCTCTGTAGCTCCAGGGATTCTAGGGAAATTTCTGTACAAATTGAATGGACTGATTGCAAAATCCAAGGGGAAAAAATGGTGTGCCTTGTTTTTTCCCTAAAGATTTTATGGTTGATTACTCACATGCCAAACCACTCCAAATTTTACCAAATCTATGAGAAGGGATGGTGTGGCATATGGATGTCACACCTATGAATTGTTCACTGCGGGCCGGACACAAAATCTTCTCAACCACCCAATGGGAACAGGACAATCACAGTTGAAAGCGCCAACAAAATTGAAACTATTGCTATTCTCATCAAAAGTTCAATCGAAAACCGACCTGGATGGACGGAGCAGATCATATACTCAATAATTACAGTACTCTGCTCGTTTGAGGCTGAAACAATGGCCAAAAAAATTAACCCTTGGTTTGAAAGTAGCTTGGCAGCGGTTGCGGGCCAGTGTCGATCTTTTGGGCGAGGCCACTCTTCTTGTATTTGTCGCGAGTGAACATCCTCAGGACACGAGGTCAGAAACCAATGTTCCAATGGATCTAACTGGGGAGTTGTTCCATTTTGTGAAAACCACATTTCGGCAAGACTTCCTAACTGGGCACGATTTTTCCGGGGCACCCTTCACTTCAGCACCTGGAGGTTTCCTAAAATGCTACCCCAGCGAAATCATCCATAAATTTTCGTGGGAATTTCCATGAAATAAACCATCCAGCGATAAAGGGAAATCCACCATTTATTTATGGATACCCCAAATCATCCAAAAATACCCGGCCTGGTAAACGTTTACATAGCGAACTGGAAAATCACCATCTTTAAGTTCGGTAAATCAACGAACTAAATGTGCCATATTCAATAGCTATGTAACAGTCATTACCAGAGGGTAAAATCCATTAATATCCCGTTATTCACCATTAAATCTCCATTAAATCACCATTAAATCACCATTAAATCACCATTTTAGTAACAATGATTCTGGTGCTGCCTCCATGGTGGTGCCTCCATAATTTGCCGCTGGATCGTCCGTTGGCTGAAATATGCTTAAACTCAGAAGGCCAATTGGAGATTCGTAGCCCATTTCAGAGAGGCCCAAATACCATATTGGTTATATAATATATATACAGTATATACAGTATATATATATATGTATCCACTTACATCCCATGATATCTCCATTGTGGTTGGATATCAATCCCACAGTTCCGACTGTTTAATTATTTATATGGGTTCTTAGTGGTCCAAAACTCCCATGAAATCCCATGAAATCCCAGGCGATGAAATCCCAACATCCATTGCCATGGTGGGCACCGTGGGCACCCCTAGTTATGTTTGTTAGCGTATAGTATAGACCCCATGACTATCGAAAAACATGTGGATAGGTCAAGTTACCTACTTACCCGTGGTAAGCACCAAAAAAAATCGGTGATTTACGGATGGTCGTCCCCCCAAAAGAAATGGTATAGGTATTGATCCACTGATCCATATCTACCATTATCTACCCAGCATAGTTAGAAAACGCCCTAAACTCGGCATTTTTTACCAGCTTAGATTAACATGGTATCTCCCACCCCACAAAGTTGTGGTTTATCCCAGTGGATCCCAGGAAAACACAACCAGCACGTTGATGTCTTTTCGACACCGTCCAGCTGAATCAGGAGGTAACGATTTCGTCTATATCCAGCTGGTGGTTTCTTACGGCGATCCCCAGTCGTCACCATAGGTTTCAATACTAAAATGGTCTCATCTTGGGATGATTTGGGATACCCCCATTTTAGGAACCCCCCAAATCAACTCATTGTCAAAAAAAAACATATACTTCATAGTAACCCCCAAAAAGATTGAAAAGTAATGTCTCACTATTTCAGTAGCCTTTTGTTTTTCTATCTTGTAGGAAGTTGCTATATACTCCATTCTACTCCCAGGTTCTCTCAGGTTCTCTCTATGCTTCAATGGTTTATACAAGCTGAGGCCCTCCAGTTGTAAGTTGGTTCATAAACCCCATTAACTATAGCTATATCGGGGTTTCCTAAAAAAAAGGTGTATCCCAAAATGGTTGGTTTATAATGGAAAATCTATCTATAAATGGACGATAACTGGGGGTACCCCTATTTCAGGAAATCCCGAAACAGCCAGTCATGAAGTCGACTTAGCTATCCAGGGCTGACCTGAAAAACTAGAACCATTTCCAGCCCGCAGGTCGTTCTCCCTATATTTTGCAGGCCAAATCTCTGCACTTGGAAGATGTCCGCCACCTTGTCTTTCATACTGAAGGTCTGCCTGAAAAGGGCAAACAATATAAGGAAGGTCATGGTCATTTTTTTGCAAGGGAAGTGTGATGTTTTTCTTTGAATGTTATGTTTACAGGCGTTTCGCCTTATCTCTCTTTTTTCATTGCACGATATCCAGTAATACTATATCATATACACAGTACTTTACAAGTAGCTACATATTATAATATATATATATCAATGGACATTTCAGGAACCTAAATTGGAGGTACCTACCATATATAAGGCCTATATAAGGCCTATGTATGTATATATATATGGGTGTGGGTCAACATGCTCGGGGACTATGAATTCATGACTTCGGTAAGTTGATCCCTGGATCGGAGTGACCTGGAAAAGTGGCGGCTGTGGATATACTTAATGTCGGTGAAGCCAATAATAAACCATGGGAACATAATGAGAGTACAATTGGAATACAATGTGAATATAATGGGAATACCATTGGAATACAACCGGAATGTATTGGGAATATTATATATATATACCATTGGAGTACAATGGAAATGTCATGGGGATATAATGGGAATACCATTGGAATACAATTGGAATGTAATTAATGGGAATAATGTATAATAATATGAGAACATAACAGCAATTTAACAGGATATCTGGGATTAGAATGGAGATATACCCTCTGCATATCTATAGCCAGGGAAAATTACCCATCTGTATATGACTTACCATGACTTACCTATTAAACATGGTGATGTTCCGCTGCCATTGTAAATTGCCGAGTGTTTTTGGATTAAGATCATTGATGTAGAAAGAGTCAGCTGAAACTTCCTGAAAATCATTGATCTTAATTCTTAATCCAATAAAATGATTGTCAATTATTATTATACGCTAATTGAAAATACAATTCAACTTTTTCTTTCAATAATGTCAATCCCTGGTAGTAAAGATCAATTCGGTGCAGCACAAGTTCAATGTTTCTCCTTCTCCCTTTTTCCCAAATCAGAAATAAATCAATTCTGGCTATGACTATCATCTATCGATCAACTAGTTTGGATGGTTAGATGGTTAGGTGGATTCCCTAACTTTGGGTGGTTTACCTAATCTATTCTAACCATAACCAGCATCTACGTAAAGGCCGCCGTTCACGACATAAGTTCCCGCAAAACGAAGTCAGTTAAACACTACTCGTCAGCAATAAAAAAAAACAATAAACTTCCAAAATTGTCTAATTTGTGGCCCTACAAGGTGATGCCCCCTAGTTATCAATTGGTTTATAAACCCCATTAACTATAGAATTATATCACCTATAAACCATAGTTGTTGTGGGGCCCTACCCTACAAGTCGGTCTATAACCCCATCTACCTATAGCCCCACCTTGCAGCCGAACATGATGAAAAACACCGACATGTCTGGGTTGATAATTTATCCAGATTTACCAAGATTTCTCCAGAGGCTTTACCCACAAATCCAGAGTTACCGCTTAGTTTTACCAAGCCTTCCGTTCTTGGCGCTCTTCTTATTCTTCTTCCCCGAGCGAACGTAGGACAAGCCGTCGTTCTCATCCTCTGCTTCCTGGTTCGCGTTCAACGCACAGGGATGATGAGGATGTGATGGGATAAAAGTGGAGATGTAGAGGGATTAAGCAAGGAAAATGGGTATTGATAACCAACCATGATCGGAAGATCATGGGGATCTATATCTACGGCTCTACCCAACCTGTCATGGAATTGAAATACTGGTTGGGAACAAAATTCCCATGACATAGTTCACGGATGATGATCTCCTTTCTTTATCAGGCAGTATAATCCCATATGATCAATCAATAAGGATTTCGCAGCCACTGCTCAAGCGAGGATATGGAAAACCCACTCTGTCATTCACTCCTAGTCCTACTGACTGACGGGGATTCTCGTACGTGTTTGTCGGAAAAAGGGGAATATGCGGAAATTTGCATTTCAAGGGAAAAAAAAATTATAGACCTGGGTTTGAGTGCATAGTTCATAACAAGCACCATGGACCATCGCAAAGGACATCACGTCATTTCGAACCATCAGAAGGAATGAACCGGGCATTGCTCACATTGGCTTGCCGCAACATCTAGTCTAACCCCTTCCATTGGTACATTAGGATATGATATGCAATCTTTCTGTACGGCTGAAAGAGTGAGCCACGTACAGGAAGCATCAAGGTTGGTCGAACTCAGAAACCACCTGAATCCTTGATTGTTGATGCGAGTATCTGTTTACGTTGAAAAGGTATTAATGTGGTAAACCCAATTCCATAAACCATCCGCAAAATCGCAATTGTTGTGGGTGCCATAAACCATCACCAAAAGGTCGAATTATTCTTGGGTTTCCTACATTAAAATATGTCTCTTGAATCTTAAACGAAGAACATCTTCCTGCTGTTCGACAAAAAATATCGCGTGTCTACCCTGGCTGTGGTGGATACGACGATACCCCTAAATAGACCACCTTCTGTGCTGATATATATATATATACGATTGAAGTAAAAATTGGAGAGTTTTAATGTTTTGATGTTTGGAAACACCTAAACCCCTCAAATTGAAGGCTGTATCCTTATGTTTGCCGGTTGTATTGGAAGCCTATTGAAAGTAACCTCGAAAATCTTGAAAATAACATGTTCATTTCTCACACGAGCCGAGTCAGAAAAGTCCGAAAAATCCATCCCATTTCTCCAAAGGGCATCCAAAAATTGCAGCACTTGTGGATTCATAGCTTAAAAACCTTGGGTTTTTGACGTGCCTTTTTGCAAATGTTGCTGCCGCTGCCATGTTTGGTACCGAGTCAGGCCAAAAATATCCCATGAACTCCCTATTCAACAGTAAATTGACTGTGGGATTCCCCTGCCATACACCATCCCTAATGACTCCAATGACCATGGCTGGGGTTCAAATCATCCCCTGGTTGGTTTTTGGCACGGGCCTAGAAGGTGAGCTTCGTGTGCGAAGTTGACGCACAGTTCACTTGACGTCTGGGTTGAGGGGATATAACTATGGTATTCATGGGGTTTAGGAAACAAATAAAACTGGGGAGGCCTCACCTTGCATGATAATTATGAATATATGTAATTATATATATATGTATATATATATGTATATATATGTGTATATATATGTATATATACTTAGTTCTATATAAGGAAGTTGATAAGGTGATAATGGAAAAATACTGTTGTATGTTTACTGTCAATAATGATAGTGACATCATATGGATAAATTGATAATGAGTTCGTTTCACATGATTCAGGATTTCCCTTACACCCCTCCCCCCTGTGAAGCCACAGTGTGGCTGCAGCGGGTGCTGCTGCTGCTGCTGCAGCTGCCATTTCGCCCTGGGCAGGTACGCCCAGGGAATGTGTTGGGGGATGGGCCCAGGGATTTGTCAGAATGATTGATCTAAATATGGGTGATTTGGGGTACCATTATTTTAAGAAACCACCATATGAATCCGCCATCGAATTTCAGGTGAGACGTTGTGACCCCTGGTCTGTATGTTATAAAAAAGATTCACAAGCTTGGGGCTATAGAATGAGGTTGCTGAGCTCCATTTTTCCCCAACATAGCCTTAGCTACAAAATGCCCCTTCGTTTTCAACAACTGTATCATACAAGGACATACCCTTTGATAAGCCAGCATGAAGTTCATCATGTCACGCTACAAAATGCCACTGCGATTTTCATGATGGACTAACATGACTAAAATGGCTCCTTTATAAAATGAGATTCACAAGTTTAAGCTACAAAATCTTGGACCTGGATTTCATCTCAGGGCTAGCCTGACTAAAATGGAAGCCTCTGTATAGTGCTTGTGGCCACAAACTTTGTAGCTTAAATTCACAGGGGGGTCCATATGATGTGTAATAACAAAGGAGGACATGCCGCACATGCCAGAATTAAAAACTAGTCAAAGTAAGTGATGGGATAGTGGTTTAGTTTACCCGATATAAGTTGATGATCAAAATTAGGATCTAGCCAGTCATGAGGGCTACATTGTAGCCACGCATGGCTCAAATAACATAGGCAAAATGGCCTGCAATATCCCATTACCAGTTATATAGATGAATGTCATGAGAATGGAGCCAAGAACACAACAGGTCAAGCAACTTCAGGCTACAGAATTTGAATAGTGTCATAGCTCCCAATCCCACAACAGCTCCTTCATCGACAGCCATGGCGGCTTCATCGTCCAGTGGATCTGCAGGTGGTGCAAATGGCAGATTGAGGTTACTCGAAAAACATATGATCATGAATGATTACAGTAAGTTTTATCTTACCTGAGATGTATGGGCAATTTTCCACATTGGCCAGTCTTGCATCTGAGGCTTCCTGGTGTGGGACCAACAGTGATTGGACAGAAACCAAAGTTGCTTGGCTTCTGATTTATTTTTTTTTTGGCCCCATTCTAGCTGGTAATTGGGATATTTGTTTTAAAGGAAAACAACCCTAATACTTGAATATAACTAAGGATAGCAGCTGGCCCAAAGCGAAAACGGGATGATGACGAAGGTGACAAAGGAGCTGCTCCGACGATGGTTACCATCTATCACACCAATGCGAGTCTTGGCTGGTCCAGGAAACCTTTTTGGTGGTTAATTTGTACATTACAATGATCAATCAGAATCATCGGATGTTTTGAACACTGTTCATTAGGGTTTTTAAATTGCGGTACTTAGGGAACTATTGTTTTGTTTTTTTTGCGGGGACTACTTCAAATACACAAGGAACTCATATTATACATAGATAGGGTACCGACCCCTTCAGAACCACTTGACATCGATCAAGGATCCGTTTCCACCATAGCCCTGACAATGTGGTTCGCATTGACACGCATCTTGGTGCTTTACTTGGTCATTTGCAGTTTCCCTTTTATTTTTTGAAAAAATATTTCCAGCTTGGATATTTTGTTTCTACATGGCATTGGGTTGCATCTTATTGTACAACAAATCAGGACAACCTGGTTGGCCCAGAACCCGACCTTAATGAAGTTCTTTGGGCAAACTGCCCCAATTGGTCTTGGCTCCCATCCTGGTGCCTGGGTCGGTGCATTTGTTTTTGTGAACATATCCAAATAGTTTGAATTTGATTTCATCCGTTCTTCAATTTTGCAAGAAACCGATTGATCACTAACTAAGGACCTGAAACATCAGAGGGCTATCCATCTCTTGAGGGTGAAGTATCATGTGCTCCTGCACCTGGGGACCATCCGAACTGCATGCCTGTTGGAGATGCAATGATAGAACCTTAGATTGTTCATGATTTGTCAGTTTCTGAGGTGTGTTCCAAAATGGTGAATAACACAACTTTTCTTAACATGTTTATGGTTCATTATGGGGTTATCAATGTAGTACCTTCATAAATCTGTTTATTATATAAATTTATGGGAGTCAAGTTCCACAGAAAAAACCCAAAGCCAAGGACTAACCTACAGAGACGACTTTCCTGGTTCCAAGAGACCATGCCTCTGCAATTGCTACAAAGACCATCAAGGATGTTACTTGGGTCAAAAACATGTTGTGTTGTTATTTTTGGGGAAATCTTATTTTATGTTTTGGGAGAGAACCATGCAAATGTTTCTAAGGTGAAGAAATTGCTCATCGATAGTGATGCAGAAAACAGCCTTGAGACATTGAGGAAATTGGCAAACTTGGTGGGATCTAGCTGGCATCTTGTGAGGACTGTTGAAACTTGGCATGTTCGGATGGGTGTGTTCAAATTTCGATTGTTCACCCAACTTTGGGGTGTTGGCTGATTTGAATATTTTCCCATTTGTTTTTGTTGGTTTTATTTGGTTTTCCCATCTACTAAGGATATGCTTCATGGTGCCATGCAAGAGTCAGTGGTGGACGACTCTAATCTGACTGATGAAGGACCCTCAACACCACCTAAACCCTTTTGGCAGCTGCGTCGATGATATGTGTATGAGGTATGAGTTCTCCATGCTGGAAAACTTACAAAGATGGTGCATCGCATGGTATGAGTACTCCATGGCTGGCAGGCTTAAGATGGTGGGTGCATTACATGATTTTGACAGTAGCGGCCACAACACTGGAAAAAAAAGGGTGGACATGTGGCTGCCATTGTGACCATAATCCTAGGGAAATAAAAAGTAGTTCCATTGGTTGACTGATAAAACCTGCAATAGTTCATCTTTTGACCCAGACATCCATCATGGGTTGATTGATTATTTTCAAGAAACCGATATATGGTATAATATTTGGGGATCATCTGTTGGGGAATTTGGTCAAATGTCTTGTTGCCCTGGTGATATCCACAATCTATATAATTGACTAAGATTTGGGATTTAACCCAGTCAGGTCAGTATGAAGATGATTCAACTTACCTTGTCCCAAAAAAACAGATTTTCAAACATCCCGGAACCCTAAAAATGGTTTACATACGATAAAGGGGTATTACTCATAAATCAACCATTATTGGGGAATATTAGCCATATATAGACCATATTTAACCAATGTTTCGGGGGTATGTCCAATATTATTAATTGGGATAATATGTTGATTGTCAGCTGTCTTCAAAATATGTTCAATGTTTTTCTCCATATAACTGGTCTTACCATGTATCCAGCCCCCTGTGGTTTGTGCTTGCCTCATGATTCTCCGGCAAGGTGTCGAGATCCTTTGCTGCCAGTGCTTGGCATCCCAGATGATGGATGGGGACGGTTGGTTTTAGGGCTGATGGATGGGGGTCGATTGGTCTTAGTTTTTTTCACCAGAAAAAAATAATGATGAACACCAGTTTCACTGGTGGATGGGCAAGGGACTAAGTAAGAGTGGATTCAATGGTGATGGTTCATTTTGCATTTAGCGTGGCATTTGGTTTTTGGAACATAACATGATTGAAAGTTTAATGTACACTCCATAGTATTTTTTGCAAATGGATCCCCAGCTGGTCAAGGGAACATAAAGTAGATAAACCTGCTGCCCATATGGCACAGCTGTCATTTGCTGGAACGTTCACAGCATACCGCAGCCATTTGGGCAACTTAACAAACCCATTTTTTCAATGCCAGGTTTTCTTTGACAGTCCACAAAAATAAACATATCCTTCACCAAACATTGGAAGCAAAAAGCCATCAGAACTTATATGAACTTATGAATCATTCTATAATGAATCAACATGGTTTTGCCAGTTTCTCCCATTCAAAAGTGCAATCTCCCACTAAACGATATACTCATAAAGAAACTTTTAACAAAAGTCATGTTGCTTTCACTTTCATGTATCATCCCTGAAAGCTTCAAGCCCTGGGGCGCTTGCGATTCCATGCGCTCCAAAACTCGTCAACAACTCTGCAATGTGGCCTGGCGTTGGCAAAGGTGGCGACTCAACTTTGGATGGTTGGTCGTTGGACCACATGGCCTTCAGTGCTCAACATGCCAGAAGGCAGGTTTAGACACCCCATGGAGCCGTGGTGAAGGTTACTGTGACCCAATCATAGTATCATTTTCTGGTAGGACTATCTGACTATCTGGTTTCAAAGTATTATTCCACATCTAAATCCCCAGGTTTCATATAATAATAATTATTAAATTAAGTCCCCTGTTTTTTCTTTAAGTGGCTGGTTTCCACGTGATACCCCAGTAGTATGCTGGGCCACCAATATGTTCCTTGAAACTTGTTTTGAAATGTTTAGCGGGAATTCCTTTCAGCTCAGGTGGCCGGGGTTCAAAAGCTGTTTTCCGTTCCCATGTCAAGCAGCACGCAGCTTCACGAAAGCACAAGCTTGCAGCAGCCTGTTTCAAATTTAATTGGTTATGATTATTTAGTTTACCTCTGTGTTTAATTTCAGATGTTTTTTTTTAACTGCCATCTGGCATTTTTGAGCCAGTGAGGCAATGAAGGTTGATGGAGGTTGCTTGAACCAACATACTGCATTTTGTTTTTGCCCAAAGTTTTTGATCTTTTTCGGCCCTCTCAATTCAACCCCCATCACATGGAAACTGACTAAGGTCCTGAATGTGACAACCATGGGGCCCTCGTTGATGGCAAGATCGTCCCCCATGCAGCAATATTCAAATGTATGGTGAAGGCTATCAAGGCAAAGAAGGATTGTGATGATGCTTCCGGGGTCTCTGGGCAGAATGGCGAATCTTAGAATTGTTTTGTTTTTTGAAACAGCAGTTCAAGTAACAAGATAACAAGACCCGATAAAAATCAGACTTTTTAGGGTGAACTATGGCAACAAAGGTTGGTGGAGATGGTCGAAAGCGGAAACTGCTTTATTGTTTGGGCCAGGCTGCCAGGATTTTGACCGTCCGGGTCCTATCAGCGGCTACATCCGTTTCAATCCAACAGGATGGGCTTGTAAAGCACAAAACATATGTTTCAAAATATGGTTCAATGTTTTTTTATCCCATCTTTAGTGATGTTTTGCTCTGACAAAGCAAACCATGGATTCAGGATGCCCGAAAAAATTGCTTAGCATTGCGCTATGCTGCATGCAGTGAACAAACACTGAAAGCAGAAGGTGGTGTCGTGGGGGTGATCAACATGGCTGAAGAGCAAGATTTCACTGCTGTTGGTGTGAAAAATGCATGTGTCAAAGTCATCAAGGAACTATGTGTGGGTGATGGCACTGTCCCCTACTCAGTGGCTTGGCTTGAATTCTGAACTGGTATTGTTTCGCTATTTGGGAATTGTGAAGTTCATATACATAAGTCACATTTTTCCCATAGATGCAATGATAGTTTCAATATGTTTAATTTTTTGTTCTGCTTAGGGGTTCAAAGTTTGACCTAGGAAGAACGACCTTTGTCATTTGAAGACGTTTGGCCACAATTACAAATTTCAAAAGTTGAGCAGTTTTGCAGTGATGCAGCATTGGATGAGCAAGTCTGCAGTGAGCTTCTTCAGCATGAATTTCGGGCGCTCAAAGTGAGATCTAAAGATGCAACACATGCCACGCGAAGGACTGGTTCTGTCCAAGCTGGTGTTTTTCAAATTATGTTTTTCTTTCAGTGACCCTGTGTTGAGTATGTTATTATTGATCAAGGGGTTACTTTAATTACTTTACTTCGTGTGATCCCCACCATGACATTTATACATTTTCTTACTGGCAAATCTTCTGGCATTCTATCTGACATATCTTCTGACATTCTATTTGACATTCTATCTGGCATATCTTCTGGCATATCTTCTGCATTCTATCTGGATCTTCTGGCATTCTATTGACATATCTTCTGGCATTCTATCTGGCATATCTTCTGGCATATCTGACATATCTTCTGGCATTCTATCTGACATATCTTCTGGCATATATTCTGACATATCTTCTGGCATATCTTCTGGCATATCTTCTGGCATATCTTCTGGCATATCTTCTGGCATATTTTCTGGCATTCTATCTGGCAAATCTTCTGGCATTCTATCTGGCATTCTATCTGGCATATCTTCTGGCATATTATCTGGCATTCTATCTGGCATATCTTCTGGCATATCTTCTGGCATATCTTCTGACATTCTTTCTGACATTCTTTCTAACTTTCTTCTGCACATTCTTTGTCCCATATCTTCCTACATGAGGTCCGGCACAGGGAACACTGGGCGTGGATGGTCGTGGTTGAGGTCCGGCAGAGAACACTGTGGATCGCGGGTCGCAGTTGAGCAAGGACGACGAGGACGACGAGGACGACGAGGAGGAGAAGGAGGAGGAGGCAACTGACATAAAATCTAACAACCCTCACCTGGCAGGTGGGGAAAAATCTTTAAAAACGAAAAACTAATTTGAAGTCAGTGCCGCAGCTCAAGTGATTGTCTCCTTGTCCTTCGTCATAATTCATCTCATCCTTTGTTGCCGCGGTATCGTCCAAGTCGACCCTGAAGTTCTGAATCTCCCATGAAGTTATGAATCTCCCGAAGTTCTTTCGAGTCAAAGATAACCTGGGCACCATGCTTGATGCGGAAGAAAAACTTGGGAATGTCCCACGCCTTCCTCATTGCCTCGAGGATTTCCTCCCGGGCTACATCAGCAGATCCTTTCTTGAGGTCGACGATGGATATGTTTGTTAGCAGCCGGAACTCACCAGCCCAAATGATCCAAAACCGTGGGTACTTTGCTGTGAAGTTCAGCAAGTTCGTCAAAGAAACAAAAGGATGGCTATGTTACTTGGCCTACATTACTGTAATTAATGGCAATCAGGTTTACTAATCCAACTAAATAGAGTTCATACCAACTGCATGGAAATCATGCCTTTTTTGGCAGTTGAGGCCGCAACCTACGTGCAGCAAAGCATCGATTTGAATCAATTCAGAAACCTACTGGTCGCTTAGTGACTTTGCAGCAAAACATTACCCAACTAAACAAATGTCATACCCTTGTCATCAAAGATGCCCCTTAAGCCTTAGACTTTTTAACTTGAATATTCAATTTCATGCTTTTCATTTGGGCTACTATTATAAAGTTGATCCACTTACCAAATTCCACACGTCCCCGAAATCAATGCTGATCTAAGGTACTGCACATGGAGCAGATTCTGTTGACGATGGAGCATATTGCACGAGAGCGTGCTCAGAAAGTCTCCGGCCTAAGGCTTTATCTATCATTTCTTTGTTCATTACTATTATTAATTTTATGCGTTCAAATCTTAGTTTATTGAACTGAAGTCCTAAGAATCTTGGTTTCCTCATGTTTCCTCCCATAGTTATTATGAAATGATGGGTTTGGTGTCTTTTTATATTGAACTTTTGGGTAAATCATTCATTCATAATTCCCATAGATATCCCCACATACCCTGAGGCTGAAGGCATCGTGGCTACGGACTTCCTGCAGAACAAGTTTGATATGGAAAGAGCTTTGTCGCTTGGCACTTCTAGGCTTGGCATGTCCCCAAACCATAATAAACTAATTCAATAGATTATTAGTCAGGTGTTTGGATATTTAGTTATCTTTAAGTTATTATATTAATAATATAGATCATCATTAAACACATAATCAAGGTTAATCAAGGTTATGGAATCATTTGGTCCACCTGGCTGCAATCCCATCTGAGGACCCTGGCAATTCTTGCAGATGCCCATGATGAGGCGTTCCTGCTCACCAGAGTTTGTGACCAGGAGGGGTTCAAACCTTCTGAACTGACTGTGGCAGTGGACCGGCCCCTTGACTGAAAAAGATTTGAAGTTAGTTGTCATAAACAGGCCCAATCTGAAATGAAACTGTATCAACAATATAATCAAAAAATGTTTGTTGACCCTTGGCGCCCAAGGTTCCAGTCAAATTGCCACTACATGTTCAACAAGGGCCATATCTTTACCATGGATGGTACCTACACAAAGTATCTCTTGGACACCTTGGGGAGTGCACCGGTGACCCTTATTTTTCGGGGCCAACCGTTGGTGCTTGGTGGGAGTCAATCTATCCCTGCTGCGTTGAAGAAAAGAGTCCTGGCAAGGACTGCCATACTATCACATGTTTGGGTTTCAGGTGAACCAGGTGGAGCTACTAGCAAGTGGGTTTTAAGACTTGTTATAAGTTGGTTAAGTAGGGTAGGTTCATTGGAGGTGGGGTTATAAGTCACTGGGATGAACCACCAAGTAACTAAGTTCGTTTGATTATTTGTTTTTCCATGGGAGGATGGTCAACTGGGTCAAACTCGCCAACAACATCATCGCTTCAGAATTTCCCAGCTTTGGTGTGCTGAATCATTTGGCTACATCCACACGCTTGGACAAGAGTAAGTTCAAAAGGAAGGAAAAACGGCTGGCACCATCAGCACTGGCATCATTGAAGGCATTGAGTGATGCTTGGGGCCTTGATTTTGCTCCTTGGCTTTGTCCTCATTCCTGCCCAAACAAAACTGATAGTTTTATCTCCTGCACTTTCATTCTAAAACCAATTACTTGCCATAACAACATATTAATAGTTGTCATGATTCTTATCGTAATGTTTGTCAGTCGTTACCCCCAGAACATCCTCAGAAATAGTCTAAGGTAGCACTTCGGGCTGAAATGCAAACATTGTACCCAGTGGCCCTGTCTTTGATGGTTTCCCAAAATTGTGGGGAACTTGAATCTTGGTCAAAAGCAATCCTGCGAGAGCGCAAGCTTTGCGGCAAGCTGGCCTGTAGTTCAGCTTCCAAGATCATTGCCAGAGGTCTGGCCTGGTCGTTTACGACCAGTGATGTTGAGCGATTGCTCCATGGTAGCATTTCAAAGTTACAGTGATTTATGAAGTCTTCTGGGTCCATGTTCACATATGTTCACCCCAGAACCTATACTGTAAGTTGATTGATGGGATTCATTGGTATTTCTCAGTATGGGTGATGAGTGATGCTAAAAAATCCACAACACATGGGTTCATGTTTTTTCTGATCATCCCTCATTTTGAGAACTATCATTATCATAGAATGCCCTGTCATTGAATAATACTAATCATTATTTTTTCCATCATCATTAATAATGGGGTACTAAGGTTCAGCCAGAATGTCTGGATGAGTGGATCAAAGCGGGGCTTCATCGGCATCAATACTCTAAATGATGAGCTGCGTGTTGCCTACCTCAACACAGAGGATGAAGAGGAAGCAATCCACATGGCACAATTGGAGTGGGCTCCTTGTTCCAAAGTTAAATCAGAATATAGATGGAAATCATCAAATTCCAAGTTCTTTGGTTTGGGGTCGCCTTCCATCCCTTTACCATTGCTTCCAGGCACGGGTGTATGGAGACATGAGAGAGGCGTGGCCCCACATGATTGTATAGAAAGTGTTCTCAACATGTCTCAACTGTTTAAAAGCAACATGATTTCAATTTCAACATTGGATCTGTTCTTGACTCAAATTATTTGTTGGTGTCAGGCAGTGCCCAAAGTACACAAAAGGAAAAACAAGAGAAAGAAGGTGACTGGCAAATCAGAATCTGAAAATGCTTGGCTGAAGAAGCGCCGACGCCTGGTGGATAAGGCTGTGGCTAGTGGCTCTGCATCCGCTGCTGCTGAAGCCCAAGATGCGGTGAAGCTTTCAAAGGACCTCTGGTGCGAAAAGCAAAGAAAAGAGTTGGCACTTCAAAGAAAGAGGGATAATGTGAATAGTTTCTTGTCAGTCAATGGGTGGGTTCTTTGTGCAGTTTTCCCCTTTATCACTTGAGGATTTCACAAGAAATGAGAAACAACTTGCCATACTATGAATGACTGAGATGAACAATTGAAAAGAAACTCTAAATCGTTTGTTTTTTGTTTGGTTTGTGCGCAAGTTTGGGTATAAACTGCAAGCCCCTGGTGCACGTAAACCCATCCAACAAAGACACTGAAGTTTAGACATTGGCTGAGTTAGATGAAATAGTTGGTATCACCATCTTTTGGTCGAACAGATTTGGAGTCAGGATTGGAAGCCATGAATGATGGATTTCTGCCTGTCAAGAACATGTTCATGAAGCGTCAGCTGCGGGAGTACAACAAAAGGAAGAGAGAGGTGCGGGCAACCTACTTCAAGAATCGTGAAAAAAGTGTGGGCCCCAAGTGTGTTAGATTAAAGGTAAAGGGTAAGCTTGGCTTAGTCTTAAAACTTTGTACTTTCTTGCCCTGCCTGTCCCTGTGCTTAGGTCGCCGAGCCACAAAGAGTTTCTTGGCTAATCTGGTGAGCGGTGTGGCATTACGCCTTCACATTTGGCAGACTGACCCAAGGACCGGTCAAATTGGACCCCAGGAACAAAGTGTTCTTTGTGGATTCTCCCCGGGACCAAGTCTTGGCTCAGATTCACCAACTCAATGGAACAGTACCTTGGATGATATTTGAACTGACATATTTCTTTGCACTTTGCACCCTTGAACAATTTTTAGTGACAAGTGTACAACAAAATAATGTCAAGTGGGAATTGGGACCTGGTCCATTGATTAATTTAAGCACCCGAAAGATATCTTCAATTTCTTCAATATCACAAACCCATCTGGCTTCTGAATAAAAATGTTGTTTTAAGAGGATTCCCCTTTGGTTGTCTTCCCACAGTGGCTTTAATCTTAGTAATGACAGCAGAAAGGATTTAACAACACATGGGTGCTTTGGGCTTCATTGTCCCCAGCCCTGAGCTTTAAGGTGACTAATTGCCGGGTGGAAGCTGATATCATTGTTTCTGATTCCGAGCTGCCGGGTCTTCGAAATCAACTTGCGATGATGATTGTTGGTGGATCAATCATGAAAACTTCAATGCTGCTGGGTGGCCATGGAACCGTTCTATGCTACAAGCGGCTGACCAGAACACCAAAGTGGGTTCATATGACTGGCACTTTTAAAACAGAGTTTCCAGGTGCTGCTGCTGTGATAAGCCCCTTTGATTTATTTATCTTCATGTGTTTATTATCCTTTAATGTAGGTGTGGTGTAGTTTGTTTGATCCCCCCTCCTCTACTTCCAAACAAAATATTTTGCTGTGCTGACCCAGTCAACTCAGGAACTGGCATTGAGCGACAATCTACACCCCGGTTGTGGAAATTACTGACCCTTGAAGACATGCTGGTGGGTGACCCAGTCATATCGATGAAACAGATTATGAAAATAGTTCATTGCCCGAATGAATTAAGACAATCACCACATTATCATCCATCCCAACGCCAGGAGAAGAGAAAGTCGTATGTGCCTTCCCGATTCCTTTGCTTCGTGGGCAAAACTGAGCCACAGTTGAACCTCAAGGCGGGCTCTAGATTTCAATAAACTATCAAGATAGTTTTAATTGTTCAAATTTGTTTCATTATCGTTATTTATTATATCTGATTGGGGCATGATGATTTTAGAAGTGCAATTGATTGGGGTCTGGAACATTTCTGCAAGGATTGAACCCCTTGTCAATTGGGAATGTCTCAAAATGAGGTGCCCTTTTTTCCTTTATTTTTTTTTAATATTTGGTGCCACTTAAAATGGGCACCTCAATTTTGAAACATACCCAGTTTATATGTTGGGGTGGAAACTTCACAGGTGAAACAACTGATGAACCTCAAGATCAAGCCGTTGACAGGGCTGAACATGGCCAGAAGGCTGTGCCAATTAGATGAATCTAAAACAGTTCGGGGAATCTGCGGTTCCTGGTAGGGATGGTGAGCTGATGCTTATCAAAACAACTTACCCAAAAAACCTGCTAGTCAAATCCAAACCATTGGTCAGGTTTAATCCATTGGTATTTTGATGCAAATATTAAATCACATACAAACCAGAACCCTGAAGTTGAACACATCAGCTCCCAATTAATTTCACACTTTGTGTGGGGGAATCCTGTGACTGTGGCGTGAAGCAGCTGCCAATTTGCCGCGGCATCAGCAAAATCAGAAGATTGTTTGCCAGGGGCTGCTTTGGATTCTGTGCAGCCAGGAAGTTTCGCAATCTCATCATCGGGCCAGTTCTCACGACTGTTTTGCCTCCCTTTCCTCGAGTTTTGCTGCCTTGTTTAGCTCAGTTTTTGCCTCTGCTTCACATCTGCAGAGCTGATCACTCAGGGGGACTCATTGCCATAGATCTCCACTTGGTAGGCAATCGACCAGTCACAGGTGCCAATGCATTCCAGCAGCAGTGCTCTTTGTTTTACAACCCCCTTAAGTCCTAGGTCAGAACATGATTGGGGAGTTGTGGAAACAAATTGCATTGGCTTCCTTTTCAATGTTCCATTTACTATTGAAGGGATGAAGGGAAGAAGGGAAGAAGGGAGGAAGGGAGGAAGGGAGGGAGGGAGGAAGGGAGGAAGGGAGGAAGGGAGGAAGGGAGGGAGGAAGGGAGGAAGGGAGGAAGGGAGGAAGGGAGGAAGGGAAGAAGGGAGGAAGGGAGGAAGGGAGGAAGGGAGGAAGGGAGGAAGGGAGGAAGGGAGGAAGGGAGGAAGGGAGGAAGGGAGGAAGGGAGGAAGGGAGAGGAAGGGAGGAAGGGCGGAAGGGAGGGGAAGGGAGGAAGCGAGGAAGGGAGGAAGGGAGGAGGGAGGAGGAAGGGAGGAAGGGAGAAGGGGGAAGGGAGGAAGGGAGGAAGGGAGGAAGGGAGGACGGGTTGGGGGGGGGGGGGCAACTATGTTTCCCTTAAACTAATGGAACTATGTTTCCCTTCATTATCATTCACTAACCTGGGACCTGTTTGCCTCGCTAACGCTATCGCTAACGGGGAACCGTTTACTTCGCTATCACTAACGGGGGGCCTGTTTACTTCGCTATCGCTAACGGGGGACCTGTTTACTTCGCTATCGCTAGCGTTAGTGAATGTTTAGTGATGATTAAAATTAATACTGTGTTGATGATTTAAGCAATCCCAATTTAAGGCAAACACTGTTGTATCGGGTTGCGAATTTCGCAACTCCATAGGACACTCACTAGCGTTAGTGAGAGCTGTATGGGAATTTTAATTTCGCTGGAGCTGAGGCAAAGTTGTGTTTGCGCGCTAAGGGTCTTGCGAAAACACAAGATTTAGAGGTCTCCAGCGAAATTGAAATTCCCATACACTAGTCGCTAGCGCTAGTGATAGCTGTAAGAGGTTGCGATTTTCGCACTCTGTTACAACAGTGTTTGTGTTAAATCCCGAGTTCCTAATTTTTGACAACAGTATTTTTTTGGGGTGGTCAGGAATCTGGACATGAACCATCTTTGGTGTCCTTATCACTGCAGATTTTCAGATCAGCCCGGTGGTGTTTGTGCCTTTGGCTGCAGCCGATGGGGAAGAAGTCCAAATCTTCCTTGGGAAATGCCAGCACGGTGACCCCGCCGACAAGTGTGGTGGGTGATTCCGTTAGTGATGCTGGTAGTACCCCTCCTACTTCAGCAGGTGCTGCCCCCTGGCTTGATAGATAGCATATGGTTTTGAATAGCAAGTATCACTATTTGATGACTCTTATTTTGTTTTAGTTAGTCCATACCTGCCTGACTCAATATACTTTAACATATGTTACTGGTTGGTGGTTTCAACCCATCTGCAATAATAATGATCAGTTGCCAATAATAATTATTATTATATAATTTATATGGAAAAAACATGTTCCAAACCACCAACCAGTATTCCTTTGATGGCCAAAGCCCCATCCCTACAGTTACATGCCAATTCAATGTCATTATTGAATACCAAGGCGTACAATGTGGACATTGTGGATCAGTTCAAGTCCCAATGCCGTCATTTGATGGATCTCTGGCCAGATGTCATGAACGATGATCCCTTGATGATTCGTGATGGTGGTCAAGAGGTGGGTCAAACAAACACATGTCTACAAAGCACACACATCAATTACTCTCTGGTAAATTAACATAGACCCTGAAAATAGCCTAGTTTTTATGGAAACTAATCTTCCAACCCCTATCTGTCAGGGTCTATGTTAATTTACCAGAGGGTAAATGATGTTGAATAACATCAGCTCTTGCCAGGCCCCATTCAATGCAACGCACTTCAACACCGCTATGGCATTGGACAGGGTGGACAAAAAGGCCTACAAGTGTGGGCAGAACTGGTGGCGCCACAATTTGATTTGGTCGCCAAACCCTGGGGTTGCTTAGCCATCATTTCAACTTATGAAACTTTCCTTCTAAAAACTACACCTCAAAATCCAAGGGGATTCACACGTATGTATTATTAAAATTAAGTTGACTCTGATGTCATATTTATCAAGTTATATCCCTGTGTTTTTCTTGAACCGGTTTGCCTAAGACTCCTGTGCGAAATTCAGCGGTGGAGAAAATCATCAAGTTCCACTTTAGCAAGCCTGCTGCCTATCCCTTGACTTTGAAAGTATGGGTGCCGACACTTAGCTAAAATTTGTGCAAAAACTTCAAATTATTAACCAACTTTTAACAGTCTCATGCCCCCTTACTTTGAGCTCTAAGGCAAGACATGGAGAGCTCGAAGGTCACCACACCCGATACGACCGATGACCCACTGGAGTGCTTCCCCAGGATCCGCTTGTTGAGTCCGTGCGAAATGGACTATGCCTTTGTAGCTGCAGCATACCGTGACCGGGAAGACCCAGACAAGATGGATGAGTGGAGGACAGTGTGTTTTGTCATGAACAACACCATCAAACTTTCAAAAGTTGTTTCTTCAAATTATGTTGGTCTGTGTCATGAGGAAATACTTCTTGTCAGTCAGCTTTGAGTACATCACTCGTGATTGCCCTGTGGAGGAGTACCTGGGCATATCAACTTTATTTTTTCTTTGATTGGGAAAACACGACCAACATGCCCCGATATTATTCTTATTATTGTTCCTGTTTTATTTGTTCTGGATGGGTTTTTGACATTGGAAAATTATTCAACTGCCAAAAAATGGGTAAGATTGATCCCAATTTACCAGCCAATGGGGTGACCTAAGGCTGCATCTGGTGGCTATGCAGGAGCGGCAGACTCTCGGCTTTAGATAGTCAGATAGTTGTGATTGACTATGACAACTGATTGCAGCTGATGACAATGACAACATCTAATTTAAAACAACTTCATCTGAGGACCATCGAATTGCATGGGGTAACTTTGTCCCATAGCCCCTTGCAGAACTTTTTCAATGTCTTGACGTTCAAGCACTCATTGGAAGATGCCCGGGGGCCACTGAACGCGGACAAGCTTGCAGAGATGTATGATCAGCATGTGAAGTTCGCCAACCCAGATGATGCTGTCCCTTGGCTAGTAACTCAATATTTTGACTTGGATTGCATGTCTGTTACTTAAGCCCAGGCCTTGTCAAAGTCATTATATAACCCAATCAGTTTCAATATCAGTTGCTTGGCCAACCCAATTCACAGCCTAGGTCTCGCCGTCCTTCATTGACACTGCATGCACAATGGGGAACCGGGTTTCTTGCTGGCACCAGGAGATCTATTTGAATAAATTATATGTAATCTGCTGTTGGATTGCCACCCCAAGAAACCACCCCAATTGTTTTTTTGATTCGTTTCAAGGGGCTTGTTTTGGGGAGAAAATTAATTCCTTCAACTTCAAAGATCACCCCACAACACTTCCTGAACTGAGAATCTGACCAGGTCTTGTGTGACAAAGTGCTCACAGACCTGCTCCTGTCAGCGGATGAGTCAGAGAAGAAGGCGTTCAGCCATTGGAGCAAGTACCAGATCTTGATCCAAAAGGGTCGCACTAGTGAAGGAATCAGGTGGTTGTTCATGGGGGTGTTCCTTGACTGCAGTTGGCAAAAAAATGTTCCAAAGTTCAAAGTAAAAATTACTGAGGGGGTAATTAGCCAGCCAATGCAGTTGGTTTATGATTTTGTGGGTCTTGCTCAAAACAAGTCAAGTTTATCATAATCTTACGACTCTGAGAGTCTGTCAGCCAATACCTTAATTGGACTTTATCTCACAGGGTTTTCGTCTACCAAAAATTGGTTAAAGTGTAACCATTGGCTAAGCAACCCAAATCATAGCTCACTCAATCCAACCATGAAAGCATCAAATCTGCTCCCCAGGTATGATGGCCATATGGCTGGGCACCTCACGGCTGACAAGTTGTCCACGCGAAACCTCCAAAGCATCACATGTCAGGTTCTTTTGGCACAAAAGAGTCTGTTGCAGTTGCTTCTGGAGAAGATGGACACTGACTATGGAGAGTGGTCATCAAATGTGAAGACTGCTACTTGTCTGAATTTTAAGTTGGAATTTCATTGCATCCAAGTTCTCTTCACATCCAACTCATTTATGCATTCAATTCTTTCTTGGCAAATCCAAGTTCTCTTCACATCCAATTACATAGTTTTACTATTATTTAGATTTGCTGTGGCAGTGATGAGGCCATCCGTAATGCATCAGCAAACCATGTGGAGTTTCGATCGTGCCTTGGGCAGCACTTTGGGTGTTAGGGTGTTTAACTCGATTTCATTATTTTAATCATATTGATGTCTAAAACACAACTTTTTCACAGGTTGTCAGACTTGCGTGCATCCCACTGGGCTGGCCTTGCTGAGGCGAGTCGATGGCGATCAAACTTGGAGAGCTGGTTGGCCACCCTCGGCAGAAAGCATGTGGGAGCTGATTGAAGATACTTTGCTTAACACTTTAGTGCCCCTGTTTTCATTCCATTCAAGTGCCCTTGTTCTTTGTCATTCCTTTTCAAATTGAAATTTGAAATGCATGTCAAATCCAAGGCTGCCTGCTTTGGGGATGGCCACTGGACAACCATGGTGGGTTTGGTGAAAAATCGACGAGCACTTGCTGAATACTTGAATTCCCCGACGGTTGCTGAAGAATTGAAGGATATCGAGGAAAAGTATGCTGCAGAGGTGAAGGAGAAAAAGAAAAGTATGAAGCTGGCTGCTGGCGAGCAGCTTCAGGAGGAGGAGTCACAGCTTGTGGTCGCAGTTGATGATGAAGATCATCCTGAGCCGGTGCTGCAACACATGTTGGTGGGTGAAGACACAAATCTCCCGATCAAAGCCAAAGATCTGAAGGGTGAAAAGCTTGAAAAGGCAGGGTGGTTTCAAAATTCTTGCTGAACATAATAATGTTTAAATCAACCCAAGATTTAACGACTAATCTAAATTAGCTTGGTAAACTCTGAGATAATACTCTGAGGATGAATGTAATTAATGATTCCTTCCACCTTATTATTTTAACCCATTGGTTTTATTATCAAAATGACTTGCGTCCACAAAGACTTATATTTCCCAATAGGAATCCTTTTGATCTGTCTTTGTCGTTTCATATTCATTTCAATTTTGGTAATGGTATGGGCCAACTTTCCACCATCTTGTTAGGCTGAGAAGATGAAGGACAAATTGATTCAGCTCAAGAAACTGGCCCAAAGAAAGGCAACTCAGCTTTAAAATCGACAACTTCTGCTGCTACCCTCAAAAAACAATCCCAACAAAATTGGAGATTACCATGCTTTGGTTCTGAGGTGGCTACTACTGTGAAGCTGATTCCTGACCCTGGGATGGAAGACAAGCTGGTCGACCTCTACATGGATAGCTGGCTGCCGGACTACAAGGATGAAAAGCATCTTGATCTCAGCCTTTGGGGTTTAGTTTGATAAGTTGCGTGGGGAATATGAATTTGTACAGTAATTCAATTTATGATGGAACTATGCCCCCCAAGTTTATCTATGGCTTGGTCAGGGATTTATATAACTAACAGTGTGAAATTACCATCCAGTAGACCTACAACCTTTGACTTCCCTTCTCAGAAAAAAAAAAAAACAAGCAGTGGCCCAAATTGATCTGTGAACCAGCAAGTTAAAAACATTGGAATAGCCCCTTGGGCAGCACACTTTAGTTTTTGCGGACTGGAACAAACTATAAACCCACACTGATGATTTGATGATATGATTCAAAATGTTCATAATCAGTTTCATGTTGACTATTGCCGGGGGGTTTTACCCATACTATTATATCGAATAGGAATAGATATTAATAATTTATGGGTAAAACCACCAGAAATCTTGGGAAATAACTTCATCCCTCACAAGTGCTTCCTTCCAAGCACACCCCAATTGTAATTATCAGTGGTACATTGAAAATCATAGGGGGGCCTTTCTGCTAAGGAAAGTGTGCCATCCAGGGGAGGATCCCTTCTGTACCGCCCTGGTTGGCCACTTCTTTGACAGCAAGAAGTGCAGCGAAGCGGCAACGGCACCTCACCTCAGAGCACCACCACTGAAGGATGGTCGTGTGCAAAGGCTGTTGGCAGCCATCGTGTGGCTTTGCGGGACTTTCTCAATTGAAATTTAGTCAACTGATCCTTGAAGCCAACAACCAAAACTTAAAACCAGGATGTCTCAAAAATATGGTTGCCCAAACCCTAGAATATTGAAAGAAACAAATAGTTCCCCTGTTGAGTGTGCTTAAAAAAATATTTGTTGGGTTTGCTGCAGGCGGGTGCGATTTCCGCAGAATGCTGATGGTGCTGCAGCCTTCAATCCAAGCGACATCTTCATCATGAACGATGGGGGACGTGCAGGTGGGCAGTTTTTTTTGATTATTTTCCATGGGTGCCCTTAACACAAAGTGGCTTTTCCAGGGCATCGCAATCAGCTGACGACCTTGAAGTCGGGGGAGGATGTCATCCAGAAAAATGAAAAGGTCATAACAGTGATCTATTCAGAGGAGTCGTTGGCCAAGCGAAAGGAACGAAACCGACAAATGGGAGCCATCAAACAGACCGAGAGCATTTATATGCTCATGCACCCTTCTGGCTGCCGTGTCATGAAGAAAGCCCGGCCACTTACCTTACACATTAATGGACAGCAGCAGTTTACAATTGTAGAAGTTTCACTGGCCTCCTGTATCCTTGCTCAGGTTGCACCATGAGGGAACCAACCGTGGTGATTCGATCTATGGTGTGAACATGCCCTCATTTGATTCCAAGAGCACTTGGGTCTTGTGCCTTGGCTGCACTTATTTTCATTTTGGAAATTGACATGCACCTCCCCTCAAGCTACAATAGTTTACAAGAAAACCTGGTATTTGTCTAAGGACTGTCAAGGAAAAGAAGGCCTTGTATGCCAAGAACCGCATCGCTGTGGGTGGTCAAAATCCAGAAGGAGAGGATGGTGGAGGTCAGGGTTTCATAATTTAATTTGTCATTTCGTCAGAACCAGTAACCAGTATCATGCACACATACACACACTTAGTATTTAGAATAGATATACTGACAAAAAAAATCAACCATGAATTCACCAACCATATGATCCTTTCCAGACACCCCCTGTGCTTGCCAGGTCGCAAGGCAGACGGCACCACGGAGCCTGCATTCTACCACTCGGGTCCTTATTCGCTGGATGAGGAGATGGTGCTTGGACATGCCATCGGAGCTATCAATGACCTGACCCCAGGTATCTTGATTGCAATCATTAGTTTGACTTGCATTCCATGGCATTTTGGGGGAAAAAACCTTGTTCTTTGAACCCTTTGCATAAAAATGCTAAAAGTAGAACCATTTGAAACCAACATCCAAGGTGATGGAAACTTGGCGCTTCTTGCAATCAGAAAAAACATGCCATACATCGGATTGGTTTTCACTCTGGAGCATGCCTGGGGCTTAGCAAGGTTTGCAGCACCTCATTGAAAGTCTTAAGCTTAAGTATGGTGATGAGATTATCATTTGATTTATTTGGGGTTGAATTTTAGGCTGAGCTGCTGACCCAGCGGTTGGAGAAATTGGTTTTCCAAGCGATGCAGGACTGCCTATGTTTCTGACTTTGAACCGTTGTATATTGTTTACAATTTTGTCCTGCAAGCTTCAATTTGTCATTCAAAATTACCAGGAGCCTTCTGACCCGCTGTACAACCATGAGCTGGCAAAGCTCATCAAAGATGCCAAAGGATTGAAGGCAGATGAGGCCCTTCAGTTGTGAAAAGCATAAAATAAGACATGAACAATTTTTCCCAAACTAATAAAATAAGTTACTGCCTGTGCCCTTCCCAGGATGGAAGCAAGAAGAGAAAGCCAAAGGCAAGTGCAACCAAGAAGAAGCAGAAGAATGATGAGGATGAGGATGAGGGAGGAGCTTCGAATGAGGATGTTGAAACAGGTGATGAAGGGGGTGCGGACAAGGAGGAGGATGAAGAGTCCGATCTGGCTCCATCCCTTTTGGCGTCAGACAAGGAAGACCTGGATGAGATGTCTGATGGGTCCACTATGGAATTGGGTGATGTGGTGGAGGAGAAAAAGAAGAAAGGTCAGCCAAAAGCCAAAGCAAAAAGTGCGTCCCAGAAGGCAAAGGCAAAGGCAAAGCCCAAAGCCAAGGGAAAAGCAAAGGGAAAGCCAGGCCGACCCAGGAAAGTCAAGGAGGCAAGTGAAGAAGACATGGAAGAACATGCAGAGGAAGATGATGATGAGGATCAAGACCCACCATCCCTTGGTGATGAGGACGAGGAGATGGAGGTCACACAGCCTGAGCCGAAGAAGAAAGCAACTGCAAAGAAGTCCAAGACTGAGACCAAGAAGAATGCATCGGGAAAGCGAACTGAGGCCAGGTAGTTTTTGGGACCCATTGCTCCCCCACGACATTGTCACTGACCACCAGCCAGGATTCTCCAAGATCTCACCTCTATCATTTTAATGTTTAAAATGCATTCCAATTGATCACATAAATAGAATGTCATGAATACTTTTTCAAATGAATCATCTCCCCATGCCATTGATCGCTGCTGCCAGGCTTCTGGTGGATCTGCCGCGACCAAGCTCCGCAAGCTCGCCAAAGCAAAGTGAACACCTGAGGTGATCACATGTGAGACTGATGCGGGGATGTGAGTGAGGCTATAGGGGTGTTTCCCGGTGGCTGTGATTTCCAAGAAATAAACTATTTAGTTTCATGGTCAATTTCAACCACACATGACAAATGATGAACAACAAGTTAATTTGCCACTTCAGTTCAAATTCTGCGTGGTTGAGATTTGGCAGCCCAGGGATCTGAATATCTAAGTCTCTACTCCATAGCTTTTGATGGTCTCAACATGTTTGAAAATTTGATGACGAAAGGTCTTAGCTACGCACAGGCATCAATGATACCCTGCCACTGTTTGGGAATCTGTGACCATTCTCTTGAACCATTGTTGACCCAACAAATTTCAATGTTTTCAACTTTTGAATACTTTTGGCATTTTTTGACTGTGGCTTTTGGGGTTTGCACTGGCCTGTGGATGAATCTCAGCAGAGATGTGACCAGAAACATGCTTTGTCGTGTCAATCTTGGATCGGATGAGTTTGCCAAAAAGTGAGTTTGAGTAATGTGGATGTTCAATCTGAAGATTTTGAATTGTCTTGTCAATCCTTAATCTGCAGAATGCTGTCTTTTTAGCCCTGCTTCCAAATCATGTTTGCTTGTGGCCATTTTGGGATCAAATGATAGTCGGTGGCATGAAGAAACGAATCATCACAACTGGCTCAGACTTTTCTGGTCTTGAATGCCTAAGTTGGGCATGTAAGAATCTTAACTGCAATTGGGAATAGGGACAGCTGTACTGTTATCATATATGATTATCCCAATTATTTTGGATATCCCATTTTACTTTTAAAGATACCCCATATGTAACAGATCATTTAGACTCCGAGCCAAATAATAAACCATGGAAATGGACAACAGTATGTTCATGTCTCCCATGCCCTGGTCTTCAGGAAAGCTGGCCTGAAGTATGACCTCCGCTTCATCAGTGAGTTGAACAAGCCCCTGCGAGACTTTGCGGCGGACATCCATGACCCAAAAAAAGTATATGGAGTGCCTTGACCCAAAATAAAACCGGTTGATGCTATTGTTTTTTTTGGGGATCCTTAAAACAAAACCCAAATGGTCCAGTCTTGATTTGATCACTGTGAGGTCTTGATCCCCAAACTGTGAGGTCTTGGTATCACTGGATAAGTTTTAAAGTTGATTCAAATTAAATTCAATGAATATTGGTTTTACACCAAACCAGGTTACCCTCTGGTTATTTAACATAGCCATGGAAAATCACAATTTTTAATAGGTAAACCATCTATAAATGGGCCATTTTCCATGGCTATGTTAAATAACCAGATGGCATTTTTTTTTAAACCAATACTACCCCTCCAGTGCTTTCCCTGGTGAGGATGCAATCCAACGTGATGTTAGTCGAGTTCCAAAGGTGATGCTGTATGGAGCTGGCCCACCATGTCAAGGGGTCAGTGCTGCAGGAAAAAAACGTGGTTTGGCACCTTGGCTTAAGTTATGTCAAATTCAGTTCAAGTTTAGTACAGTCTTACAGTCTTACTATTTTGTCAGGGTCAAGCTCCTCAAGGACCCATGGGATCCATCGGGTAGTTGCTCGTCGGTGTTCTCCAAGAGGGGCTGTAGGGATGCCCATGGCTGCCATTGAAAATGCTTCCAGCCTTTCCATTCATGGGGAGCCGGCCTCCAAACTTCTGACCTGGGTCTCTTGTACCCCCGAGCCACGGGTGGTTTGTCTTTGAAATTTGCCAGTACTTTGGTTTTCCTCATCGATCCACCACGGGGTCTCTTAGCTTTGTGCCCATGCCAAGCCCTTGGAACTCCGGCAGCACGACCAAACGTGCTTCACGTTTGGCATTGTGCAAAGTCCAGTTTTGAAAGCAGCTGCAATGGTTCATTTCAAAACAAATGTCAAGGGCAAATTATCCCATTAATTATCTAATTATTAGTTCGTCCCTTCAATTTAGTTATCCAACGAACTTCATTTCATACGGAGCTATGCAGCTGATCTTATAAAAACAAATACTGTGCATTTTAAAATGCAATCTTCATTGCCAAAGTCAGTCATGGATCAAAGTCTTAAAATAACAACTAAGTGCAACACCGGTTTATCTAAATGATCTGAACATTGGACTAAGTTGGCAAACATTTGTTGTCTTTTTAGATCCTGATATTATCCTCAAATTTAGACCTGTATTTAATACAATGATTATTTATTAAATATATTATCCAAGCACTGGTGACTAAGGATGACCCCCGGACTCAATGTGCATCGGCATCATTTGACTATATTGAATATCATCATCCTCAAGCTGTGCTTATCGAAACTGTCCCTGGAGTCTTGTCAAACAAGAAACTGAAAAAACGAGTATTTGGGACATGGACGAAACGGCTGCTTGCCTACTTATTAGAGATTCATGTTGGTGTTTTCTGGGTGCCACACTGCCACAATGGTTTTACGGGAAGGATTTGTTTCGGGGTATTTGAATGGTAGTGCTTAAGGTGTGTGTTTTTGTGTCTGATTTCTTTTTGGCTGGATCCGTGTTTTCCTGTCTATTTTTTTTTCCCCACCTGCCAGGTGAGGGTTGTTAGATTTTATGTCAGTTGCCTCCTCCTCCTTCTCCTCCTCCGCCTCCTCCTGCCTCGTCCTCCTCTCC
>CAMXCT020000336.1:682500-889862 GCA_947184155.2 Cladocopium goreaui | reverse complement strand
GCAAAGATGCTCCGTCGTGGTGTCAAGCGGATCAAGAAGATGGGTGGCAATCCCAAGAAGCAAGTCTGGTGCGGACCTCAATCTGGTGCTGATTCAAATTTATGAAAAACCTATGATTCAAACAAATTTACATTTCCCGGGGGCATCTTCCTGCGAGGCTGTTAGATCAATCAACATCAAAACAAGGCCAACCTTGGACCTGATTTGATATATAGTCATTTCTTTTCACAAAAGGACATTTCAACAGTTGAGGTTTGAAGTGAAGTAAAAAAGTAAAAAACATGTCCTTAATTTGTTCAGGGTTATGTTGAAATGGGTAGTGATTCTGTTGACACTGCTCAGGCTCGTTGATGTTGGTGCTGGGAAGAAGTTTCAATGCAAACCTAGACGGAGGATAGCACCAACATTGACGAGGACAAGGGCGGCTGGTTCTGGCTTTTGGCTGACAAAGCTGGATCGCCCTCTTAGCCCAACAGATTATTGGCATTTTTGGGGAAGTTTTGAATTTTCTTTTGATATTTTATGTTAAGATTTCCCTTAAAAAAAAAAAACACTGATTCATATGTTTCCCAGAATACAGGGAAAGTCAAGTTGAACTGACTGGTCCTTCATTTTTTGGGGGGCTTGGCAACTCAGGAATGCCTGAAGCTACAAGGACTCCCTCCGACAATTCATGCAGCAGCCAAAGAAGCTGGACTGACAAATGCACAGGTTATGGCTGCTGCTGGAAATGCATGGCCGGTGCCAGTGGTTGCAAAGATCATCCGGCAAATCTCAAAGGCCATGACATGGTGAGTGAGATGAAAAAAATGGACTCACTTTGGGCTGGATTCATGGTGTATCACCTTATTTTGAACTCTTAATACCCCAAACAATCAAATGCCATTTTGGCGTACCCTTCCCCAAATTGGAAGCATCTACCTATGATATGATAAATGACTAATTTCTGATTATTATAAATTATTATGAAATATATAAGGCCCTTAAGTAAGGGCTATGTATGATGATATTCTACTTCTTAATTGAGGAGCCTTCTACCCCCCCATCTTCAGACCATCATCCTGCTGGGCGGCCATTGAGGCCCGGGCGGTGGCAGCTGCAGCAGCACGCGGTGTTGCTGCTAGAGCTTGGAAGGGTTAACCCTTAGCCTTAGTTGATTATTTTTGGATATGCATTGACTTGGCATATCCAAAAATAATCAACTATTTTTTAAGGAATCATACCCTTAATTCAATAACTAACCAGGTTTTAGGGTTCACATCCTAACTTGACAAATCCCAAAAAAATCAACTAAGGAATTTATCTTGTGGGGTTCTATCTTGTGGGGTTCACATCGTCATAGTTGGATATATCAACCAAGGAATCAACAGCCAAGGGATCATACCAACTAACATTGATTAAGTTGGGGTTCTTATCTTATTTGGTTCTTATTTGAAATCAACCAAGGAATCACACCCTTAATAAATATTAAATATCTAAATTGGGTTTGTATCTTAGTCTTGGATGGGGGTTACATCTTAAGGAAACAAAACTGTATTTTTGGTCAAACAACTTTTCAACTTCACTAAAAGGGACTAAGTATATATATGTATATATATATATGTATATATATATAGAAAGCATCCCATCTTGATAATCCCATGAAATCCACGATATTCCCATGAAAATCCCATGAAAATCCCACGTGGAAAATCTCCGCACCTCCTTCGTCGTCGGCTCCTCCAAGCCTGCGATGGTCACCTGGCCGTTTCACGGTTTCACGGGGATGGGAAGGGCCATGGGAACATCAGAAATTTCCCAAATCGTAAGCAAAATAATCTTGGGAAATAGAGGAGATGATATTTATACATATATTTATATACTGATATATGAGAGAAGCAGTTTTTATGAACATGTTGGTGAAATTTATATGTATCGAGTTAAAATCTTGATGAGACTTTGAGTAGGGAAAATGATCGGTGACGCAAGGCCCAAGTGCGGAAAACGCGGTGAAAAGCCGAAAAAAAAACACCAAAAACACCACGGCTGAATTTGAGGACATGACGTTATATCAGCACACATGTATATTATACATATATGATAATTATTATGATGTAGATGAATTATCAGACTCGGAGTATCTTAGATGCACATCCCAGCTAGTAAGTGGTTTGTAACTGTACATAACCCATTAATCTTTCACCATTAATCTAACTGGATGATATTATGGTTATTATGCACCGACCGTTCCTGGGTCTCATGGTTTCGCCAAGTAAGTAGATATCATTGTACAAAAAACTTATCCCATTGAGTAAGAATCGTAGGATATTCTAGGTTTTAATATCATTGTAATCTCATCATACAGTATATATCAATATATCACTATCATGATAAACTGGTTGGTGGTCTTAACCATCTTGAAAAACATTAGTCAATGGGAAGGATGACATGCCATATACTATGGAAAATCCGCCCGCACCGAAGGTGCTGGGGCGTGATCTTCCGGATGGCACTCGTAAAAGGTTACAGGTTTACCTGGGGGGGGGGGGGCATTTTTCGGCCAAAACCTCCTGTTTTTGATAGGTCGTGACGCTCGCCTTCAAAAAACACTGTAAAAAACAGTACGGAAGACACCTGTTCGTGAACGCGCCCGTCCAAAATCGGCAAGCGAAAAGTGGAAAAACCCCGTGTTTTTCAACTTTTTGACCTCAATTTTTTGGTTTGCAACATCTTTTTTTGCGGTTCCGCAGGTGGCCGGGCCCGGAGGCGGATTTTTGAGTTTTTGGACCCGTTTTCAGACTGATTTTCGTCGTTTTGTGATAGCAGAAACACTGGTTTTTACAGTGTTTTTCTGTTTTCTGCATGCTTGACGGCTAGCTTCAAAACTTCCAAAAACCTCGTAAATTACGCTGTTTTATGTTACGGTGTGAATGAAAACATCGTAAATACCAATGTTTTTTGACGTTGGTTAAAAAAACACTGTAAATTACGGTGTTTTTGGCCACCTGACCCTCAAAAACCATGGTATTTGCAGTGGTTTCTGCTTCTCACCGCGCAAAAACACTGTAAATAACAGCAATTTCGCCGTTTTTTTCATGTTTTTCGTTATTTTTTGAACTGCGTTGGTCCGCTATACATGGCTATCAAATTCTTCGCGTGTTTTTTTCCGACAATCAGTACTTTCGGATGTTTTTGGTCTCAATGGCCGACATCATTGGCAGTTACGAGCGGCTGCCCAACGATGCGGTGCGTGCGGTTGCCGTCGCGAAGCGACGTGAATAATCTAAATGTTTGAAACCACCAACCAGTAAAGTGTATTGGCACTATATCAGCATCTTGGAAAGAAATATAGAAATACAGTACAGGATGGTGCCCCCTGGTGATGTTTGTTGGTTTAGTTTCACCCCATGAATACTAGTTCGTTATATCTGCCATAACCCATAGGTTTTATGGGAGTTATAAACCCACCAAAATAGAAATATAGTGCCAATATAGTGGGATGATAGCTGAAATTATAGCTGATATCCTTTCCATAATCCTTTCCATATTAGTAGATCAGCCTTACTATATAGTGGGGCTAAAGAAATACATGATCACACTATATACAGTAAGTAGCCCCACTGGATCATGACATGATTCATCCCCTCGTGGGACCGGAAATCTCCATGGAAAAATCCCGGAAAATCTGGGGATTTTTGAGTTTCCAAAAGATTCAAAAAATGGATTGATTTTGTTGGGAAAATCTACAGGAAGCCATAGATGTTCCCAGTAAATATGGGTTTTTTTCGGTTTTCCTGTAATTTTTCCCTTAAATCAATCCATTGATTCATGAATTTTAGAAAAAAAACAGCTTTTTGGTATTTTTTTTCATGGGAATAGATATTGATAAATGTTATCCTGGGCATACCCAATGAATATCAATGTTATTCATTAATCTGGGTAAATTATCATAATTCACTAACCTGAACTAAAGCTATGGGGAGAATTCCCGGAATCCTAACCATGACTATATTGAGGGAGAACAGTGAGGTCGTTATGTCATTGACCCAGATTACCCTCTGGTTATGACTAACAGTGCGCGAACTGGAAGCCATGGCCCAGTCGAAATAGTTGATTTTCCCAGCTATAAAATGGTGATGTTCCATAGTTATGTAAACGTTTAGGATAAATCCTATTAAATCCCATCAAATCCCATTAAACCACCATCAAATCCCATTAAACCACCATAAAATCCCATTAAACCATCATAAAATCCCATTAAACCATCATAAAATCCAAACCACCAACCAGAAATCTGTTATCTCCCAGTGCGGAAACACCCAGCAGTGCTTCGAAGGCCTGGGCTTCGGGTTCCTCAATAAAGTTCGGCAAATCCTGACGTTGTGAAAAAAGGGGACGACCAGCGCAAGCCAATGGGTTTTTTAATGCTGATATCATGGAATTATCTAGGAATAAGAGGATCTACTGATGAAGAGTGGTTAATATTGGTTAGTATGGTCAACATGATTGATCATATGGTTAGTAATACGGTCAAACTTAATGATGGATATTTGATGATAAATATCATTGGGGATGACCTACCAACCCACCAACCAGGTTGTTAGTACGAAGATATTGTATTATATATATATAATCTATATATTAAATATATATATATTATATTTTGTTATATTATATATTATATATTAAATATTATATATTATATGATATATATTATGTATATGTGTATATTCAATATAATATTATATTATATTATATTATATTATATCATATAAGATTATATTATATTATATTTATATTATATCTTCCAGATATCCAAAATATCTTCGGCACCTTTGGCTGGAAAATAAGCCGTGACCAATCTTTTGAAATGGCCATCCCAAGCATCGAAGTAGGTTGTGAAATCCTGCACCAAAAGGATGGTTGAAAGCCTATAAATAATGGGCGAAACCACCATTTTCAACTGGTGATTTGGATTTCGCAACCATCCACAGTAGAATTCAGAACTTCAATGTCCGAAGTGAGGTCGTCAATCGCCAGCACCAGAAGGGCGGGTTCGTGAAGCGAGAGAATGGTTTTGTTATCTGGGGTCCCTGGAGATACCGATTTATGTTTTTTCCACACAAGTTGACTTATAACTTGGTGATCTTGGTTAAGGGTTTGCTGGAACTAGAATTATAATCAACTATAGTAACTATAGCTAACTGGCTTTACAAACCAACTTATAAGTGGGGGGCCTCACCTTGCAGATGTCCAGTTTCCAGCTTTTCTATCCATGGTTTTGGGGGGTGTGGAAAAACAAAAAAAACATCACGCAGCAATGTGGCCAAAAATCCGCACATGTTGGTGACTGCGGCCATTAAAAGAAACATGGGGCAGTTGGTGATGTCCCAGATGAGGGAAGTGATGAATGTCAGAAGACCTTGACCCAAACAAAATTGAGGATCCACTGCTGATTTTTCAAACTTCCACAACGCGCCCCTGAAGCCCAGCTGGTTCTTGTCCGAGTTTCCATATTCTGGTAATCCACCAAACCTCACTCCGCATCCCATGGAGAATCTTCGGTGGGTTCAAAAAACCCCTTGGAGTTGGTCGACTGGTTCTGGTTCAAAACCCTAGGACCCGGATGGTACACAAAGTCATGGCTGGTGAATGGATGGATATTCCGTTATTCCTCCAGTCATATGGTAGGTTTTGACCCACCCCCACATATCAAGAGTTTGCCGGCTTAGGGCTGGCTTAGGGGCGGCTTAGGGGTGCCAACTTACCTACCTAGGAGGGTCCCTTCCGGTAGCATTGTCGGCTTGATTCACCAGATGAGCAACGTTCTGGAGACCCCTCTGCCATGCCATGGCTGACTGGTTTGTTGATAGGGATTCCCGCGACGAATTATGATGATTCCGCAACCTCTACAATTTCTACAATTTCATCAAGCAACAAATAGCTAGAAATACCTCGAACAAAGGCCATCAACCCTTGAAAAACCCGTGAAAAGGCATACTCATCCAAGACGGATAAAATGGTCTCACAATCAAAATGGTACTCTGATGAGAAATTTTGGCCATCTGAACCATGAACAGTACCTTAATCCCATCCCATTGTACAACTATAATGGTTGCCTGATGGTTGATAGGCATCCCGTTAGTTCATGGTTAACATGTAATCACCAACAAACCAGCACAAAATTAAACACCAATCAACCATGATTTATTCGTTATGTCATCATTGGCGAAAAATCACATAGATGATGCGGAAATCCCTCGTCGCAACCAATCAAGAGTGCCCCTGAGATGCCTGACAAAGAAGTCATGTTTTTAGAAGATCATTGATATTGGTTTTTCTATGTTTTCCTCCAATGATGTCCTTTTGGTAAGAATAGAGGGGCCGGTTTGGTATACCATCTATCATCATTTCCCTGTTGTTAACGGGGTTTCTTCAACCCTCTCTATTAACCAACCAACCAATCAGAAAAGGACATCTATGTTTTCCTCCAATTATGATATGCATAGCAAAAGATTTGTGAAGGAAAAAATGACATTTTTTGGATGCAAATGGATGCAGTATATTACAGTTCCTCCATTGTGATATCCGCACTTCTTGATATGGCATTCCTCTTTTTGCTATGGCAATATGGCTCAAAATTAGGTACCCCTAAACTTGTGGTCCCCAAGGGCGTCTATCCCATTTTTCGGTTAATTCAGTAGGGTAGGACAATGTCCCCATTGGGGTTAATTCAGTAGGGTAGGACAAAGTCCATTGATAACTGGGCTTATTAACTTATCACCTACTTAAGCCTACTTACGAACTGGGATGCACATACAAGTACAAGACCACTATTTACCCGGTAGCTGTGTCACCAAGAGACCTGCCAGCACCTCAGCGATCTGGGGCTGTCAATCAAGGCCAAAGAGATATCAGAATCGGAGTGGTTTTGTTGGGAAGACTTGCGAAACCAAGGTTGATACTACACCAATTCATCTATTGTTGACACGACTGTACTTTTATGATTAAAAATCAACAATAGATGAATATTGTTAATCAACATAAATATTATCATTAAATAAATATTGAGTAATCATAAATATTCCTTTCAAGAAATTCTGGGAAACGACACTACTTGTCTTTTCAAGATGTTGTGCTTTCCTGCGATACCCATGCCATGGAGATGAATGCGTAAACCCAGAAGAATGTGCAACGTGTATTCAAATTTGTGCATGAGTATACGAACATGAACGTAACCTTTTAAACATCAATACTGATGCATAAGAACATATGTATATATATATACATATATTCCCCTCCGGTAAACTAACATAACTATGGAAAATCATCATTTTTAATGGGAAAATCCACTATAAATGGCCATTTTCCATAGCTTTCTGTTAGTTTACAAGAGGGTATGATGTCCTTCTTCCCCAAACACGTCCCGTATTTTTTCGCTTCACTAGGAAACCTCTCTCCCCCGTCCGTCCCCGTCCGGCATCCCAGGACGCCAAGGCGCGGGGTCGGGCTTCGGATGGTGCGAATTGGCCCAGGCTTCCAACTTGGACTGGGCGCGTTCCAGGCCTCGGAACGATTTTCGGAACCGGAAGCGATGGGGAACTTTGATATAATATGGTACAATGGTGATTTAAAGGTGAATAATGGGATATTAATGGATTATACCCTCTGGTAATTAACATAGCTATTGAAAATGGCCATTGAAATAGTGAGTTTTCCCATATGGTGATTTTCCATGGTTATATTAGTTTACCAGAGGGTAATATGCTACCGTACCTAGGGACTATAAAGGTACCGTATAGGACTATAAATTGGTATAACCAAAAAAAATATAACATGGCTACTAATTATAACCAATAATATGGCTACCGGTTAATAATTGATACAATATGGCTACCAATTATTGAGCTGGTTGGTGGTTTTAACCATCTTGAAAAATATGAAAGTCAGTTGGGATGATGACATTCCCAATATATGGAAAAATAAAATTCATGTTCCAAACCACCAACCAGCAATTATTAAGGTACCTAGGGACTATAAAGGTACCGTATACAGACTCTTTGGTCAATTAATAGTTGGTCAATTATTAAAGTACCTTGTTATTTATGGTTTATGTTAATATATGTCTGGCTATAAAAATTTATTTATATTATGGCTATGAGTCAAAACCCTGGGACCCAGATGGTACCTTCAAATAGTTGGTTCATGGATAGTTATATACCCCAAAAAAATATTTTGATAGGTTTTGACACATCCCCATATATATCCATTTGTACAGATTTGCCCTCTGGTAAACATACAAAAAAACTATGGAAAATCACCATGTTTAATGGGTAATTCAACTATAAATGACCATTTTCAATAGCTATTTTGACAGAACCAGAGGGTAATGTGGCGGTTTCCAATAAAATGGGGGGTAGCCCCAAATCATCCAAGTTCTTAGACATCCTTAGACCATTTTAGTATTGACACCTATGGTTTTTGAGGATCCACCATTTTAAGAAACCTTCATTTGTAGTTTTTTTCTTCATATGGGTCACAACAAGTCACTAACCTCAAATCAGGTTTTCTTTGGGGAGTCTGGATACGTCATTCCAGTGAGGTCACTATTTTTGTTATTCAACTGATATCCATGACAATCCATATTTCCAGAAGGTGGTTAGCTATATAGCTATTACCATGTCAATCCATGTCTATTCATCCACCTGTGTTTTCATCTCCATGCTCGTCAGTTGGGATGATGACATTCCCAATATATGGAAAGTCATAAAATTCCATGGTTCCAAACCACCAACCAGATTGTGGTTATAAATGTTCTACATATCGGGATTTCCTAAAATGGCCGTTACCCCAGGATGGAGGGTTTGAATTGAAAATCATATTATTAAAGTAGATTATTAGGGGTTTAATGGAAAATCCCATTAAATGGATGATTGTGAAAATCCAATGGTGTACATCTATTTCCTATGTTCTACATATTACTATTTCGGCTATCATCTCCATCCCATGACTGAAACCAGTCAAGTCATATCAACTTCGACTTTTTTCGAACTTCAAGAAGTGATCGCCCTAGTTGGATTAATGGAAATATCCCCCCTTTTTGTGTGTATATATAATATATATATATATATATTGTCACTATTATTATAGGTTACAAACCATGGGATTACATGGTAAAAAATGGGATATACCCCTTACATATGGGCTTAATTCTATGGGATTATATGGAATTATATGGGTTTATCTATAGGTTACAAAGCATGTACAAAGTGGCACATCCAGCAGGAAGTCTTAGATCGTGGCTCTGATTCGTCGGCTCACCATGGTGATGATTCCCCCACAAACCAAAGCGTTAAACCAGGATTCCAGGTTTCGGTCACGAAGCCTTTGCCCAGATTATGTACATATCACAGAACCATATGGGAAATATACATCCATGTTACTAGATTATGGTAAATATATGTAAATATCCTATAACTAGATATGTGGTAATATGTAATTACCTAGATCATGTCCCATCTATGTAAATATTTTCCATGGGACATATTGACAGCACACATGATGGGCAAATGTGGTAAATTACCCTCTGGTAAACGTTTACATAACGAACTGGAAAATCACCATGCTATTAATGGGAAACTCACTATTTCGACTGGGCCATGTTCAATAGCTATTTTGACATAACCAGAGCTGGTTGGTGGTTTTAACCATCTTGAAAAATATTAGTCAATGGGAAGGATTATCCCATATATGAAATGGAAAATAAGCCAAATGTTTGAAACCACCAACCAGCCACATTATTAACATTCATAACCCATAAATTCCCATATCATCCCATGATTTCCCATATCATAGCTGCTATTTTGACATAACCAGAGGGTATGTACAAATGGAGAACGTACCACAGTCCTCCAGTCCTCACAGTCAGGCCTGATCCTCATGAATCAAAGCTAGTAGAGCTTTGCGAACTGGAAATTGACCCATTTATATCAAAAATGGAGGGGTAGCCTCTGGTAAACATACAAAAAACTATTGACAATGGCCATTGAGTTAGTTGATTTACCTATTAAAAGTGGTGATTTTCCATCGTTTTTTGTATGTTGACCAAAGGGTATTTCCTCATTTTTGCTACATATTACCACAGGTGAAAAATGAAAAATGAGGAAATTCCCTTTGGTAAGGGGTAATATGTAGGTAATACTCATTTTTCCTACATATACCTGGAATTTTCAGCCCCATCCCAATGAAATTCCAAGTGACGGTCCAAGGGGTTGCTCGACGTGGTCCCAAGCCTTTTGCTTCAATGAGATGACCAGCCATTTTGGGTAAGAATTCATGGTGTTTTTTTGGGGAAAAATTGTGATTTTGTGGGACAAAAAGGAGATTGTGTGTTTTTTTTTGATTTTGTGGGATAAAATGCTGATGTCATAGGATTTTAAGGGATTTGAAGGCGAATAACGAAGGAAAATGGGGATACAATGGGAAAAGATTGCCTACAATTGGGATATCATGGTGATATTTCATGGTGATACCGGCTACAATGGGGATAACAAGCAAACATCACTGGTAGGTCTAAATGGAAAAATATGTGGGAAAATCATCTTTAATTTGGGAACATATATGGGAACAACAGCTTCAAATGGGGATGTAAACCTCAATGATAGGGGAAAAATAATGGTTATATATATATATATGGCAGTGTGTCAAAACCTTGTACCCCTGGTGAACATCAAAATAGCTGGTAAATGGATGTTCATCCCCCTAAAAATGGTATTAATAGGTATTGATCCATAGCCATATATATATATTATACAAATATTTCATGAAGCAACTTGTGGGGAAATTTCAACCATCCAAAATCGTGATATACTGGCGATTTGACAATTATTTACAAGGTGAGGCCCCCCAATTTACAAGCTTCTTTGCAAACCCATTAACTATAGTTATATCCCCCTAATCAACCCAGACCTTAACCAGTCGTGAACTGTGCGTCAACTCACCTACAAATGGCTCTATATATATATATATATACAATGTATGTGGGTCGATGATACCAATTGCTATATCATCTCAACATATATTGATATGTAAGTTATGTGAATGATATATTGAGATATATTTCTATACCAGTTGTTATGTTTAATGAAGAAACAGCTATATCATGTCAATTGCTTCTAGCAATAGAATGTCTCCATCACCTCTATCACACTAGCCACCTATTCATACTGTATATCCTATTCCAAGATGCACAAACTGACCCGTCTTATGGCATGTGGTGCAGCAGATGTTTTCTGTTATGTGTTTTGGCAGCAAAGTTGAGCTCAGTCACAAAAGTCTGTAGATGCCCGTGATTTATGACAGCATATGACAGCCTTTGGAGGTGAACTTTGTTATTTTATTTGTTTTGCTCCAAAATAAGCCTATGCTTGTCACAAAACACTGTTTTTATAGCAGTTATTGTTTACCCTGTTCAGTCCAAAAATCCTTCCCCATGAGGACCGGTTCTGCTTATAAATGGGAGTGGACTTCCTAACTAGGCTTGTTATCCACTTACGATTCTTGGGATGATCCTCCAAGTAGCGTAAAATCATGTCTACAACAGGATGAACCACCCAATAAAACATGGCCGGATTTACCAATGTTTTTAAACCTAGATTCACAGTGAATTTGTGCTTACACTCCAGTTTATTTGGCAAAATCATGGTAACATCCCCATGTTTGGGAATTGTCACCCATCTATCTGGTTGTATACCCCATTCGTATCATTCATGGTTGGTTACATATACTGTATATATATATATTATGTATATATTAGATCCCATAAGTGGTTTCAGTAGCCTCATTTAAGATAGATAAGAGAATCACATCTATATAAATGGGATTATTCAATAAAAATTCCATCCATGACTATGTCCTGCCAATCCGAACGATCCTTCTTTAGCCAGGCACTTTTCCAAGAACTGCGCCACAGAGTCTTTCTGCTCGCTGATCTGCGGTCATCCCAAAGGTTTTTACGAAAAATGGCGTGATTTTTGCATAGGAACCGCCAAATTTTACGATAGAAAAGTGAAATCCAATCTAAAAATAGCGCTAAATTGGGTAAATTAAAAACCTGGTCTTTCTTCCTTGTAACGGTTACGTTCTTTGGGAAATTCTGCAGAAACCGGATCCAGATCTTGAGAAAATCACCATGTTATTTTTATTGGTCAATATTGGTCAATCAAAGATTTCGACTGGGCCATGGCTTCCATATGTAAGAAATTACCACGGGGTACATGTTTAACAGTTTCTCAAAGATCAAGTAGGTCAAGTTCTCCTGGGGCTTCAGATAGGCAATTTGCTCATCTCCACTGAAGCATAAACCAATTGTTGCTGTTTTTTCGTCAGGGTCTTGGCTGGTCAAATCATAATTTTCGTTGGTTAAATCCTCGCTGGTTCGCTGGGCGAATGATCCCAAATCTTGTTGCTTAAATCATTTAAATCCCTCATAGATCTTGGGAAAAACATGAACATCACAAAAAAGCGGCTGAATTTCCTGAAACTCCCCCGAAAAAATGATGCTGAACAAACCTTCATTAGAATCTCCCTTTTAAGTTTGTTTGATGGCTCAATTTATCACCGGCCTCCGGTTCCGGCGGCGGCATCCAGCGCATGTCTTTGGAGCCGCCGCTGGGGCTTAACAACTTGCCATAGCCCGCACCCACAGCCTGAAATGTTCCAAAACGCCAGGTCGAAAGTGTTCTGAAATATTGATGGTTTTTCTAAAAAGAAGGTCAATCTAAAGATATTTATTTTTGCCATTCATCTCAAGATATTCATATAATATCATATAATGTCACTACATTTCCAGGATTGTCTATAAATCATTATATAGCAGATTTAGAGATGAAAAAAAGAGCCTATTTGAAAATGATCAATCTCTGGTAGTCCACGATTTTCATGATCATCTTTTGCCATGGTGATTGTTCATTTATGGTATTCGAAAAAAACTAAAGGAATTTCAACTACCTATCCAGTTGGTTGGTTTTTTAAGCAAGAGAAATGGGGATTTAAGATATTTAACCTACCAAAATGATCCAACATGTGCATGAGTGCGGATTTACTTAGCTAAGTTGGCAAACACAACTGAACATAGTTAGGCTAGAACAATGGAATATGTTTCTTATGAGAATAGTAATAGAGTAATAATAGTAGTGATACGATCAACTCCCACCATTTGCCCCGCGACTCAAAGAGTTCGACAGGATCATCATCGTCGTCGTCGTCGTTGTCATCATCATCATTATCATAACCATATACCCTCTGGTAAACTAACATAACTATGGAAAATCACCATTTTTAATGGGACAACTCACTATAAATGGCCATTTTCAATAGCTATGTTAAATTACCAGAGGGTATGATATATCAACATCATGGGTACGCTGCATCGTGATCTTGGGCACAGCATCAACATCTTGTGCAAGGTCGAGGGAACGTGGTCGAAGGCACGTTAGTATCCCTACCCCACCCCACCCCACCCCATGCGAACGTAGCATCAACATCTTGTGCAAGGTCGAGGGAAAGTGGTCGATGGAACGTTAACATTCCCACCCCACCCCACCATGTAAACTGTGGGGCAAATGGTGGGCGTTGCGTCTAATGCTACCAATTACATCCAATTACCAATTTGGAAATTGTGTGGTGGGGCTGTTTACGATCCAGCTGGTGAACATAAGTCCAATATCTGTGGCAGATATATCGATCTAGTCAGCTCAGTTGATTATATCCACATATTGGGCTGGGTCATTAAATGTCCCCATTGAACATCACCCAACCAAAATCGGTATATGGTCTACTAGATGGCTACTTTTTCAGGTGATGTCCTTTATATTCCCAAAATGGGACAGGCAAACCAACCCCTGTATGACGATTTGGGGGCGGTTTTTTGTTTTTTGCTGTGCTAATTTTTCGATGGAAAATCTTTTTTTTTAATGCAGGATGGCCCCCCCCAGTGATGTGAATGTTGGTTTATAAACCCCATGAATACTATAGTTATAAATACCATAAACCATAGTGAAATTGGAGTTATGTTCACCAACTTAGCTATGGAAAATCCCCAGTTTTAATGGGTAAGTCCACTATAAATGGCCATTTTCAATAGCTATGTTAGTTTACCAGAGGGTAAACACCCAAAACAAGATGGAAGCCTCAAAACCTGTCGGTTTTGATGATGTTCCTACTTGAAGCACAGAAGAAACACAACGGCTTTTATAGTGGATTTACCCCATTAAAAATGGTGATTTTCCATAGCTATGTTAGTTTACCAGAGGGTATACATGACTTTCGTCTCCCATGAATCCCAACATTGCCGTTAAGCTAAATCATCCCATCATTGTTCGTTGCTTAAATCACCAGTTTTTTTCCCCGAAACGCGAGTTGCCCCGCTGCTCTACCGTTGGTTGTAAGCCCCAAAAAGATAGAAAACGACATTCCCAATAGAAATAGGCTAATTGTAGATTTACCTATTAAGTGATGTACGAAAAAAATGATTTACAAAAAATGTCCCACTCAATAACAGTGATGAATCACTCTTCAGCATCTTTTTAGGGCTTCCTCTTGTTCTGTTTACCAACAAAACCTATCGAAGCTTCGCGCACGGATAAAATCTCCGCCTGCATCGCTGCCAGTTGTTCGCGAAGTTCGAAGTTTTCAGACTGTCGGACAGTGGATGCTGAAGTTCAAAGATTGCATTTTTCTGGGTAATATAGTGGTATATAGTGGTATCAATACAGTGATATATAGTGGTATATAGTAATATAGTGATATAGTGATTCATAATACATGTGATTTATAGTGATATAATATAATATACCCTCCAGTAATTTAACATAGACCCTGGTAGATAGGGGTTGGAAGATTTGTGAAACCTCTAAAAATTGGTGATTTTCAGGGTCTATGTTAATTTACCAGAGGTTAATAGTCATTACCTGACATTAATTGTGATTAGTAGTGACTAATAATGATAAATATTGCACTCAGATTAATATAGCAAGCTCGAAAAAATAGGAAGGAAAGTAAAATCTTATGGCTGGGGATTTAGAACAACCCCCAATGAAATGCCTATTTTCTAGCAACCAAAAGAGTGGTATTTCTCATGGATGACAATGGAAAAAATAATACGTGTTAACTCTCTTTTTTGTTGGGGGGGTATGACCAAAACACACACAAGAGTCCTGGGGGTTCACATCAAACCCCCAAGCCGCTTGGAAAGTCGCTTTCTGCGTTGCGCTGAAAAATTCGGTATCTCTTTGGGTTCCCCATGGCCGAGCCTAGGCTCGACCTGTCGGATTTCATTGATCTCCATCGATTACCCTCTGGTAAACTAACAGTGTGCTATTGAAAATGGCCATTTATAGTGAGTTTTCCCGTTAAAAATGGTGATTTTCCATAGTTATGTTAGTTTACCATCGACGTGACTAAACACCCAAAACAAGATGGAAGCCTCAAAACCTGTCTTTTGATGATGTTCCTACTTGAAGCACAGAAGAAACACAACGGCTTTGTCTGAGGATATAGGATACCTCAAAGTCCCATGGTTTTGCTCATCAGATGTTCATTGAATGGGTGTCAAGTCTAAATTCTGGACAAACCCACATCACCTTGTTTGTGATATATATATATATATACCATTATGTATATATCCCCATAGAATGATTGCGTACGGTTAAATCATGTTAAATCTCTGTACAAGCACCAAATCCACTAGCTGAAAACAAGATGTTCCCATTCGAATGACCAAAAGTTGTGGTTAAATCCATGTCAATCCCCTTTGGACAACCCACATCACAGCATGGTTTATCGATATATCATAGTGTAGATGCCATGTTACCCCATATTATGATATACAGTAAGTTTACCCCGCGTTAACCCATCTTATCCGGATTTTATATGGTTAGTTACCACAAACTTTGGGGTTTAACTATCATGTGGTTGCTAGCTCCTTGACTTTCCATTTCATAGGGAAAAAAGATACCGATAATTCCTCCAAACCGCTCCCTCCTAGCCACTGGATCGCATTTTAATCAGCATGTTAATCCCATTGAATATGTTTCTTCCCATGACCCTCTGGTAAACGTTTCCGAAAAACTATGGAAAATCACCATTTTCAGTGGGTAAATCCACTATTTCTATGGCCATTTTCAATAGCTATTCTGACATAACCAGAGGGTAGATTCCCATTTCTGTTCCCATGAGATTCCCATAAAAAATGCCCCCGTTGAAATCCCCCTGACACTCCCAGCCCCCTTTTTTTAGCCACACGAACCACTGATAGCTGTCATAAACCAGCCATATATCATGATAAATCTCCATCTTTGTTGCTTCAAATCATGATATTTCATGGTTCAATCACCATTTTCCTAGGGTTTTTCCATGTTGTTCCTAGGGTTTTTCCATGTAGTAGATCCGACACCATCCACACCTGCACGTCCCTCAGCGATTTCTCGCTGTCCAAGAGCTGTTCGCGACTTCGTTCCAGCTGGGCTAAGAGGACCGGATTGCTACTGTCCTGAAGCTAAGCAGTGGATTTACCCTCTGGTAATTTAACGTAGCTATTGAAAATGGCAATTTATAGTGGATTTTCCCATTAAAAATTGTGATTTTCCATAGCTATGTTAAATTACCAGAGGGTAACCGTTGGATGAAATCTGGGAACCCTCAAGTCCTGATGAAATCTGGGATGAACCGAAAACAAAGCTAACTAAGCAATAGAAATGGGGAATCAATGGGAGAAATGTTGAAAACGAAGCACACTTCGATTGATTGATCGGCTTTTCCTGCACATTCTCCCTTCAAATTGGGAAGGCTACAAGATTTTCAGACTCAAATTCAGGAATCATGAGAACTTGAAAACGGTGGAATTGGGGAATGATTTATCTGGATCTACCCAGTAAAAATGATGGTAGAATATATGCAATATCTGGGATCTAAGCCAGAAATAGAAGTTTACATCTAAGCAATCAAAAACCAACACAGACCGAGAAAGGGAAAATTGACACCCTGAATCTGACTGAGATAGGAATATGAAGGTTTCCTAAAATGGGGGTACCCCCAAATCATCCGAAATTGAACCCCAATAGTATTGAAACCCATTGTTTTGGGGATCCCCTCAATTTAAGAAACACCATTTCTCTTTGTCTAATGGAGAAATTCCAGAGGATGACCATCATACCTCCCATTCAGTAGCTCAGTAGATGGGAATCTGATGGTGTCTTCCATTCTCGGACAAAATCAAATGAAGAATTACGCCCACACAAACTGGACGGGTCATACTTGCGTTTCACAGTCCCAAAATGGGAATATATACAAATCACATCCGGAGAAAAACTGAGATGCATACAACCTCACGGTTTGAACTTACATCCTTTTACAGCAAGATTGTTGGCTGACAGGTTATTTATTGAACCCTAGTCCTGACCATTCTGGTTTCATGCCCCATTTTTCGGTGGCGTGACTTGACTTCAAATATGGTTAGTAGATTGATAGTAGCAAAGTGCTATTACTAACTCTTTGGCCAACAAATGTCCAAACAAAACAGGGATGCTTCAGTGACTGAAGCGCTGCTTTTAGGATTTTTCTGTGTCTGGCCCAGTTGGCGGTTGATCCGCAAGTTAGTTCAAGTTTTGATGAATGCGACTGGGGGCGCGTCCCAGTTAATTAAGTAAGCGCTTAAAAACCCAAGCCCATACCTAAGATAAGTCACGTATCTATCCGATACATGTATGTATGTATGTATGTATGTATGTATGTATGTATGTATGTATGTATGTATGTATGTATGTATGTATGTATATATATATATATACATAACATGGGTTATAAAATGTTGTAAATATCACAGATATCTGATGCCTGGGTCATGCACATCAGAAGAAGCCCCACCCAGCTCCTTGTTGCCAGACTTGTCATAACTCTTTTTGCTGGTGCTGCGATCATGTGGCATCTTCATCGCCTGTGACACGAAAGAACATTGGAGATTGAAGCAACGACAAAAAAGGACTTTACCCTGGGCAAAAAATGGATTTGAACCAACGTTGACATGGGATTTTAGCCCATCAAAATATGTTTTTTCAACCAACAGAAAGGAGAAACCAAATGGAACCAATATGAAATGATCGTTTGATGATTATCTCGGTGCAAAGCTGCCTCTGGCGAGCAAACAGGGTATCAACAGCACCGCACAGTCAAGTGCTGGAGGGGCAGCCTTCTTCTAAGGGTAGAGATATTAAAGTTGTGCCTGCAACATTGTATGGGTTGATTAAAGAAGCGGTGTGATTTCTTTCTTTGGTGTGCGAAACAGTATTTTCCCACCCCACACATTGGTTTTGAAACAAGAGCTTCTTCTAACTGGTTTCATGGGAACCATTGACTATAATTGCATATGGTCCAATGTAGGAATCCAAGCATAGTTTGGATGTACGGGGCCCAATTGCAAACTGGTGAAAAAATAGTAAAGTAAAGTAAACCAGTAATCTAAGGGGGCACATCTCATATATCGCTGGATGTTGGCAGGCTTATCAACCACGCAGAAATGGAGAACTGATTTACAAAAATATGGTGATCTAGCCAACAAAAATGTCAGGATGACCAAGAAAAGTAGGAACAGGTAAGAGCCGTGCTGGTTTTTCCATACCATCGGCTGGATGGTTTCTACCAATGCCACACGAAGGGAAATGTAGTTTGAGATGTCTCAGTCACCAAGCATCATACGCTTCGAATTCTCACTCATGTTAGTAAAGCAATGTCATAAACCAGCCATATGTTGATGGTTTACACATGTTTACACCACCCATTTATGGTAAAACTGGGGATGGTGGATCCTATTGCTTTACTAATCATTTTGGTATCCCCATAATTAGCCTTCACCATCCCCATGCCTGGTCAGCAAATCCACCCCGGCCCCCATCCCAGAGAAAACCTCTGGTAATTCAACAATTTGCGAACTGAAAGCCATGGCCAAATAGATGATTTACTGAAGTTTTAAAGTGATGTGCAAGCTAGTTCTGTTGGCATACCGGAGTGTAGTACCTCGCAACTGGTAAGTTTATGAAATACCAACAGAAGCGAGTCACAACTGGCACAACGCCATTGACCAGGCACAATATCTTTGAATAATCCTTGTCCAACAATTTCTCTCCATCGCTGCTTAGATTGGCCATGGGATTTGCTAAGTTCATTGCTGAGTTATAAGTTATAAACCAGGAAATATACTCAACTATTTTTGGGGAACCATTTACAATCAGCACTTACGTACCAATAATGATATCCCATTACCCTCTGGTAATTTAACATAACTATGGAAAACCACCATTGAAATAGTGAATTTTCCCATGAAAAATTGTGATTTTCCATAGCAAACTGTTAGTTTACCAGAGGGTATATCCCAGCACGATGTCAGAATAGATCCCCATTCTGATTGGTGAATCACCATTCTCCCTTTTAAAACATTGCCATGTTCATATGAAAGCATGATCACACCCATGTTGTCCAGATGGTTTTTTGTTGGTTATATATCCCATGTATATATATATACTATGTGTATATTTATGTGTATATATATATCCCATATCTCACTTTTCTTCCCAGAACTTTCTTCAAGAAAGTTCTCCGCAATCCGAAAAATCCGAAAAATCCATCCAACTGGTCTTCGCAAGGAAAGGACCTCCAATTGGACACTCATCTCCTTGACCTCCAACTCCGCTTTGCGCCAACTCTGTTCCTTTCGCACCAAAAACCTGGAGATTGGACGGTGGGTGGAATGGATGTTTTGGATCCCTGATGGCTGGCATGAAATTCCCACATCAATGGATGGGAAAACGATGGGAAAACATGGGGAAAACGATGGGAAAATGATGGGAAATCCCCGAACTCAATGGAGGTTTGATAGTTGGGAAAACCATCGAAGTGGGAAATCGTCCAGCAAGCCATGTTTGATAGTGTTTGATTACCAAATAGAGTCATAGATATCTTGAAATGGTGGTCATGGGATATTCAAGGGGGGTTATTCGGAATATTCATGGGATATAACATTGGATATACCATCTGGCTATTTGTTGCATAGCCATGGAAAATCACCATTTTAATAGGTACATCATCTATAAATGGGTCATTTTCCATGGCTATGTTAAATAACCAGATGGTAACATTGGATAGTACCCTTCGGTGTCATCAAACGTGGCGGGCCGCCGGGAAATCCCCAAACTACATGGAAGTTTCTGGCTGGGAAAATAATTCCAACTCAATGGTGAAATTTCCATCAAGCCATGTTTGATCACCAGAGGGTAATTAAGATGGCCAACTTGCAATCATTGGCTTACTAAAAGAGTAAACCATAGCAGTAATATAGATAGTAATAGAATCTTAAATTGTAACTATATAGGTAATATATTCTATTAGCATATATGAAAGCCCTTCAAAAACTGGTCATATAATTGAGACATGTTGAGAACCGGATTCCCATTCATGGATTGTGATAATCCTCAATAGATTGGCTAGTATAATCATCAATCAACCGGGCTTTTCAACACCGCTCATATGAAAACAAATCCATAGATATGTGATTGTATATATATATATACATATATATTATAACTATATATAGGTTTGAAAACCTTGTTCTGACTATAGATGTATTTATAAATATGTACTGTGTGTATATACATGATGAATCCCTGATACTCGCTAAAGAAAAAAATAGTTGGTTTGGACTGACTTTACCATTGATAGCAAAAGATTAAAGTACTAACTAGTTCGTATCAAAGGTTGACCCAGTATATAGCATAAACCCTAGTTGTACCTACAAAATACCCTCTGGTAAACATACAAAAAGCTATTGAAAATGGCCCAGTCGAAATAGTTGATTTACCCATTAATAGCATGGTGATTTTCAATACAGGATGGTGCCCCCCAGTGATGTTTGTTGGTTTATAAACCCCATTAACTATAGTTATAAGTACCATAAATCATAGTTGTGGGAGTTATGTTCACCAACTTAGCTAACTATGGGGCACCACCTTGTAGCTATGTTAGTTTACCAGGAGCTAAGACACAGGCGACCCGCCTCATGGCCGTGTCGTGATAGCCGTGAATCAAGCGATGCATTTCCATCCGCTGGTTGCCCAGCATGGTCTCCTGGCGGTCGGCTCCATTTTTGTGGCTTGCAAGATGTTATAGCTATGTAAATTTAGGATTATGGTTGGATATAACAACCAGATGTTGATAGCTATATTATGTTTATATCAACATTAATAATTTATAGCTATTTCCAACCAGATTTAATATCACGAAATTTAGTATCTGGATTTGTTTAGGCTGGATTATGGGATTATTTCCAAGATTTCATATCTGGTTGGTGGTTGAGCCTACCCCTCTTAAAAATGATGGACTTTGTCAGTTGGGATGATGACATTCCCAACTATATAAACGGAAAAATAAAATTCATGTTCCAAACCACCAATCAGATTGTGGTTATAAATGTTCTACATATCGGGATTTCCTAAAATGGCCGTTACCCCAGGATGGAGGGTTTGAATTGAAAATAATTTTATTAAAGTAGATTATTAGGGGTTTAATGGAAAATCCTATTAAATAGATGATTGTGAAAATCCAATGGTTGTAAATGTTATATATATATACGCATAGAAACGTAACGGATGAGTGATAAACCACAGGAAACTGCTGACTCCACCAAAATGTTTTCATGGGGACTTAACTGGATCTAAAGCTGATTCCCCATACATTCCATATATAATCCCAAAACCCCCGTTAATACTAAACTCCTTCCCAGAAACCATGGTTTTTGGTTCCATTGGTTGGGGATGAAACCACAGAATTGGAACCGTAAAATGTGGTGTTTTTCATATTAGGGGGATGGGATTCTGAATGTTATACCCTCCAGTTTTCATTAATAATTCGACCCTGCCAGTTGTCAGGGTTGGAAGATTATTTTCCTATTTTTTTTTCATTTTCAGGGTCTACGCTAATTTACAAGAGGGTACATATAATTTATGTATGTTTATATATATATATATACATGTGGAACCACCAGAAGTATGCATTATTACCTCTCCATATATGTGTACTAGTATGTATCTATGTGTATATAGATATACATATATATATAGTGGATCCTTGGATCCCAATATGTGAATCCCAAGATGGATATATTTATATACCTATATATACAGATGGATATATTTGTATACCTATATATACATATTAAGTCTATCCCCATTCATGGCAAGATCAAGATATGAAGCTGTCCGAATCACCATGGAAATCTGTCGCTGTCCCCCCTTTTCGGCTCCATGGATTGGAAACTGGCGTAAGGATCCTGGGGAACCCCGGTGTGACATGGAAGGTCCGAAAAAGTTGATAGGTCAGCCATGAAAAATGGTGGTTGAATGGAAGTTTAACCAACAAAAATTTGGATTTCATGGAATTTCACCAACAATTGGGATTTCATGGAATTTAAGCAGCAAACATTGGAGATCGAATGGGATTTCACCAAAAAAAAATGGGATTGAATGGGATCTAACCAACAAAATTTGGATACAATTAGGTTTGGGCATCAGAATGTGGGTTTAATGTGATTCTAAGGGGATTGCAGTTGGGATAACCCCTATAGCTATGGCTGTATGGCCAACAGCAGTGACTGTTGGGTTTCAATTTCGTTTTTTTTTGGTTTCCTAAGCCCAAAAACCGGAAGAGAACCAGAACCCTGGAACCTACTGTTGGTTTGCAAAGCTAGGGTTGGTGAACGGTCGTGTCTTTATGGTGATCTGTTTGCTATATCTTAATGGCGTTTGTTCTTGGCGAACCTGCAAAAATATCAAGCACATTCAACCCAGCGGACCGGGAACCGCGCTCGTAAAAACAACGTTTTTGTAACAAATCGTATTTTCGCCATAGCGAAACAGACATTTCTGCAAGCCGAATTGTGCCAAATTCTCGCGCGAGAATTTGGCAAAATTCGTGTTTCGTGTGGAATTTGGGTTCATCTCATTGGAGCATGTTGACAGGTTTTTTCTTTCTTTCTTTTCAGAGCAGGCGCTTCAGCGGTGAAATATGGTGAAATTGTTTTTTGCTGGAGATGGGCATGCAGATTCACATATCTCCATTGCCAGCACTTCAGATAGAGGAGAAGATCTTCAAGCACTGCGGACCATTTCGACAATGTATACAAAGATGCAACACTACCAGACATCTGTGCAGCGTAGCAACATGTAGCGGAGCAAGTACAAGGAACGTTAACATGCCCCCACCCCATCCCTGACCTGCGAACACACGGTAGCAAAACCACGGGGATGTAACCAACCCCCCAAAAGTGACCACCACCAACCAACAACCAATGGGCGACCATTGGGCGACCATTCACCAAGCCCATTTTACAAGTTGACCAGAAAGAAAGATGGCCTTTAGAAGCTGTATTTCTTGGATACCTTGCAAAGCATGCAGGATGGGGCCCCCGCTGGTTGTTGCGTAGCTAAGTTGCCTTATTTTTGTGGCTGAATTAACTATGGTTTATGGTACAGTAGATATAACGAACTAGTTAATGGATGTTAATGGGGTTTACAAACCAACTTATCCCTGGGGGGGCCATCCTGTGTTTTGGTACATATTTATCAGATTCCCCGTTAATAAAGTGATAAAGACAAGAGATCCAAGCATAAATAAAGTTAGAAATAAATATCCTCCCTTCACCCGGATCACCATTCGGTTTATTATCGGACTGCATAGATCGATGCACATATAATATAACATAAGTACATACATAAACCCTTGGTAAATAACATACTACAATTATACCACGCTATTTCTCTAGCGGTTACAACGTGATAGCTCGTTTACATTGTACTTCCATGTCGGAAACCCGATGGGTGAAAATTGTTGAAAAAGATATGTCCCTTCTCAAAATTGCCTTACAGCAATGTAGCGAATCCACCATTGTGTGGATACCAACCCCAGCTTTTTTGCTCCTTCAATCTCCATAAAATGTTGATGAATTTGCATGTCTGGTGACTTAAACTGTAGATCCCCATCATGTCAGACTTTTGTTGATCAATGGTGAAAATCCAAACCATGGCTAATCAATATCCTGGTTAGGATTGTATATCAAGTAGCAAACGATTGGTTAGTACTAAAATGTATCACCAGTTGCTTCAGTTGGTTTCCCCCTATTTTGAGATCGTAAATTCTCTTTATATCTCGATATTTGATGCTTAAGTCCCCAGATGTTGACGGAAATTGCTTCATATCCCATAAAAATCAGCTTGAGATCCATTGATATCCCCAAAAATCCCAGATTTTCCCAATGGATGGTGCCCCCCTAGTTAAACGTGTGCTAGTTTAGTTTCACCCCACGAAATAACTATACTTATCTATAGTTATATCTACCAAAAGCATCCATAAACCATAGTTAATTCAGCCACTTCTTAGGCAACTTGGTGAAAATCGCCCACGAATTTCATGACCCCAACGGCTGCTCGGCCCAGCGCCCAGGCACGGCTTGTTCGGCTTTTGGGCGGAGCTCCGCCAACATCTTGGCATACTGCTCCTGACGCGCGCTAAGTTCGACAAAGGAATCAGGAGATACTAAGGATATGACGTTTTTTTGGTGGGGGAATATCACTCACAAAATATGTATGGAAAATATAACCATATTATTACTACAAATTAAAGAAGTATCACTCATATGTTTTTTTTTCATAACTCTAAGTGACGGAGGAATATCACAAACTAACCTAACCTATAGTGTTCATGGGGAACTAAGCCACTTCTAAGTGGTGGTGGACCACCTTGTAAGAACCTGGCGCTTCGTCCCAGGAGAAAAGTCAGTGATAGCTAGTGATAAGCGTAGTTAGTTCACCGGTTTATAGATGGGATAACCCATGAAACAATATATAATACATATATAATATAATATATATATATTATATATATCTGTAACTGGCTAAATCATAGTATTTAACCAAACTGAAACTTGAAGCCATTTTGGGATACCCTGAAACAAAGCGTTATCCCGTGGTGAGGTCACCTGAGATGATCAAGATTCGCTGTAAGGAGGTGCCCCGTGCCTCCCCAGACGTGAGGATAGTACCAGCTGGGTACTTTGGGGATTGTATTACAAGGTGGTACCCCCCAGTGATGTTTGTTGGTTTATAATCCCCATTAACTATAGATATAACCCCCATAAACCCTAGTTATTGGACTTATAAACCAACTTTGCTAACTATGGGGCACCACCTTGTAGGTTATATGGGATTGTTATTGTCATGAGTTCATCATTTTTTTTGACCCAGCAATTAGTACATCAATCCAAGACAAACAAATTTGATTGTAATCCGGTATATTATTCATGCTCATATACTGGGTATTAATTAGAGATTATACCCAGTATTTGTTCACCATTGTCTGGCTAAATACATTGGTCTTTTATACTCACCATAATTGAATATAATTGATACCTTTTAGTGCACATTGGTCACGACATGGATTTGTCTGAAGATTGACCCGAAAAAAATCGTTTGGAACCGCATTGTCCCCATCAAAATCAAGGTATTTGGTGAGGTCCCCATATATAAGCTATTATCTAAGCCATTTGTCCAACTGTGCTAACCTCTGGTAATTTAACATAGCTATAGAAAATGACTGGCTATTTATGTTGCCCATACTTATGTTAAATTACTAGAGGGTATATTCCTTGAAATCCCATTGAGTCACCATAAATCCAAACGTACATCCCATTAACTCACAATGAAATCCCATTAACTCACCATTAAATCCCATTTATTGAAATCCCATTCAGTTGGTTTATAAACTCCATTCATTGTAGATAATTTGGGTAGATACTTGGGGGTGCAACCCATTTAGTAAGTGGGTTATACCCCCAGTTATATACAGAATATCCCCAATGGATTATATATATATACATGGATTATTAACCACGGATCCTCAGTGGGATGCAACTAATAGATAATAGACAATAGTAGATAACAAGTATACATACTTATATATGTATAATTATATATTCATATATGTAAATGTACTAACATATGTATATATATATACGTTAACTCCTTCAATTAAGTACAGAATTTTTTTGTCGGTGCATCTATGCAGGAAGGGCCCCCTTTAGTTACAGTACAAGTTTCTTTATAACCCCCTCTAACTAGTTCCTTATATCCCCTATATATAAACCCAAACGTTAATCAAGTAATGTGCAACAAGGTAGCTAACGAACTGGTGCCCCTTCCTGTAGTGCTTACAAACGATATGATAATCAATATATTCATATCTCATTAAGTATTCCATCATTCTCAGGGATACGCGAAGGGAATATACATCAACAATTTGGGGATACCCTCTGGTAAACAGTTTGCTATTGAAGCCATGGCCCAGTCGAAATAGTTGATACACGCTATAAAATGGTGGATCGTTCCAGTTTGTTTTTTGCATGTTTACCTTACCGGGTACATCAACAATTTGGGGGTGTTTAGAGCTGGGATTTACCCTCTGGTAAACTCACAGTTTGCTATTGAAAACGGCCATTGAAATAGTGGATTTACCCATCAAAAATTGTGATTTTCCATAGTTATGGGACAGTTTACCAGAGGGTATGAATGTTGGAGGTTCATCGTCCATAGTTCTATGCTATCTAGAAAGCTTCGGAACGCTGCCCCAGTGAACCGCTAAGTTGGTGCCAATAACTCCAAGTTCACTATGGTTTATAGACCAACAAACATAACTGGGGGGGCATCACCTTGTAGCTATTGATCCAAAGCCATTTGCCGAGATAGCCCCCACCTCTTTGTCCACAAGGGCGCTATCTCCCTGACGAACCTCGAGACGGGGTTCATCCTTCACGGACTTGTTACAGGGAAAAACACAATGTCCTTGGTATACAGGATGGTGCCCCCCAGTGATGTTTGTTGGTTTATAAACCCCATTAACTATAGATATATCACCTATAAACCATAGTTATGGGAGTTATGTTCACCAACTTAGCTAACTATGGGCACCACCTTGTACCATCTATCATCATTTACCTGTTGTTAAAGGGGTAAACAAACCCCTCTATCAATCAACCAACCAATGAGAAAAGGACATCTATGGAAAAAGATGTGAAAATCTTGGGGAAACGACTTATCATAGGGAAACCTCTGTGAAGAATAGGGGAAACATCTACTTTTCATAGGGAAACGTCTGTGAAAAATAGCGGAAACATATACTTTTGATGGGAAAACCTCTGTGAAAAATCGGGGGAAACGAATCTACTTTTCATAGGGAACAAGATGGAAAGATCTGAGATTTAATGGGATTGAACTATCTGAACGGGGGAATGTCATCTTGGAAATGGGATGAATAGATGAATCCTATGCCTGGTTGGGATGGGATTAGAATGTGGTCAATCAAAAAATCGAAGACTTTAGAGGAATTGTCATCCCAAAATTGATTTTGTAGGACAAAAAAATGCTGTCTCATGGGATGTCATCATTCCAAAATTGAGATTTTGTAGAATTTCATCCTGTCAAAATGAGCATCCTGTCACTGCTTAAACCCCTCGACGAGACAATCCTCTCAATCATAGGGGACACAGTCATCCTTACCCTTCAGCAGAAAGATTCAAAGCACATGGACCTCAGTTTTTTTACAGGTCAAACGTTGACCTCAGGATTTTCATGCCTTTTAATTTTCCCTGCTCCATTTATCTCAGGGATTTCCCAGCCATGTTTGATGACATGGGAGGCTATTCTCTATGACTCGGTTCTTGCTAACCCTCTGGAGATCTTCCCCCAGAAAAAAATCCCCATAAAATGCCTGGTTTACCTCCCATTCTGTCTTGCTTTTGATTCTGATCCATGCCCAAACAAGAAAGTTAGTCTCGATTTCAACATCCCATCAAGTCTTCTTTCTTCATGGTCAACACATTTTCTTATACCCCCTATATGTTTGGAGTTGCAAGTTGTAATGTCGTAGACCCAATAATAAACGATCCCAAGTCATCACCATCAATGGGTGCTATAAAAGATACAAAAAGAACTCCCCCAGTCATGTTAGGTTTATGGAGTTTATGGCATCGGATTGCCCACACTGTCCCATTCAGATCTCAGGATAAGCGCCTTATAGCCATCACGACGCTTCATGGGACCGGGCTCGGCACAGATCTTCGAGGTGTTTATCGGGCCCAAAGTGCTACGGCACGGGCAAAAGGCAGGGCTTTTACGGCCGTTAAAAGCCACTGTCAGGGTAGACTTGGGAAAAAATGCCGGCATTTTGTTCGTCGATGTTTTGATGCACAGAAAATGAGGTCTAATGAGTCTAACTAGCGGATCCCAACATTCAGAACTCCGCAGAGTTCCTCTGAGAAAATGGTATAGAAGGGAGGAATATTCGACCTTTGTTGGTGTGCTCTGAGAAAATGGTATAGAAGGGAGGAATATTCGACCTTTGTTGGTGTGCTGAACCTTTCACCAATCTAATTATCGGCATGTCCAGCAATTCGAAGCACCCAGGCCTCCAGTCACCAGCCCAAAGCAGCCCCATGGCCATGTCCGGCATTGACCCGCCCAAGGCTTGGCACTCAATGCTGCGGCATCGCCAGCAACGATGCGTTCAACCCACAGAAACGGGGAAAACGGTAGTCCCGTGATATGAATGTAGTCCTCCTGTCCTACATGACTGGCTGAAAGGACATGAAAGGACTGTGATCACTGTCTTCCAATGGTCCCCGGCTCCTCTCAAACTCAAATATCTGGCAGCCCCAAGTTGAAATAAGCCTGAACGGTTGGATACCGACTTTCCAGGGTGGGACTGACCTACACATTGATCCCCTCAAAAGGGGCCAAAAATGACATAAAAACCGACACCCAGCAATGAGCAAGTGTGGAGGCAATCATTTTGAAGCCCAGGAAAGGAATAACGCTTGCAATTCAACATCAAAGCTCCGCAGCTCACTTTTCTGCGACATGCAATGCAAAGGTCTGCTTCGTTTTACCAGTGACCAGTACCCAGGAAGCGTTAGCAGAAACCAAGGCGAACGAATCTAGTTGTGAGGTCAACTAATCCAGCAATAAATGAGACACTGTGTAGCAAATCAGAACTGAGTACAATCAAAGATACCTCATGGATCATGTGTATCGCCCTTATGGGTAGGGGACTTCATCACCATTGTGACCAACTGCGCTTGCGCTTCCTGACACAAGTGGGCTGGTCGGCTCAGAGGCGTCAGCCCTGAGATGGGAAGATACACCAGCCCTTCACAGGCATTCAAGATCAGTGGGGCCCCTTGTTTCAAAGAACCATCAAAATGCTGAATTGGTGTCTAAGATCCTAAGACTCTCATATCTCATATCTGCGTGTTCAACTAGTGATCGTGTTTAAGAGATCCTTAGCATAAGCGCTGTGTCGGGGAATCACCTTTGGTGGTTGAACCATCGCCCCAGGACACCATGGAAATATGAAATGTCTTTCTTTCACTTTCCTCTTGGAAGTGCAGGAGCTTTCTCACTTCCATACAGTATATGTATGTGTATATATATATATATATGTGTAAATATAAATGTATATACTATGTATATATGTATATATGTATCTGTATATGTATGTATATATATACATATATGTATAGATATATATGTATATAAATATATACATATACATATGTATAGATATATGTGTATATATATATATATGTGTATATATATATATGAGTGTATATATATGTATATATACATAATTGTATTATCTGTCTTTTGCTTCATAGTTGGGCCCTATTTTACTGATTAAAAAATCAGAACCATTTTTTTGGTGATTAGGCTAACATTATGATGCTTGGATCGGACTAATTAAGGCCCTCTTGGATACCCTGGACCCTGAAACTGTTCTCTAGCTGGTCAAGTTGATATACATATATCTATATTTATATATATATATAATACTAACTATATATATATATATATGTATCCTGACACCGTTGGGGAGGGGTAGAAGGGCCGGGAACCAAGCAATTTATCTGTATCAAAATAGCAAAAAAATGTATAGTTAGTTAGTACTAAAGTAGCCATGCAAGGTTTCTCCAGCGAACGCCTTTTTGGTTCTGGACCGATAAGATGCCAGCCCGATGACCAGTCGTGGCCGTCATGGGGCCCCACTGGATTTTTCCCATTCGCACATTTTTCGCCAAGTGTGTGGAATTGTCTCAAAATGGTGGAGATCAGAATCTAGTAATAGCTTTAATGGCAAATGATTTTCTAAGCCAACGGATGGAATGGGCTTTCCAAGTTTTGAGACAACCCCTTACCTCAGCTGTCTCACTTTTCAGGGCTGCCATTGTGCCAGCAGGCGGCGGCCGCCAGAGCACTGGGCATCAGCGCGGAACGGGGCGGCCAAGGGTCAAGTCAGTACCCTGGAAGAAATGGATGGTGTCAAATTCACAGGGGTTTTCTAAAATGGGGTTATCCCCAAATTTTCCAAGTCATGGACCAGGACTTAGTGCTAAGCGTGACGACTGGGGATCCCCGATGACTTAAGAAACTGGCTTTAAGGATCCACCGTCCATGGTCACCTATTAGGTACCTAGCGGACCTAGCGTAGAGGTGCTAAGCCATATTTTGGCGGTATATCTTTAGCCCTTACATAGACCTTGTAGATGGTGTAAAATTGAGCTGAAATGGCCACTGAAATTGGATGATCTCTCGCTTCAGCCATCGAATTTTGCGATCACCGAAGTTGGACAAGATAATGTAACCAAAAGGCACCAGCCATGTCGCTGGGATGTGGAAATGGGGATGACCCGCATTCAAAGCAACTTTAATGAAAGTTACGGTCAACTGTGGGATTCATACCCAATTTGCAGAGCCATCTACTGATTCATGGTGGGTTTTGCGATGCTGAAGACCAAGCCGCGAACGGCGCAAACGGTAAAGGGGAAAAGCCTTTGATTAAAAAGTTCTTCTCAAAAACTCGAGGCATCGAAGTGCTGAACTCAAAAAGTCAACTAATCACTCTGGCAAGCAGAACGCACACTAAAGGGCTTGCCACCAGAACATCTGGGAAGTCATGTTTTGCCAAGTCTCACAGTCATCCTGTTCCACAAGCTGGTGACTGAGTCTCTCAGGGAAATATGCTGCTCAGTTGTATATCCCGAACACCCAACACCCATGAAAACTAGAAGCATGAAAACTTGGGTTGCTGTGAAGAAATGATTTGCCACAAGTCCTCTACATCTTTTTGATGTCGGGCACCGTGTAGTGAAATGTACTGACATTGGCATTTCACGCGGAAGAGGCACTAAGTCTAGAATCCTAGACCACGAAGTCAATGATCATGTCATGTTTCATGTTGTGTTCCTGAGTCGGGGGAACCATGCTGTGCAGTCTGGGCACCCCTGCAAAGTATGTATTTTCTATCTGGGTATTTTTCTACGCGCCAGCAGGTGCGTTAATAATAGTTAATATCCCCCTTTCTGCGTGTTTCATATTCCCATAATCGAAAAAAAAAGACAGCTATAGGCTATAGGTTTGTTTTTGACCCAAAAAAGTTCGAAAAGTACATTCTTGCCAAAAACATCCAGGATATAAACATAGGATAATCCCAAAAACATAGGATAATGCCAAAAAGGTTTATAAAGTACGTCTATCTTGGGGGTTGTATCCTATGGCATCCCTCACCTCCAACGCACCCCTAAATTCCGCAGCCTCAAAGCTGTGGTTGAAGCCACCTTCCCACCTGGTGAAACCATGGTGTCATGGTGTCATTTCCTGCCCCAGCAGTAAAAAGCACGGGCTATCACCAGGAAACTGCGTGAAACTTCATGAATCCGGAAGCTGGTTGAGGCTATGAACAGCATGAAATATCATTAAATCATAAATTTATGGGGGAATCCCTGTGGTCCCTTATGAATCATTGAAGTCAATGGGTAGAGATATCCATACTGCCCCCTTGCCGGGAAAGGTGGTCGCTACACTCTGACCATGCTCACCACCTCAAGAGTGATCCGCTAAAGAATGGAAGCATGAAATGAAACAACCCTGGACCTAAATAAATAACCATAAATGGGGGGGGTCCTAAGTCATAGGGGTACCCCAATAGCTGGATGGTTTATTTCAGGGAAAATCCAGCTAAAATGGATGATTTGGGGTACCCCTATGACTTAGGAAGCCCCCATAAATATCAATAATATCATAATATCAATAAATAAGAATAAATATAGATTAACAATAATGATTCACCAGCCTGAACTCTGGCCCTTTGGAAATTTTGGGGATAGTTACCGTAGTCCTTACAGAATGGCTATCCTTTGGGATGATGTTGATCGATCTTCAGATTGGCCAAAATGTGACTAGAAATTGACGTAGGTGTTTCGGAAAATCCATGATACCATGTACACAATTTGTGACTTTCAAAAGTGGTTCCTTTCAAGTCAAGTACACTCTAAATGTAAAACAGCTATCAGGCTGTGAATAATTCAACGCAGCAGTTCAACGTCCCTTTATGTTCCCCCAGTCGATGGCTACACCTAACTTTAGGACAGGATTGGGCACAGGTTACCTGTTGGCAATTTCTTTGGGGGGACAAAAACAGGCACGTTTTGAACACTGTAAAGCTACCTCACTTCACATTCGTAACGGATGATTCAGGGGCATCCACAGTTCATCAAGGTTTCTTGAAGGAGCATCCAACTGGGCACCGCCCCCATTCAGTCGAGGCACCGGTCGTTCCCCTTAGTTCAAAATGCTGAGTTTCTCCAAGCTGAGAAGTGGATGACCCCTTGAGACTGGGATCATTGGATCACAGTAAGGACCTGAATATTCAACCACTCAATATATTCCTAGTGTCTCCTAGTCCTAATCTGGGGTCAACTGGGTACCCGAAGTGGGGTTACAATATCAAGAAAATTCCACCTCTCCCGGAGCAAATAGGCCCATGTCAGGAAGCTCCGGAAACCAGTCACCCTTTCTTCCTGTACTTTATGGAACATGCTCAGTGACATGCAGTGACGTGCAGTGACATGCGCAGCCTCACAAGGTTCCTCAGGGGTGGTGCACACCGCCTGAAGATGAGTTGGGTTATTTTGTCTGTTCCATCCAGCGGTTTATGATTTCACCCTATCGAAATTGCCGTAGTTTGGAGGTGAATCATTCATTTTCAGACCCACCCATGTTTTTTTGACCCGAGAGATTCGCTGACAATGAGCATGTCATAAGATGCTGATTGCCAAATTCCCTACTTTGAAGGTCGCCGAAGTATGGATCTACCTTGACGTCAAACACAGATCAAGAATAGGCGTGTACATATAATGTGTTTCCCTTGATGTTTTGTTTAAATAACCTTAAAACTATCCAGGACCTTTCAAAATATGTCCACCTAGAAGGACTCTCCGACCCACAAACAAGCGTAGCAAGTGTCGTTGTGGCCCAGTATGAATTTGTATTCGACTGCCTCGGCCAGGGTGGAGGCCGCGGAGCGGCCGAAATCAGGCTGTGTTCTAAACGGGTAGGTGGTGTCGGTTGGAGGTCGATTTTTGATGTACCCTCTGGTTATGTCAAAACAGCTATTGAAAATGGCCATTTATAGTTGATTTTCCCATTAAAAATTGTGATTTTCTATAGTTATGTTAGTTTACCAGAGGGTAGATTTCACGAACACTCGTGACTCTACAGCCAATTTGGGATACGAACCACCAAGACAGGAACCAGTACCAACAAGACTAGGCCCTGGCCCATACCCAACACCCATGGGGATAAAGCCCGAGATTACTAGTGATCCTAAAACCTTGAAACCTAAGATCATGGCCAACCTTAGATATCCTGCCAACTGAAATTCTGGTTGGGGTCAAGAGTCAAGATCGCCATTTGTAGCAAGAGGTTAAGTTGTACTTAAGTGTCCGTTTTTCCAGAGAATACCCAATGCTTTGCCATGAACCACATCCCCAAAACATCATGCGCCAGCGACGTTGCGTTCTTTCGGAATTGCAACCTGGCGTGCCAGACTGGCACTTGGTCAATGGTTGACAAACGAGTAGAGTGTAAATGGGGAACGTGCGCTACGCCCCACATATCCACATGTACTCCACTATATACACCTTTGATAGGGTTTATCTAGGGTTGATGCAGGTTCCTTTAGAGTCTATGTAGGGTGTAGGGTTTATACCAGCACTTTGGCCGCGAAGGGTTCACAAAATGAGGGTTACGTCATCTCAAAGGATGTTGGGGCATGGCCCAAGTGCTGGCTGCAATCTTAATAGGGCAAATCACAATGAACCCGGATACATCATGAAACTTTGGCATATTCATCTCCAAATTCAACATGGGCTATTGGGAAATCCCCAGTTTGAAGAGGGAACTCATCCACAACGGGCAATCAGAAGGTCTCAAAAAATTGAAAGAGCAGGGCCCCAGCCCCAGTTTCTCCCCCTGTGGTGGCAGACGTGCTCAATTGTGCGCACTGCTGGTGAGTGAATGGGAAAAAATACACTTCTTGCGGGTGCATCCCACTTAGTAAATGGTGTTCATATCCCATACATTACTGGAGTATCTCCCATATTTTTGACTTGGGTATCTCACATGCACTACCCTCTGGTAATTTAACATAGCTATTGAAAATTGTCATTTATAGTTGATTTCCCTATTAAAAGTGGTGATTTTCCATAGTTATGTTAGCTTACCAAAAGGGTATATATTATGTTCTTTCATATGCAAAGCAACTGTTTACCGCACAAGTTCCAGACTCCCATATCCACTCCAACTCTCCACCACATTGCTATCCAGCGGTAGCGCCCACTTCTGGGGAATATCCAGTTCGTATCGTCGGAACGTCATATGGAAATGTATCAAAACCCTGATGAACCTCAGCTTTTCACGCCGGTGATGCGGAAATGCGAAAACGCGTTAACCGAAACCAAGCCCCAGCCGCCACTCCATCCCAGATTCAACAATTTCTGCGCGCCTTAACTTTCCAGTAATTGCCCTCATGCCAGCCCATGTGAACCTGGCGGGCGCTCGAACCCTTTCCTCCGGGATTCGGCAGCTTCGCCCTACAGTGTTGTGCCCCTATTGTTGAAATGGGTTTGCCAATACCGCCAGCAGATACCAGATACCTGAGGGACATGGCCAGCTTACAGAATCACTTGCTTTTCTGTTTGTCAGGAAGGTGGAAAGAAAGATTTGCTTTATGAGTTCAAACGACAAGAACAGGGCTGTACCCTCCGGCCGTGTCCCATGCCGATCACAGAAATCCTCCGTGGGAACCCAATTTGTTTCCTGTATGTGGTTGATCACCAAGGTAAGACCCACTTGCAAATGTGAGAAACCGTGGGGATGGGTCAAAACCCTGGTACCTAGTGAACCCCAAAATAGCTGGTAAATGGATGTTCATCCCATTAAAAATTGTATTAATAGGTATTGATCCATACCCATGTGGGATGCACATCCAAGAGATCCAGGAGTCATACGACCCACATCCGGATTCCGGAGAGAAAACCCCCAAAGTGCAAAGCCAACTGTAGATTCACTTTGAAAACATCATTTCTAGTGGGATTCCAAACATACCTTGGGTTCCTGAAGCGTTCAAATCATTCAAACATATTCAAAACTGCTAAACTTAAATCACACTATGAAAAGCAACCATTCACCACCGACCCTCTTTCGACTCCGTTTCTGCCATCCAAATCAGCCATGGCATCGTCGTCGCCTTCTTGCCGAGATCCCACTCACCCAGTTCTGGGCATTCTTCCCAGCCTGCAGCAAGTCTTTGGATTCTTTTCTGAGGAGAAGAGATCTATGTCGTCGCAGACCACATAGATCTCTTCTCCTCAGAAAAGAATCCAAAGACTTGCTGCAGGCTGGGAAGAAAGTCAACATAACACGATTAAATCACCTCATCTCATCTCTCGTCATGTTCTCCCTTCGGGGTGTCCCCAAGTGTGTGCACTTGCCGGTCCAAAACCTTGGCGTTCTGAGTGTCAACAGATGTGGATGTCCAGCAAGAATCCAATTTTTGATGTGTGGAAAATTAGTGGTAGATTTTTGATGCACAACAATGAAGCTACATATGTGGTTTCAACCGGAGGCAAATCCGAACGTAAGAACATCCAAGCAAGAAGCGGTCACAAAATGTGTGGAGGACCCTCAGCCCTCCCACCGACCACTGGCATTCGTAAGCACAGACAATGAACATACTTCTTTTGTCTGCAACTCTTCCAATAGCAACTATGATCATCTCTTTGGAGGAATGGATGTCCATGCCGAAGAATTAAAAAAATCAATCACATGTACACAACTGCAGGGTCAATGGTCAAAACAACCAAGAAAAAGTTCCCCTATTCCCTAATGTTCAAAGGGCGTCATCAGCGTTATCGTGATCCCCATCATCATCATTGTCATCCCATGATAAGAAATGTCTTCATCATCTTCATTTTCCTCAATTTCCCAATGTTCATCATCTTCATCACCACCTTCATGTACATAATCTTCATCACCATCTTCATCTTCATCTTCATTGTTATCTTGCAGCTGCCATCCGTCACACACTTCACGTTTCGATCTGATGACAAGAGGCCAAATTTGGTGTTGTAATGCACGATGAATTCGTAAACTTCACCTGCAAATTTTCAGGACCGAGGTTTATCTATCTGCAATTTAGATTCTGTGCCAACAAAAATGTAATATAACATAATATAATATAACATAACATAATATAATATAATAAAATAATATAATATATTTTAATATAATATAATATACTGTAATATAATACAATATAATATGACACAAAATGAGATAACATAAAATATTAAAATAAAATATAATAGACCATAATCTGATATAATATAGTATAATATGATATAATATTTAAAAATATATATTATAATGTAATATAATATGATATGAAAGAAAATGATATAATATAATATAAGATAATATAATACAATATAATATAATCGAATACAGTATAGCATGGTATATTATATATATGTATAAATTTAGTATAGTATTATATAATATCATATAGTAGAGTATAATACAATATAATGGTAATGAAAGGTATTCAAAAAATACAATATAATACAATATACTACGGTATAATACAATATAATACAACAAATACAATATAGTACAGCTTCATATTACATTACATTGCATTATATCATACTATATGTTATGTTATTTTATATCGTATTATGCTATACTATGCTATATTATATGATATTATATTATTCTTTGCTATGATAAATTATATTATCTTATGTTATACTATGTTAAATTAAATTATGATGTGTTATATAATGTAAGATAATACAACACAATTTGATAAATATGATAATTACAATACAATACATACAATATAATATACTATAATACAGTATAATATAATACAATATCATAAAATACAATAGAATGTAAGATAAGATGATTTAATATAAGAAGGAAAGATAGTAAAAGACCAGATAAGATAATAATATAACATAATATAATATAAAAAGATATATAGCATTATATAGTATAATATATACGTATATACATCTTATGTATATTTAAATGTATATGTATAGTATAGGTATAGGTGTATAGATATAAACATATATATATATATCCATATATAATTGTATATTTATGTGTAATGAAGGCCGTTATATGCGTACATTTGTACATATAATTATGTATACATACTGTCAAATACAGTCAGTCAACAAAAGAGAACACATGTTCCCAAGCATCAAATCATCAGTCAAATCGCTCATGCGATTACAGTCACCGGGGCCCCCCGTAATTCCTCAAACTGGTTGCAGCATGTGGTAACAACAATATGTTGCAACATGTTTCAATTTGCATGTGTATATACATATATATATATTGACTTTATATATATATACATATATTTACATATAAGCTGCAATATTGATATTCATTTCGTTTACACACTGACCGTGCTCGGCACCACCAGATACCACCAGGCTCCCCAACTTTCATCGTCACTCTCCAGGAGAGAGTGCGAACGGGAGCGGGAAATCCCGGATATCGTTGTGTCCGTGGTGGAGGAGGTGGTTTTGCCCACCTTGGCCTCGTGGAACGCGTGGAACGGCACAGGGCGAGTCGCTTCAAAGCAGGTTTTAAGCTTTACCTGCTATGGCGATGGCGATAGCATGCGATAGCTATGGATTGGATGTTGTTCTAGATGAATGGACTTTTAGTTGGGTTTATGATTCTTTATCATCTTGAAATATTGGGAAATGTTGGGGATATAGGCCAACACCCAGAAACTATGGCTTCTAAGCCAGTCCTACTGGGATGAAATCACATGACCTTCATCATGTATGGGTCCATAGGTACTCCATGAGCGGACGCAGTATCCATATTTTCGTGGGGAGTAACGCGAGAACAACTTAGAACAACCAACAACAGGTACATAAGCTGTCAGAGGGTGGCATGATACAAGAAATTAGGTCTGCAGGCAGGTCTTTTTCACGGAGTTATGCTGTAGATACCTGTAGGTACATGTCGTCTAAGGTAAGTGCTTTCATATGAAGACGGACGTAATTCGTATCCGGATCTAAAAGTAATCATCATCAAGGCTCACTCACCAAACTTTATGAAAACCATATTGCAAATCATATTACCGTGTCAAATGTCAACTGTTAAGTTGTGCCAGCCTTTGAATCTTACCTCCTGAAAGTATGTGATGCCAATGGGGCAAGGTTTTCTAGCTTGGATCTGCCGCCAGCGCTACTCTTAGCCCGGCCTTAGTTTCCGGAAAACGGACTTCAGCGATAAATTATGGGTAATTTGGGGGGTTACAATTTGCGGTCAGGTACACAACCTTATGATTCATAATGGTTCATACAATTAAATTCGTGTACCTGACCCCAATTTCCGTTTAGCATTTTAGAGCGGACACATGTAGACACGCCCTCGTGCTCCACAAGCCAGTGCTCATCACAACATGGGATCTTTGACAAATGGAAATTCTAGGCACACACGAAAGAATGGAGGAAAAGAAAATCTACCCAAAGGTCGAAATACGAATCCGCAACCGTTCTTCGTTAATCTACCAAGGGGTAGCCGGTAGTATGCTTTAACCTTACAGCCTGTTTGTTGGTTTTTTCCCATGGTTAAATCCCCATAAGGACTACTGACACTTTCACTTAGTATGATTAGCGGACAGTCCCCCTTCGTCAGGGTTTTCCATAGCTATGATGATCGCTTACAACCACCAACCATCCAACAATATGACTGTATAGATTATCTTAGATTGGTGTGTAAAGCCTACAATCCACCATTTGACCACCATTTTAAGAACCCCAAATGATCTGCTACCCTCTGGTCATTTACCCGATTGCTACGGAACAATTCTCCCAAAGATTCCCCGAAAGGAATGGCCTCTTCCGCCATTACCTGCTCTCGACGCAGGACTTCGTCCCAGACTTTCTCCTGAGTCGAGTTGAGGGACCTGTAAATTTTGTCAACTGGGTTTACCCCATTTTTCAAAAATTTTACTGGGAAAGTTTTTCACTGGCAATGTAAGTTAGAAAATGGAGGTGTTAGTTTTAACTGATCGTGAACTGATCTCCGTCCCCTTTTAGGGTGACTGTCCAAAAGTAGTTGAAATATTAAGCAAACCCCCAGCCTTTGAGACGCCGAAAATACCTTGGAAACCTGGAAATGATGTGGAAAACATCATCAAACTATCATGCCAGAAATATTTTTCGGTACTTGTCTTTTTGGGGTTACTATATTGCCCTGAAAATGGTTTCCATGTCAAATTCAGGGTGACCAACCAAACTTGGTTTGGTTGATCTTCAAACATGGGGTTGAACATCTCTTGTTGCTAGTATCAATAGAGACATTGGGTGCAACCATTTTGTGAAAGTATTGATGGACCTAATCCCCTTACGGCGCTTACACATATCGGTGTGGTTCGAAATGGTGGTACCAACAGAACCCCAAGCATTGTCGTTTTAGCGGTCCTGTTTTGGGCGTGATACACACTATAGCCAGTCAAGTTATGTCGCAGCGCCAGCCCTGGAATCTAGGAGTTCTTAATACTGGGATGATCAGTGATCTGTGTTGATTCAACTTCTTTCCACAGGAAACCAGAATTTTCAACCTGCATGTTTTCCTTTTTCACCAATTTTGGGGCCAACTGAGAGATGATTGGGAAACTATGGCAAACGGGTATAACGTGGTATAACCACTTGAAAACTTCAAACAGGAAGTTCTCTGGGTCACAAATTCTTGCAACAAACGAGTCCCAACAGACTTCAGGGATCATCCGATTGAGTTTCCGTGGATTTCCAAACTGCTTGAACATCCCAAAAAAAATAGTGTCAACATAGTGGACCTAAACCTACCACACCAAGTTTTGGTTGCTTGATGTTGACCCACACTGCGGCTTGCCGAATGGTTTGCAAACAGTGGGCGATGAACACATAGTCACTATCGGCAAAACCCTTGGTGCCCTGGGTGATCAGCTAGAATCAAACAGTGTCAAAAGTCAAATATGTTCTAATGATTCACATGTTCTGCTTCCGGTTTTCGGCGGGTGATCCATCGATCCATTTTCAGGATAACCTTCGATGTTCATGGTTCAATCCTCCACGAGTTTGGGATGGCCAAGACCCTCCTTCCAGCTGTTTCTTGGAAGAGTCCCTGACCCTGGAAACCAGAAAAACTCGAAAATGCTGTGCCCACAGGAAATTAACAGAGGTGTGGGGTATACGTCCCCGGCATTACGGGAAAGAAACGATCTGCCTATATGACACCATATGACACCTTTAGAGACACGTGTTTCTAGGACACTCAAGGACAGCGAGGGAAGTCTCTGTCATACCTTTTCGTGCCACCAAGCTGCGTACTGCTTCTCACACCTGACAGGTCAGGAATTGTGGGACATGATATTGCACGCTTTTGCACAAGCATGTACAATGACCAAGTTCTTGAAGAATCCCTTGTACTTGTCAGTTCATAGCTCAGAGATTTTCATGACTGATAGTGATTGGTGGTAAAACCCCAAATCCAGAATAATATATCTTCCATTTCAGAGTACAGTAGTGCAGTACCTGCGCTTTAGGTACCTGAAATGGCCTTTGGCATTGCCTCTCTCAAAGTTTTTCCGATGTGGATGGATTTGGCCTTTGTTTCAGGACCTAATTAATTTGGGCGGAATATCCTGGAGGTTCACGTCGGAGATTTGTTGGTGATCGTAGCATGAGGAGCTATTGCTCGGTCATGGAAGAGTATGCCAAATGTCCAGTTTTCAAAAGGTCGGAGTTCCAAATTACCTGAAAAACGCACCCTTTTGCTGGAAATCGTTCCACCTACAAACGAATTGATGGCAACAGACGACTATGGCGAACTGATGGTTGTCTTCGCAATAGTCCTTGATCCAATACCGACATCCCAGACGAACTGCGAAAAAAATTATACCAGCGTTGACCCCAAACAGATGTAGAAAATTTCAATTATATTTTAGTTTGCGGCAAAGGATATCATTTCGGCATCCTTCCCTGCATTTATTGCCCGCCCTGCCCCATGCGCCCCAAAGAACCCAGAGTGGGAGACAAGTGTGGGAGACAAGTGTGAGAAACAAGTGTGGGAGACAAGTGTGAGAGACAAGTGTGGGAGACAAGTGTGGAAGACAAGTGGGAGACAAGTGTAAACTCATGCGCCCCAAGACATCCAGAGTGGGAGATACGTGTGGGAGACGAGTGGGAGACAAGTGTAAAATCATGCGACCCAAGACACCCAGAGTGGGAGACAAGTGTGGGAGACAAGGGGGAGACAAGTGTAAACTCATGCGGCCCAAGAGACCCAGAGTGGGAGACAAGTGTGGAAGACAAGTGTGGGAGACAAGTGTGGGAGACAAGTGTAAACTCATGCGCTCCAAGACACCCAGAGTGAGAGACAAGTGTGGGTGTAAACTCATGCGGCCCAAGGCACCCAGAGTGGGAGAGGGAGACAAGTGTAAACTCATGCGCCCCAAGACATCCAGAGTGGGAGACAAGTGTGGGAGACAAGTGTGGGAGACAAGTGGGACACAAGTGTAAACTCATGCGGCCCAAGGAACCCAGAGTGGGAGACAAGTGTGGGAGACAAGTGTGGGACACAAGTGTGGGAGACAAGTGTGGGAGACAAGTGTGGGAGACAAGTGTGGGAGACAAGTGGGAGACAAGTGTAGACTCATGCGCCCCAAGACATCCAGAGTGGGAGACACGTGTGGGAGACAGGTGGGAGACAAGTGTAAAATCATGTGGCCCAAGACACCCAGAGTGGGGGACAAGTGTGGGAGACAAGTGGGAGACAAGTGTAAACTCATGCGGCCCAAGGCACCCAGAGTGGGAGACAAGTGTGGAAGACAAGTGTGGGAGCGAAGTGGGAGACAAGTGTAAAATCATGCGCTCCAAGACACCCAGAGTGGGAGACAAATGTGTGGGAGACAAGTGGAAGACAAGTGTACAGTCATGCGGCCCAAGGCACCCAAGTGAGAGGGACAAGTGGGAGACAAGTGTAAAATTTTGCGGCCCAAGGCACCCAGAGTGGGAGACAAGTGTGCGAGACAAGTGTGGGAGACAAGTGTAAACTCATGCGGCCCAAGGCACCCAGAGTGAGAGACAAGTGTGGGAGACAAGGGGGAGACAAGTGTAAACTCATGCGGCACAAGGGTCCAAGAGTGGGAGACAAGGGGGAGACAAGTGTAAACTCATGCGGTCCAAGGAATCCAGAGTGGGAGACAAGTGTGGGAGACAGGTGTGGGAGACAGGTGTGGGAGACAAGTGGTGGACAAGTGGGAGACAAGTGTAAACTCATGCGACCCAAGGCACCCAGAGTGAGAGACAAGTGTGGGAGACAAAGGGAGACAACTGTAAACTCATGCGGCCCAAGGCACCCAGAGTGTAAACTCATGCGGCCCGAGGAACCCAGAGTGGGAGACAAGTGTGGGAGACAAGTGTGGGAGACAAGTGTGGGAGTGTAAACTCATGCGGCCCAAGGCACCCAGAGTGGGAGACAAGTGGGAGACAAGTGTAAACTCATGCGGCCCAAGGCACCCAGAGTGGGAGACAAGGGGGAGACAAGTGTAAGCTCATGCGGCCCAAGGCACCCAGAGTGGGAGACAAGGGGGAGACAAGTGTAAACTCATGCGGCCCAAGGAACCCAGAGTGGGAGACAAGTGTGGGAGACAAGTGTGGGAGACAAGTGTGGGAGACAAGTGTGGGAGACAAGTGTGGGAGACAAGTGTAAACTCATGCGGCCCAAGGCACCCAGTCGGAGACAAGGGGGAGACAAGTGTAAACTCATGCGGCCCAAGGAACCCAGAGTGGGAGACAAGTGTGCGAGACAAGTGTGGGAGACAAGTGGGAGACAAGTGGGAGGCAAGTGTAAACTCATGCGGCCCAAGGCACCCAGAGTGAGAGACAAGTGTGGGAGACAAGGGGGAGACAAGTGTAAACTCATGCGGCCCAAGGAACCCAGAGTGGGAGACAAGTGGGAGACAAGTGTAAACTCATGCGGCCCAAGGCACCCAGAGTGGGAGACAAGTGTGGAAGACAAGTGTGGGAGCGAAGTGGGAGACAAGTGTAAAATCATGCGCTCCAAGACACGCAGAGTGGGAGACAAGGCGGCCCAAGGCACCCAGAGTGGGAGACAAGTGTGGGAGACAGGTGTAAACTCATGCGGCCCAAGGCACCCAGAGTAGGAGACAAGGGGAGACAAGTGTAAACTCATGCGGGAACCCAGAGTGGGAGACTAGTGTGGGAGACAAGGGGGAGACAAGTGTAAACTCATGCGGCCCAAGGCACCCAGAGTGGGAGACAAGGGGGAGACAAGTGTAAACTCATGCGGCCCAAGGCACCCAGAGTGGGAGACAAGTGGGAGACAAGTGTAAACTCATGCGGCCCAAGGCACCCAGAGTGGGAGAGGGGGAGACAAGTGTAAACTCATGCGGCCCAAGGCACCCAGAGTGGGAGACAAGGGGGAGACAAGTGTAAACTCATGCGGCCCAAGGAACCCAGAGTGGGAGACAAGGGGGGACAAGTGTAAACTCATGCGGCCCAAGGCACCCAGAGTGAGAGACAAGGGGGAGACAAGTGTAAACTCATGCGGCCCAAGGCAACCAGAGTGGGAGACAAGGGGGAGACAAGTGTAAACTCATGCGGCCCAAGGCACCCAGAGTGGGAAACAAGGGGGGGACAAGTGTAAACTCATGCGGCCCAATGCACCCAGAGTGGGAGACAAGGGGGAGACAAGTGTAAACTCATGCGGCCCAAGGCACGCAGAGTGGGAGACAAGGAGGAGACAAGTGTAAACTCATGCAGCCCAAGGCACCCAGAGTGGGATGCAAGCCCGGAGACAGAGGCAAAATCATGCGGCCCAGGGATGCAACCCTTTGAAAGGAGTAAGAACCGCATACAGGTAAGCCTGTTTGGGGAAAAAGAGAGTACCTGTGGCATAGGGAGTCTGACTTTTTGCTCGGGACCATGTCATTCTGTGCAAAAAATCACCTCTACAGTCTGGTCATTCAACACCTTGCCACACACAGCAATACACAGCAAAGGAATGTCCCAAAGCCTTGATAGAGGGAGAGGTGCAAGTACATAGTATGTTTACATGACTTGCCACATGTTTCCAGGTAAAATAGATGTTATTACATACACATGTGTGTGTGTATGATATATGGATGTACATACCTCTCAACTCTTCTTGGATAAACATACCATGACCATACCATGCCCATCCCCTGACCACTGCAGCCCTGGAGGAACAATCCAATGCAGCGGCCAGCCTTGCAAACTTGGCTTGCTCATATCGCTTTGTATAGAGGTACTATACAAAGCGATACTATACAAAGCGATATGAGCAAGCCAAGTTTGCAGCCTTGGCTTGCTCATATCGCTTTGTATAGTACCTCGGTATGGCCAAACTCAAAATGTCAGTTACCATGGCACAAAATCTGGGGCTCATGAACCCACGTGCCGTGTAAATTAGGGATATTACATGAATATGATGATGGGGAATGCGCCAATACCGTTTTTGAACAAGTCGAACCTTAGCATTTCAAAACCCATAAACCGAACCCATAAATCAACCCACCATAAAGCCATAAACCCCATTTGGTTTACCAATATGATATGATCCGTTGTAACAATGCATACAGATATATGATATATTACGTGGATAGAGAGGTCTTCAAGAAGTGGAAAAGTTTTTTCCAGGATGATATAGATTATGTTATTCTCATAGTTGCCAAGTTGCCAAGTTTCCAGTTGTTCTATCTATTTGCAGGTTGCTAGGCATAGTTCAATGCATATATTGGAGTTGCCATTGGACGCGCAAGAAAACGTAAAAATCAAGGGAGTCAACCAACGGACTCTCTGCAACAAGAAAGCTTTGGGTTTTGCCGTTTGGCTTAGTGATTTCATGGGTGTTTGAGTACCAATCATTATTTTGATGAATTTTGATTATATATGTGTTAGTTAATATCCCTTTGACCCATTGGGTCACAGACAGAATGATATAAACAAACAACTAGCTTGCAAAGTCCTTTTTCGACCATTGCATTTTGTCCGAGAACGCTTACCATTCCCGATGTTCTTTCCCAATCCCTTCGGCTTGGAGATTTTGCAGATTTGCTCCGCTGCTTACATTCGCGAGTGTTTTGTATTTCTAGAGTTGCAACAACATGTCCCTGCGGAAAGCTGTCTTTTTCGCCCCATCACAATTTTCCTGTATACTTCTCTTATCCCTCAGAAGTAAATGTATTCATTGTTTCTCCATCATTACAATGTCATCTCCAACACAGTGGGATGTTGTCCCAAACAGTCGGGGCACCGGCACCGAACATCAGCCTACCTTGATTTCCGCAGACTGTGATAAAAGATGATAAAAGGATAATTCCGCTTATCATCTTGCATCATCTTTTACAAGCTAAATCCCTCTTCATGGTCACAGCATGACCCATATTCTTCGTCAGTTTGGAATGCTTGGCTCGTCACTGGCTCATTCCGTGATCTCCAGAGTTGAATCAAAATCTGGTTGGTGGTTGACCTATCCCTCTGAAAAACATGAGTTCGTCAGTTGGGATGATTATTCCCAGTATATAGAAAAGTAAAAAATGACCCAGTCGAATAGTGGATTTACCCAGCTATAAAATGGTGATTTTCCATAGTTACATTAGTTTACCAGAGGGTATATCGAAACATGAAATTATGTGAAGGTAAAGACGTGAAGGTTTTTCATAGTCCAAGGTAGCTACCCAAGTTCGCCAGCGACGCAGATCTGACCAAGGTACTCCCGCAGTTTTGCTTTCGACATTTTTTTTTTGCCTTGGGCCCGGGTGAACCAAGGGGCACCCCAAAACATCCAGGAGGCACGACGTGTTCCATATCGAAGTTTGAAACGCCAAGAATCGGGGTGAGTCAGCAAACAACTTGCCACCAAAAAACCCCATGGGTCAAATGATTGGGGTCTAGGGACCAGAAGTGCCATGGATCTTAGCAGCAGAGAGTTGCATCATGCTGCCGATTCGCGTTTTTAGGAACACCGATGACCCCTTAAGAAGCCATCATTTCACAGGCCGCTCTCCGGAAGACCCAGACATGCGTTCTTTGGATGGTTCCAAACAATTTGGAGGCTTCCCAAAATGGGAGTACTCTAAATCATCCAAACTTGGCCATTTCATACCATTTCAGTAGTGAAACCCATGGTTTTGTGGATCCCCATTTTAAGAAACACCCAGAGGAGCGAATCTTGGAACCCGGCACTCCAGGGAAAGTCTTGGCACTTGGGGTAAAAGCTCTTTCATGGCCAGCGCAGCCATGGCTCCCCAAGAGAAACAAGGATTGAATATATTCCTCCAATAGAAAATCGCCCGTGGAAGTGACATTTTCTGATGAATCATCATCCCCGTGGTGTTTTCCTGTGGAAACCATCGACCTGCCAGGTTCTGTTCTTGAAAATGTGTGTTGCTTCAAACAGCTGCAGCACATCGCCAGGGGCCCACGCGTTGGCTGGAAAATCTTTAAGACTTGTGGGTGCAGTTCCGGTTCATCAGTGAGTTTACATATGATGTTTACATATAGTAGCCATGGTTGCAGGGGTTCAATCCCAAGGTATGCTGGTTGAATATCAAGGTGTCGCAAACATGGACCAAAAATGACATTTAAAAAAAAAAAAAAACGACACCCAGCAATGAGCAAATGTGTAGGCAATCATTTTGAAGCCCTTGAAAGGAATAACACTTGCAATTCAACATCAAAGCTCCGCAGCTCACTTTTCTGCGAAATGCAATGCAAAGGTATGAAGCGTTTTACCAGTGACCAGTACCCAGGATCTCACGAGTTTTAGGGCTGCCATTGTGCCAGCAGGCAGCGGCCACCAGAGCACTGGGCAGCGCGGAACGGGGCGGCCAAGGGTCAAGTCACCCTGGAAAAAATGGATGCTGTCAAATTCACAGGGCTTTTCTAAAATGGGGTTATCCCCAAATTTCCCAAGTCATGGACCAGGACTTAGTGCTAAGCCTGCTAAGCGTGACGACTGGAGATTCCCGATGACTTAAGAAACTGGCTTTAAGGATCCACCGTCAATGGTCACCTATTAGGTACTAGCATGGAGGTGCTAAGCCATATTTTGGCGGCAAATCTTTAGCCCTTACATAGACCTTATAGATGGTGTAAAATTGAGCTGAAATGGCCACTGAAATTGGATGATCACCTGGTGGAAGTTGGACAAGAAAATGTAACCGGCACCAGCCATGTCGTTGGGTCAAAGGAAATGGGGGATGACCCCGCATTCAAAGCAACTTTAATGAAAAGTTACGGTCAACCGTGGGATTGATACCCAATTCGCAGAGCCATCTACTGTGATGGTGGGTTTTGCGATGCTGAAGACCAAGCCGCGAACGGCGCAAACGGTAAAGGGGAAAAGCCTTTGATTAAAAAGCTCTTCTCAAAACTCGAGGCATCGAAGTGCTGAACTAAAAAAGTCAACTAATTACTCTGACAAACAGAACGCACACTAAAGCGCTTGCCACCAGAACATCTGGGAAGTCATGTTTTGCCAAGTCTCACAGTCATCCTGTTCCACAAGCTGGTGACTGAGTCTCTCAGGGAAATATGCTGCTCAGTTGTATATCCCGAACCACCCAACACCCATGAAAACTAGAAGCATGAAAACTTGGGTTGCTGTGAAGAAATGATTTGCCACAAGTCCTCTACATCTTTTTGATGTCGGGCACCGTGTAGTGAAATGTACCGACATTGGCATTTCACGCGGAAGAGGCACTAAGTCTAGAATCCTAGACCACGAAGTCAATGATCATGTCATGTTTCATGTTGTGTTCCTGAGTCGGGGGAACCATGCTGTGCAGTTCTGGGCACCCCTGCAAAGTATGTGTTTTCTCTCTGGGTATTTTTTCTTTCTACGCGCCAGCAGGTGCGTTAATATGTGTTAATATCCCCCTTTCTGCGTGTTTCATATTCCCATGATCGAAAAAAATATAGCTATAGGCTATAGGTTTCTCTTGACCCCAAAAAAAGACCGAAAAGTACATTCTCGCCATTTTCCATCCAGGATATAAACATAGGATTATCCCAAAAACATAGGATACCCTCCGGTAAACTAACATAGCTATTGAAAATGGCCATTTATAGTTGATTTACCCATTAAAAATGGTGATTTTCCATAGCTATGTTAAATTACCAGAGGGTAATCCCAGCTCCAGGTTTAGAAAGTACGTCTATCTTCGAGGTATCCTATGGCATCCCTCACCTCCAACGCAGCCCAAAAAATTCGGCCGCAGCCTCAAGGCTGTGGTTGAAGCCACCTTCCCACCTGGTGAAACCATGGTGTCACGGGCTATCACCAGGAAACTGCGTGAAACTTCATTCCGGAAGCTGGTGCTATGAACAGCATGAAATCATTACCCTCGATTTTTTTGTTACATAGCTATTGAAAATTGTGATTTATAGTGGGTTTACCCATTGAAAATGGTGATTTTCCATCGTTTTTTTGTATGTGTACCAGAGGGTAAATCATAAATTCATGGGCTTTGGTCTGCATGTGGTCCCGTATGAATCATTTAAGTCAATGGGTAGAGATATCCTGCCCCCTCGTGAAAAAGGTGGTCGCTACACTCTGACCATGCCCACCACCTAGTGATCCGCCACAGAATGGAAGCATGAAATGAAACAACCCTGGACCTAAATAACAATAAATGGGATTTTCCTAAGTCATAGGGCTACCCCAATAACTTGATGGTTTATTTCAGGGAAAATCCAGCTAAAATGGATGATTTGGGGGTACCCCTATGACTTAGGAAGCCCCCATAAATATCAATAATATCATAATATCAATAAATAAGAATAAATATAGATTAACAATAATGATTCACCAGCCTGAACTCTGGCCCTTTGGAAATTTTGGGGATAGTTACCGTAGGGATGATGTTGATCGATTTTCAGATTGGCCAAAATGTGACTAGAAATTGACGTAGATGTTTCGGAAAATCCATGATACCATGTACACAATTTGTGACTTTCAAAAGTGGTTCCTTTCAAGTCAAGTACACTCTAAATGTAAAACAGCTATCAGGCTGTGAATAATTCAACGCAGCAGTTCAACGTCCCTTTATGTTCCCCCAGTCGATGGCTACACCTAACTTTAGGACAGGATTGGGCACAGGTTACCTGTTGGCAATTTCTTTGGGGGGACAAAAACAGGCACGTTTTGAACACTGTAAACCTACCTCACTTCACATTCGTAACGGATGATTCAGGGGCATCCACAGTTCGTCAAAGTTTCTTGAAGGAGCATCCAACTGGGCACCGCCCCCATTCAGTCGAGGCACCGGTCGTTCCCCTTAGTTCAAAAATGCTGAGTTTCTCCAAGCTGAGAAGTGGATGACCCCTTGAGACTGGGATCATTGGATCACAGTAAGGACCTGAATATTCAACCACTCAATATATTCCTGGTGTCTCCTAGTCCTAATCTGGGGTCAACTGGGTACCCGAAGTGGGGTTACCATATCAAGAAAATTCCACCTCTCCCGGAGCAAATAGGCCCATGTCAGGAAGCTCCGGAAACCAGTCACCCTTTCTTCCTGTACTTTATGGAACATGCTCAGTGACATGCAGTGACATGCGCAGCCTCACAAGGTTCCTCAGGGGTGGTGCACACCGCCTGAAGATGAGTTGGGTTATTTTGTCTGTTCCATCCAGCGGTTTATGATTTCACCCTATCGAAATTGCCATAGTTTGGAGGTGAATCATTCATTTTCAGACGCACCCATGTTTTTTTGACCCGAGAGATTCGCTGACAATGAGCATGTCATAAGATGCTGATTGCCAAATTCCCTACTTTGAAGGTCGCCGAAGTATGGATCTACCTTGACGTGAAACACAGATCAAGAATAGGCGTGTACATATAATGTGTTTCCCTTGATGTTTTGTTAAATAACCTTAAAACTATCCAGGACCTTTCAAAATATGTCCACCTAGAAGGACTCTCCGACCCACGAACAAGCGTAGCAAGCGTCGTTGTGGCCCAGTATGAATTTGTATTCGACTGCCTTGGCCAGGGTGGAGGCCGCGGAGCGGCCGAAATCAGGCTGTGTTCTAAACGGGTAGGTGGTGTCGGTTGGAGGTCGATTTTTGATGTACCCGGCCTGACAAACACACAAAAAGCTATTGAAAATGGCCATTTATAGTTGATTTTCCCATCAAAAATGGTGATTTTCTATAATTAGTTATGTTAGTCTACCAGAGGGTTGATTTCACGAACACTCGTGACTCTACAGCCAATTTGGGATACGAACCACCAAGACAGGAACCAGTACCAACAAGACTAGGCCCTGGCCTATACCCAACACCCATGGGGATAAAGCCCGAGATTACCACTTCTAGTGATCCTAAAACCTTGAAACCTAAGATCATGGCCAACCTTAGATATCCTGCCAACTGAAATTCTGGTTAGGGTCAAGATCGCCATGTATAGTAAGAGGTTAAGTTGTACTTAAGTGTACATCCAAGGTTTTCCAGAGAATACCCAATGCTTTGCCCTGAACCACATCCCCGAAGCATCATGCCCCAGCGACGTTGCGTTCCTTCGGAATTGCAACCTGGCGTGCCAGACTGGCACTTGGTCAATGGTTGACACACGAATAGAGTGTAAATGGGGCACGCGCGCTACGCTCCACATGTACTCCATTATATACACCTTTGATTGGGTTTTTCTAGGGTTTATGTAGGTTCCTTTAGGGTCTATGTAGGGTGTAGGGTTTATACCAGCACTTTGGCCCCGGAGGGTTCACAGAATGAGGGTTGCGTCATCTCAACGGATGTTGGGGCATGGCCCAAGTGCTGGCTGCAATCTTGGGCAAATCACAATGAACCCGGATACATCATGAAACTTTGGCATATTCATCTCCAAATTCAACATGGGGAAATCCCCAGTTTGAAGAGGGAACTCATCCATAACGGGCAATCAGAAGGTCTTAAAAAATTGAAAGAGCGCCCCAGTTTCTCCCCGTGGTGGCAGCAGACGTGCTCAATTGTGCGCACTGCTGGTGTGTGAATGGGAAAAAATACACTTCTTGCGGGTGCATCCCACTTAGTAAATGGTTTTCATATCCCATACATTACTGGAGTATCTCCCATATTTTTGACTTGGGTATCTCCCATGCACTACCCTCTGGTAATTTAACATAGCTATTGAAAATGGTCATTTATAGTTGATTTCTCTATTAAAAGTGGTGATTTTCCATAGTTATGTTAGCTTACCAAAGGGTATATATTATGTTCTTTCATATGCAACGCAACTGTTTACCGCACAAGTTCCAGACTCCCATATCCACTCCAACTCTCCACCACATTGCTATCCAGCGGTAGCGCCCACTTCTGGGGAATATCCAGTTCGTATCGTCGGAACGTCATATGGAAATGTATCAAAACCCTGATGAACCTCAGCTTTTCACGCCGGTGATGCGGAAATGCGAAAACGCGTTAACCGAAACCAAGCCCCAGCCGCCACTCCATCCCAGATTCAGCAATTTCTGCGCGCCTTAGCCTTCCACCAGTTTCCCTCATGCCAGCCCATGTGAACCTGGCGGGCGCTCGAACCCTTTCCTCCGGGATTCGGCAGCTTCGCCCTACAGTGTTGTGCCCCTATTGTTGAAATGGGTTTGCCAATACCGCCAGCAGATACCAGATACCTGAGGGACATGGCCAAAAGCTTACAGAATCACTTGCTTTTCGGTTTGTCAGGAAGGTGGAAAGAAAGATTTGCTTCTGCCGGCCGTGTCCCATGCCGATCACAAAAATCCTCCGTGGGAACCCAATTTGTTTCCTTCTTGGTGCGGTATGTGGTTGATCACCAAGGTATGACCCACTTGTAAATGTGAGAAACCGTGGTTACCCTCTGGTAATTTAACATAGCTATGGAAAATCACCATTTATAGTGGATTTATCCATTAAAAATGGTGATTTTCCATAGCTATGTTAGTTTACCAGAGGGTATGTGTGGTTTGTCAAACACTTATGTGGGATGCACATCCAAGAGATCCAGGAGTCATACGACCCACATCCGGATTCCGGAGAGAAAACCCCCAAAGTGCAAAGCCAACTGTAGATTCACTTTCACTTTGAAAACATCATTTCTAGTGGGATTCCAAACATACTTTGGGTTCCTGAAGCGTTCAAATCATTCAAACATATTCAAAACTGCTAAACTTAAATCACACTATGAAAAGTAACCATTCACCACCGACCCTCTTTCTACTCCGTTTCTGCCATCCAAATCAGCCATGGCATCGTCGTCGTTCAAACATATTCAAAACTTCTAAACTTAAATCGCACTATGAAAAGCAACCATTCACCACCGACCCTCTTTCTACCCCGTTTCTGCCATCCAAATCAGCCATGGCATCGTCGTCGCCTTCTTGCAAAGGTCCCAGTCACCAAGTTCTGGGCATGACCCGACCACATAGATCTCTTCTCCTCAGAAAAGAATCCAAAGGCTTGCTGCAGGCTGGGAAGAAAGTCAACATAACATGATTAAATCACCTCATCTCATCTCACGTCATGTTCTCCCTTCGGGGTGTCTCCAAGTGTGTGCACTTGCCGGTCCAAAACCTTGGCGTTCTGAGTGTCAACAGATGTGGATGTCCAGCAAGAATCCAATTTTTGATGTATGGAAAATAAGTGGTATTTTTTTGATGCACAACAATGAAGCTACATATGTGGCTTCAACCGGAGGCAAATCCGAACGTAAGAACATCCAAGTAAGAAGCGGTCACGAAATGTGTGGAGGACCCTCAAGCCTCCCACCGACCACTGGCATTCGTAAGCACAGACAATGAACATGTTTTTTTGTCTGCAACTCTTCCAATAGCAACTATGATCATCTCTTTGGAGGAATGGATGTCCATGCCGAAGAACTAAAAGAATCAATCACATGTACACAACTGCAGGGTCACTGCTCAAAACAACCAAGAAAAAGGTTCCCCTATTCCCTAATGTTCAGGAGCATAGCGTCATCAGCGTTATCATGATCCCCATCATCATCATCATTGTCATCCCATGATAAGAAATGTCTTCATCATCTTCATCTTCCTCAATTTCCCAATATTCATCATCTTCATCACCACCTTCATGTACATGATCTTCATTACCATCTTCATCTTCATCTTCATTGTTATCTTGCAGCTGCCATCCGTCACACACCTCACGTTTCGATCTGATGACAAGAGGCCAAATTTGGTGTTGTAATGAACGATGAATTCGTAAACTTCACCTGCAAATTTTCAGGACCGAGGTTTTTCTACCTGCAGTTGAGATTCTGTGCCAACAAATTCATAACGTATAATAAAGTTTAATATCATATAACATATTTTAATTCATTTTAATCTAATATGATATAGTATTTAAAAAATATAATATAATGTAATATAATATAATGTAATATAATATAATGTAATATAACAAAATATATCTTAATATAATATGATATAGTATAATATAAATTAATATGATTTAATATAATATAATACAAAAAATATAATATAATGCAATATAATAAAACATAATGTAATATAACATATTACAACATAATAAAATAAAATATAGGATGATAAAAAAATAATATAATATAAGTATAATATAATATAAATAAAATGCAAAAAATATAACATAACATAATGTAATATAGTAAAAAAAAATAATATAATATAACAAAATATAATGGCACTGTAAGGTAATGAAATATAATACAATCTAACACATTATACTACAATACAATACAATATAATACAAAATATTACAATATAGTACAGCGTAATATTGCATTACATTAATTTGCATTACATTACATTGCATCTTTATGTAATTATATAATGTTGTATTTTGTTATATTAGACTATATCATAAATAATATATTATATAATATTATATTTTAAATCATATGATATTATATTATATTTAAAAATAATGTTATATATATTATATATCTTATGTTATTTTATATTATATTATGTTATAATATACTATATTAAAAAATATTAAAATAAAATAAATTTTATCATGTTAATTTATATGATCTTATGTAATACTATGTTATGTTAAATTATATTATATTATGTTCTGTTATATCAGATTATATTATGTTATGTTATAGAGTGTTGTGGTTAAAAAAACATATAATATAGCACAATAAAATACAACGAAATAAAATATAATACAGTACAATACAGTATAATACAGTATAATACAGTACATTACATTACATTACATTCTATTATATCATATTGTATATTATATTACACTATATTATATTACGATATATTATGTTATATTATGTTATGTTAAGGTTATATTATGTTTTGTTATATTAAAGTATGACATGTTTTAAAAAAAAAAATAGTGTATAACACAATACAAAATAATAAATATGGTAATTACAAAATAATATATACAATATAATATACTATAATATGATTTAATATATTTTTAATTTTAATATAGTTAATACAATACAATCCAATATAGTACAATAGGATGATATAAAAATATATACGTATATACATCTTATGTATATTTAAATGTATATGTATATGTATAGGTGTAAAGATATATATATATATATCCAGATATACTTGTATATCTATGTGTAATGAAGGCCGTTATATGCGTACATTCGTACATATAATTATATATGTATATACTGTCAAATACAGTCAGTCAACAAAAGAGAACACATGTTCCCAAGCATCAAATCATCAGTCAAATCGCTCGTGCGATTACAGCTGGTTGATCACCGGGGGCCCCCGTAATTCCTCAAACTGGTTGCAACATGTGGTAACAACAATATGTTGCAACATGTTTCAATTTGCATGTGTACATACATAATACATATATATACACATATATACATATATATATATATACATATATATATGTTTACATATATACATATATATATATACATGTATATATGTTTACATATATATATATATACATATACATATATATATATATATACACTGCAATATTGATATTCATTTCGTTTACACATTGAGACATGTCCTGACCATGCTCGGCACCACCAGATACCACCAGGCTCCCCAACTTTCATCGTCACTCTCCAGAAGAGAGTGCGAACGGGAACGCGACATCGTTGTGTCCGTTGTGGAGGAGGTGGTGGTTTTCCCCACCTTGGCCTCGTGGAACGCGTGGAACGGCACAGGACGAGTCGCTTCTTACCGCAGGTTTTAAGCTTTACCTGCTATGGCTATGGCGATAGCATGCGACAGCTATGGATTGGATGTTGTTCTAGATGAATGGACTTTTAGTTGGGTTTATGATTCCTTATCATCTTGAAATATTGGGAAATGTTGGGGATATAGGCCAAAACTATGGCTTCTAAGCCAGTTCTACTGGGATGAAATCACATGACCTTCATCATGTATGGGTCCATAGGTACTCCATGAGTGGACGCAGTATCCATATTTTCTTGGGGAATAACGCGAGAACAACCAACAACAGGTACATAAGCTGTCAGAGGGTGGCATGATACAAAAAATTAAATCTGCAGGCAGTCATTTTCACGGAGTTATGCTGTAGATACCTTAGATACATGTCGTCTAAGGTAAATGCTTTCATATGAAGACGGACGCAATTCGTGTCCGGATCTAAAGGTAATCATCATCAAGGCTCACCCACCAACCTTTATGAAAACCACATTCTAAATCATTTTACTGTGTCAAATGTCAACTGTAAGTTGTGCCAGCTTTTGAAACATCTTACCTCCTGAAACTATGTGATGCCAATGGGGCAAGGTTTTCTAGCTTGGATCTGCCGCCAGCGCTACTCTTAGCCCGGCCTTAGTTTCCGGAAAACGCTCTTCAGCGATAAATTATGGGTAATTTGGGGGGGTACAATTTGCGGTCAGGTACACAACCGTATGATTCATAATGGTTCATCCAATAAAATGTGTGTACCTGATCCCAAATTCCGTTTAGCATTTTAGCGCGGACGCATGTAGACACGCCCTCGTCCTCCACAAGCCCGTGCCCATCACAACATGGGATCTTTGACAAGCGGAAATTCTAGGCACACACGAAAGAATGGAGGAAAAGAAAATCTTCCCAAAGGTGGGAATACGAATCAGCAACTGTTCTTCGTTAATCTACCAAGGGGTAGCCGGTAGTATGCTTTAACCTTACAGCCTGTTTGCGGGCTTTTCTGAAACATTGAGCAATAGCGCTTTTCACGAGCCACCTTGTTTGGTACCTGGATGTTTGATATAGCTTTGTGCATCGAAAAGGCGAGAAACACTGCCATAATGTCTGGGTTGTATCAAGTTGTATCCCCAGTTCCCATGGTCCAATCCCCATAAGGACTACCGACACTTTCACTTAATATGATTAGCGGACAGTCCCCCCTCGTCAGGGTTTTCCATAGCTATGATGATCGCTTACAACCACTAAGCATCCAACAATAATATGACTGTAGATTATATTAGATTGGTGTGTATAGCCTATAATCCGCCATTTCACCACCATTTTAAGAACCCCCTGGATCTGCTATTACCCTCTGGTAATTTACCCGATTGCTACGGAACAATTCTCCCAACGATTCCCCACAAATAGCCTCTTCCGCCATTGCCTGTTCACGACGCAGGACTTCGTCCCATACTTTCTCCTGAAGAGTCGAGGGACCCATGTAAATTGTCAACTTGGAACCCCATTTTTTAATATTTTACTGGGAAAGTTTAACTGGGAAAGTTATTCATAAATGGGAAAGTTTTTCACTGGCAATGTAAATTAGAAAATGGAGGTGTTAGTTTTACTGATCGTGAACTGATCTCCGTCCCCTTGAAGGGTGACTGTCCAAAAGTAGTTGAAATATTAAGCAAACCCCCAGCCTTTTAGACGCCGAAAATACCTTGGAAACCTGGAAATGATGTGGAAAACATCATCAAACTATCATGCCAGACATATTTTTCGGTACTTGTCTTTTTGGGGTTACTATATCGCCCTGAAAATGGTTTCCATGTCAAATTCAGGGTGACCAACCAAACTTGGTTTGGTTGATCTTCAAACATGGGGTTGAACATCTCTTGTTGCTAGTATCACTAGAGACAATGGGTGCAACCATTTTGTGAAAGTATTGATGGACCTAATCCCCTTACGGCGCTTACACATATCGGTGTGGTTCGAAATGGTGGTACCAACAGAACCCCAAGCATTGTCGTTTTAGCGGTCCTGTTTTGGGCGTGATACACACTATAGCCAGTCAAGTTATGTCGCAGCGCCAGCCCTGGAATCTAGGAGTTCTTAATACTGGGATGATCAGTGATCTGTGTTGATTCAACTTCTTTCAACAGGAAACCAGAATTTTCAACCTGCATGTTTTCCTTTTTCACCAATTTTGGGGCCAACTGAGAGATGATTGGGAAACTATGGCAAACGGGTATAACGTGGTATAACCACTTGAAAACTTCAAACAGGAAGTTCTCTGGGTCACAAATTCTTGCAACAAACGAGTCCCAACAGACTTCAGGGATCATCCGATTGGGTTTCCGTGGGTTTCCAAACTGCTTGAACACCCCAAAAAAATAGTGTCAACATAGTGGACCTAAACCTACCACACCAAGTTTTGGTTGCTTGATGTTGACCCACACTGCGGCTTGCCGAATGGTTTGCAAACAGTGGGCGATGAACACATAGTCACTATCGGCAAAACCCTTGGTGCCCTGGGTGATCAGCTAGAATCAAACAGTGTCAAAAGTCAAATATGTTCTAATGTTCTGCTTCCGATTTTCTTCGGGTGATCCATGTAAATTTTCAGGATAACCTTCGATGTTCATGGTTCAATCCTCCACTAGTTTGGGATGGCCCACTCTGCAAATGTGGAAGCATGTGTGAACGCCAAGACCCTCCTTCCAGCTGTTTCTTGGAAGAGTCCCTGACCCTGGAAACCAGAAAAACTCGAAAATGGTGTGCCCACAGGAAATTAACAGAGGTGTGGGGTATACGTCCCCGGCATTACGGGAAAGAAACGATCTGCCTATATGACATCTTTAGAGACACGTGTTCTAGGACACTCAAGGACAGCGAGGGAAGTCTCTGTCATACCTTTTCGTGCCACCAAGCTGCGTATTTTTTCTCGCATCTGACAGGTCAGGAATTGTGGGACATGATATTGCAGGCTTTTGCACAAGCATGTACAATGACCAAGTTCTTGAAGAATCCCTTGTACTTGTCGGTTCATAGTTCAGAGATTTTCATGACTGATAGTGATTGGTGGTAAACCCCCAAATCCAGAATAACATATCTTCCATTTCAGAGTACAGTAGTGCAGTACCTCCGCTTTAGGTACCTGAAATGGCCTTTGGCACTGCCTCTCTCAAAGTTTTTCCGATGTGGATGGATTTGGCCTTTGTTTCAGGACCTAATTAATTTGGGCGGAATATCCTGTAGGTTCACGTCGGAGATTTGTTGGTGATCGTAGCATGAGGAGCTATTGCTCGGTCATGGAAGAGTATGCCAAATGTCCAGTTTTCAAAAGGTCGGAGTGCCAAATTACCTGTAAAAAGCACCCTTTCGCTGGAAATCGTTCCACCTACAAACGAATTGATGGCAACAGACGACTATGGCGAACTGATGGTTGTCTTCGCAATAGTCCTTGATCCAATACCGACATCCCACACGAACTGCGAACAAAACAAGATGAAGCCCACGAACCCGAATGCTCACACGTATGTTCATGGTACAGATGTCAAAACACATGGTATCACATGGTTATGCAGTCACGCACAATACCTTTCTGCAATAGTTTCTTTGAACAGTCTTGTACATGTTTCCCTTGTTACCAGTCTGCAGTGTGGAGTGGAAAGTGTAGAGTGTGGAGTGTGGAGTGTGAAGTAAGGAGTGTGGAGTGTAAAGTGTGGAGTGGGGAGTGTAGAGTGTGTAAAGTGTAGAATGCGGAGTGTAAAGTGTAGAATGCGGAGTGTAAAGTGTAGAGTGTGGAGTATGGAGTGTAAAGTGTAGAGTGTGGAGTGTAGAGTGTGGAGTGTGGAGTGTAGAGTCTAGAGTGTGGAGTGAGGAGTGTAAAGTGCAAAGTGTGGAGTGTGGAGTGTAAAGTGAGGAGTGTAAAGTGTGGAGTGAGGAGTGTGGAGTGTGGAGTGTAAAGTGAGGAGTGTAAAGTGAGGAGTGTAAAGTGTCGAGTGAGGAGCGTGGAGTTTGTAAATTGTAGAGTGTGAAGTGTAGAGTGTAAAGTGTAGAGTGTAAAGTGTAGAGTGTGGAGTGTAGAGTGTAGCGTGTGGAGTGTGGAGTGGAAAGTGTAGAGTGTGGTGTGTAGAGTGCGGGGTGTGGAGTGTAAAGTGTGGAGTGTAGAGTGTGGAGTGTGGAGTGTAAAGTGTAGAGTGTGGAGTGTGGAGTGTAAAGTGTGGAGTGTAAAGTGTGGAGTGAGGAGTGTAAAGTGGAAAGCGTGGAGTGTAAAGTGTAAAGTGTGGAGTGTAGAGTGTATAGTGTAGAGTGTAAAGCGTAGAGTGTGGAGTGTAAAGTGTGTGAGTGTGGAGTGTGGAGTGTAAAGTGTGGAGTGTGGAGTGTAAAGTGTGGAGTGTGGAGTGAGGAGTGTAAAGTGTGGAGTGTGGAGTGTAAAGTGTGGAGTGTAAAGTGTGGAGTGAGGAGTGTAAAGTGTGTGGAGTGTGTGAGTGTGGAGTGTAGAGTGTAAGAGTGTAAAGTGTAGAGTGTGGAAGTGTTAAAGTGTGGAGTGTAAAGTGTGGAGTGAGGAGTGTAAAGTGTGGAGTGTGGAGTGTAAAGTGTGGAGTGTAAAGTGTGGAGTGTGGAGCGTAAAGTGTAGAGTGTGGAGTCTGGAGTGGAAAGTGTAGAGTGTGGAGTGTGGAGTGTAAAGTGAGGAGTGTAAAGTGTGGAGTGTGGAGTGAGGAGTGTAAAGTATAAAGTGTGGAGTGTGGAGTGTACAGAAAAGTGTGGAGTGTGGAGTGCGGAGTGTGGAGTGGAAAGTGTAGAGTGTGGAGTTTGGAGTGTAAAGTGGGGAGTGTGGAGTGTAGAGTGTGGAGTGAGGAGTGTAAAGTGTAAAGTGTGGAGTGTGGAGTGTAAAGTGTAGAGTGTGGAGTGTGGAGTGTGGAGTGTAGAGTGTGGTGTGTAGAGTGTGGAGTGTGGCGTGTGGAGTGTAAAATGTAAAGTGTGGAGCGTAGAGTGTAAAGTGTAGAGTGTGGAGTGTGGAGTGTAGAGTGTAAAGTGTAGAGTGTCAAGTGTAGAGTGTGGAGTGTAGAGTGTAAAGTGACGAGTGCAAAGTGTGGAGTGAGGAGTGTAAAGTGTGGAGTGTAAAGTGTGGAGTGTGGAGTCTGGAGTGGAAAGTGTGGAGTGTGAAGTGTGGAGTGGAAAGTAAGGAGTGTGTAGTGTAAAGTGTGGAGTGTAGAGTGTGGAGTGTGGAGTGTAAAGTGTAGAGTGAGGAGTGAGGAGTGAGAAGTGGAAAGTGTAGAGTGTAGAGTGTAGTGTAAAGTGTGGAGTGTGGAGTGTAAAGTCTCAGGTGAGGAGTGAGGAGTGTAAAGTGTGGAGTGTAAAGTGTAGAGTGTGGAGTCTAAAGTGTAAATTGTGGAGTGTGGAGTGTAAAGTGTAGAGTGTGGAGTGCGGAGCTTCCCCCATAGACAAGGCGACGCCACAGGAAAACCAGAGACTCGAGACGAGACACGTGGGTGCAAAAAAACGACCATTTCGTGCGAGACTTCCTCCAATTTTGATATTTTCGACACGTTATCAAACAGGTTGGAATGTCACAAAGTGCCACGCATGCCACGCAAAACGACATGACAACCTGCTTGGACACATTCGAATAGGAGATGTTTCCAGCTTCCCCCATAGAGACGGCGACGCCACAGGAAAACCAGCGACTCGAGACAAGACACGTGGATGCAGAAAAACCAGCATTTCGTGCGAGACTTCCTCCAATTTTGATATTTTCGACACGTTATCAAATAGGTTGGAATGTCACAAAGTGCCACGCCTGCCACTCAAAACTACATGACAACCTGCTTGGACACATTCGAATAGGAGATGTTTTCCAGCTTCCCCCATAGAGACGGCGACGCCACAGGAAAACCAGCGACTCGAGACAAGACACGTGGATGCAGAAAAACCAGCATTTTGTACGAGATTTCCTCCAATTGTGACATTTTCAACACATTATCAAACAGGTTGGAATGTCACAAAGTGCCACGCCTGCCACGCAAAACGACATGACTTGGACACATTCGAATAGGAGAGGTTTTCCAGCTTCCCCCATAGACACGGCGACGCCACAGGAAAACCAGCGACTCGAGACAAGACACGTGGATGCAGAAAAACCAGCATTTCGTACGAGACGTCCGGCAATTTTCACATTTGGCAACATGACAAAAGGACAGGTTTTTCAGCTTCCCCCATAGACACGGCGAAGCCACGGGAAAACCAGAGACTCGAGACGAAACACGTGGGAGCACCAAAACGAGCATTTCGTGCGAGACTTCCTCCAATTTTCACTCTGTGTAGCTTCAAAATCACCGTTTTCCTACGAGTTTTCGTAGGAACGTCTAAAATTTGCAACCTCAAAATCGATGTTTCGTGCGAGGCTTCCGTCAATTTTCAGCACATGTCACAACATGCCACGCCTGCCACGGAATTTGCACCTTGTCGCCACAAAGTGCCACGCCTACCACGCGAAACGAAGCAACGAAACGTTGGAAACCTCCAAAAATGACCCCTCCTGCAGAACTTACCATAGGCACGGCCATACGGGGATCGCGCGGACGGTTGCGAACGGTTGCGGACAGTTGCGAACGGTTGCGAACGTGAACGCATGAAACGGGAACCCTTGCTACGCATTCGGGAAAAAGAGAGTATCTGTGGCATAGGGAGTCTGACTTTTTGCTCGGGACCATGTCATTCTGTGCAAAAAATCACCTCTACAGTCTGGTCATTCAACACCTTGCCACACACAGCAACACACAGCAAAGGAATGTCCCAAAGCCTTGATAGAGAGAGAGGTGCAAGCACATAGTATGTTTACATGACTTGCCACATGTTTGCAGGTAAAATAGATGTTATTACATACACATGTGTGTATATGTGTGTATGATATATGGATGTACATACCTCTCAACTCTTCTTGGATAAACATACCATGACCATACCATGACCATCCCCTGACCAATGCAGCCCTGGAGGAACAATCCAATGCAGCGGCCAGCCTTGCAAATTTCGCTTGCTCGTATCTCTTTCGATAATACCTCGGCATGGCCAAACTCAAAATGTCAGTTACCATGGCACAAAATCTGGGGCTCATGAACCCACGTGCCGTGTAAATAAGGGATATTACATGAATATGATGATGGGGAATGCACCAATACCGTTTCTGAACAAGTCGAACCTTAGTGGGATTTCCATTTCAAAACCCATAAACCGAACCCATAAATCAACCCACCATAAACCCCATTTGGTTTACCAATATGCGATGATATAATCCGTTGTAACCATGCATACAGATATATGATATATTGCGTGGATAGAGAGGTCTTCAAGAAGTGGAAAAGTTTTTTCCAGGATGATACAGATTATGTTATTCTCATAGTTGCCAAGTTGCCAAGCTTCCAGTTGTTCTATCTATTTGCAGGTTGCTAGGCATAGTTCAATGCATATATTGGAGTTGCCATTGGACGCGCAAGAAAACGTAAAAATCAAGGGAGTCAACCAACGGACTCTCTGCAACAAGAAAGCTTTGCGTTTTGCCGTTTGGCTTAGTGATTTCATGGGTGTTTGAGTACCAATCATTATATCCCTTTGAACCATTGGGTCACAGACAGAATGATATAAACAAACAACTAGCCTGCAAAGTCCTTTTTCCACCATTGCATTTTGTCCGAGAAGGGTTACCATTCCCGACGTTCTTTCCCAATCCCTTCGGCTTGCAGATTTGCTCCGCTGCATAGTGATTACATTCGCGAGTGTTGTGTATTTCTAAAGTTACAGCAACGTGTCCCTGCGGAAAGCTGTCTTTTTCGCCCCATCACAATTTTCCTCGATACTTCTCCTATCCCTCAGAAGTAAATGTGTTCATTGTTTCCCCATCATTACAATGTCATCTCCAACACAGTGGGATGTTGTCGCAAACAGTCTGGGCACCGGCACCGAACATCAGCCTACCTTGATTTCCGCAGACTGTGATAAAAGATGATAAAAGGAATTACAATGGTTTGGTTTGGCTTGTAATTCCTTTTATCAACTTTTACAAGCTAAGTCCCTCTTCATGGTCACAGAAGAGAACCCGTATTCTTCGTCAGTTTGGAATGCTTGGCTCGTCACTGGCTCATCCCATGATCTCCAGAGTTGAATAAAAATCTGGTTGGTGCTTGACCTATCCCTCTGAAAAATATGAGTTCGTCACTCTGAAAAATAAAAACTGCTCCAAACCACCAACCAGAAATGGACATGGAGGACAGTTTAACAATCCCGGATCTCCAAAAGGGGACGTGAAGGGTTTTCATAGCCCTAGGTTGCTACGCAAGTTCGCCAGCGACGCAGATCTGACCAAGGTACTCCCTCAGTTGGAATTTCGACATATTTTTTTTGCCTTGGGCAGCCCGGAACGTGAACCCGGAGGGGCACCCAACAACATCCAGGAGGGTTCCATATCGAATCAGTTTGAAACGCCAAGAATCGGGGTGAATCAGCAAACAACTTGCCACAACCAAAAACCCCAAAACGCATGGGTCAAATTATTGGGGTCTAGGGACCAGAAGTGCCATGGATCTTAGCAGCAGAGAGTTGCATCATGCTGCCGATTCGCATTTTTAGGGACACAGATGACCCCAAGAAGCCATCATTTCACAGTCCGCTCTCCGAAAGACACAGACATGCGTTCTTTGGATGGTTCCAAACAATTTGGAGGCTTCCCGAAATGGGAGTACCCTATAAATCATCCAAACTTGGGCCATTTCATACCATTTCAGGAGTGAAACCCATGGTTTTGTGGATCCCCATTTTAAGAAACACCCAGAGGAGCGAATCTTGGAACCCGGCACTCCGGGGAAATTTTGGGCACTTCCGGCACAAGCTGTTTCATGGCCAGCGCAGCCATGGCTCCCCAAGAGAAACAAGGATTGAATATATTCCTCCAATAGAAAAGCGCCCGTGGAAGTGACATTTTCTGATGAATCATCATCCCCGTGGTGTTTTCCTGTGGAAACCATCGACCTGCCAGGTTTTGTTCTTGAAAATGTGCGTTGTTCCAAACAGCTGCAGCACATCGCCAGCTGGCCCACGCGTTGGCTGGAAAATGTTTAAGACTTGTGGGTGCAGTTCCGGTTCATCAGTGAGTTTACATATGTTTACATATAGTAGCCATGGTTACAGGGGTTCAATCCCAAGGTATGCTGGTTTAATATCAAGGTGTCGCAAACATGGACCAAAAATGACATAAAAACCGACACCCAGCAATGAGCAAATGTGGAGGCAATCATTTTGAAGCCCTTGAAAGGAATAACACTTGCAATTCAACATCAAAGCTCCGCAGCTCACTTTTCTGCGACATGCAATGCAAATGTCTGAAGCGTTTTACCAGTGACCAGTACCCAGGAAGCGTTAGCAGAAACCAAGGCGAACGAATCTAGTTGTGAGGTCAACTAATCCAGGCAATAAATGAGACACTGTGTAGCAGATCAGAACTGAGTACAATCAAAGATACCTCATGGATCATGTGTATCGCCCCTATGAGTAGGGGACTTCATCACCATTGTGACCAACTGTGACCAACTGCGCGCAGGCGCTTCCTGACACAAGTGGGCTGGTCGGCTCAAAGGCGTCAGCCCCGAGATGGGAAGATACACCAGCCCTTCACGGGTCAAGATAAGATCAGTGGGGCCCCTTGTTTCAAAGAACCATCAAAATGCAGAATTGGTGTCTAAGATCCTAAGATTCTCATATCTCATATCTGTGTGTTCAACTAGTGATTGTGTTTAATAGATCCTTAGCATAAGCGTTGTGTCGGGGGATCACTTTTGGTGGTTGAACCATCGCCCTATGACACCATGGAAATATGAAATGTCTTTCTTTCACTTTCCTCTTGGAAGTGCTGGAGCTTCTCACTTCCATACAGTATATGTATATAATGTATACAGATATATATATATATATACATGTATGTATATATATATATGTATCTATGTATGTATGTATGTATGTATGTATGTATGTATGTATGTATGTATGTATGTGTATATATATATATTGTGTCTTATCTGTCTTTTGATTCATGGTTTGGCCGTATTTTACTGATTAAAAATCAGAGCAATGTTTTTGGTGATTAGACTAACATGATGATGCTTGGATCGGACTAATTAAGGCCCTCTTTGATACCCTGGACCCTGAAACTGTTCTCTAGCTGGTCAAGTTGATATACATACATATATATATATCCTGACACGGTTGGGGAGGGGTAGAAGGGCGGCGAACCAAGCAATTTATCTGTATTAAAGTAGCAAAAAGGTGTATAGTTAGTTTGTACTAAAGTAGCCATCCAAGGTTTCTCCAGAGAATACCTTTTGGGTTCGACAAATCCACACACTTGGCGAAAAATGTGCGAATGGGAAAGATCCAGTGGGGTCCCATGACGGCCAACGACTGGTCATCGGGCTGCCAGATCAGGGCTGCCATTGTGACAGCAAGCGGCGGCCACCAGAGCACTGGGCAACAGCGTGGAACGGGGCGGCCAAGGGTCAAGTCAGTACCCTGGAAAAAATGGATGGTGTCAAAATCACAGGGGTTTTCTAAAATGGGTACCCCCAAAGTTTCCAAGTCATGGACCAGGACTTAGTGCTAAGCATGACGACTGGGGATCCCCGATGACTTAAGAAACTGGCTTTAAGGATCCACCGTCAATGGTCACCTATAAGGTAGCCAGCGGACCTAGCGTAGAGGTGCTAAGCCATATTTTGGCGGTATATCATGGTATTTCTTTGGCCCTTACATAGACCTTATACAGTAGATGGTGTAAAATTGAGCTGAAAGTGGATGAACAACTGGTGGAAGTTGGACAAGAAAATGTAACCGGCACCAGCCATGTCGTTGGGTCAAAGGAAATGGGGGATGACCCCGCATTCAAAGCAACTTTAATGAAAAGTTACGGTCAACTGTGGGATTCATACCCAATTTGCAGAGCCATCTACTGATTCATGGTGGGTTTTGCGATGCTGAAGACCAAGCCGCGAACGGCGCAAACGGTAAAGGGGAAAAGCCTTTGATTAAAAAGCTCTTCTCAAAACTCGAGGCATCGAAGTGCTGAACTAAAAAAAGTCAACTAATTACTCTGACAAACAGAACGCACACTAAAGGGCTTGCCACCAGAACATCTGGGAAGTCATGTTTTGCCAAGTCTCACAGTCATCCTGTTCCACAAGCTGGTGACTGAGTCTCTCAGGGAAATATGCTGCTCAGTTGTATATCCCGAACCACCCAACACCCATGAAAACTAGAAGCATGAAAACTTGGGTTGCTGTGAAGAAATGATTTGCCACAAGTCCTCTACATCTTTTTGATGTCGGGCACCGTGTAGTGAAATGTACTGACATTGGCATTTCACGCGGAAGAGGCACTAAGTCTAGAATCCTAGACCACGAAGTCAATGATCATGTCATGTTTCATGTTGTGTTCCTGAGTCGGGGGGACCGTGCTGTGCAGTTCTGGGCACCCCTGCAAAGTATGTGTTTTCTATCTGGGTATATATTTTTTCTTTCTACGCGCCAGCAGGTGCGTTAATAAGAGTTAATATCCCCCTTTCTGCGTGTTTCATATTCCCATGATCGAAAAAAAAAAAAACAGCTATAGGCTATAGGTTTTTTCTGACCCAAAAAAGATCGAAAAGTACATTCTCGCCATTTTCCATCCAGGATATAAACATAGGATTATCCCAAAAACATAGAGGATGGTGCCCCCCAGTTATCAGTTGGTTTATAAACCCCATTAACTATAGTTATATCTGTCATAAACCATAGTTATGGGAGTTATAAACCAACTTAGCTAACTATGGGGCACCACCTTGTACGTCTATCTTCGAGGTATCCTATGGCATCCCTCACCTCCAACGCACCCAAAAAAAATCGGCCGCAGCCTCAAGGCTGTGGTTGAAGCCACCTTCCCACCTGGTGAAACCATGGTGTCATGGTGTCATTTCCTGCCCCAGTAGAAAGCACGGGCTATCACCAGGAAACTGCGTGAAACTTCATAAATCCGGAAGCTGGCTGAGGCTATGAACAGCATGAAATCATTACCCTCTGGTAATTTGTTACATAGCTATTGAAAATTGTGATTTATAGTGGGTTTACCCATTGAAAATGGTGATTTTCCATCGTTTTTTGTATGTGTACCAGAGGGTAAATCATAAATTCATGGGCTTTGGTCTGCATGTGGTCCCGTATGAATCAGTTAAGTCAATGGGTAGAGATATCCTGCCCCCTCGTTGGAAAGGTGGTCGCTACACTCTGACCATGCAAAAACCACCTAGTGATCCGCTATGGGGTTTTCCTAAGTCATAGGGCTACCCCAATAACTGGATGGTTTATTTCAGGGAAAATCCAGCTAAAATGGATGATAACTGGGGGTACCCCTATGACTTAGGAAACCCCCATAAATATCAATAATATCATAATAAATACTTGGATTTGCTTAAAGGGTTCCCAAAAAATAAATCATATTCACTATAGATTCCCCAGTCATGGTGGATTCCCCATTGGGAAAATAAAAAATCACCGACTCAACAAACCCAGGAATATAGATTAACAATAATGATTCAACCAACCTGAACTCTGGCCCTGGATGGAAATTTTGTGAAAATTGTTACCGTAGTCCGGACACAGAATGGCTATCCGGCCAGGGATGATGTTGATCGATCTTCAGATTGGCCAAAATGTGACTAGAAATTGACGTAGATGTTTCGGAAAATCCATGATACCATGTACACAATTTGTGACTTTCAAAAGTGGTTCCTTTCAAGTCACCACACTCTACAGTAAATGTAAAACAGTTATCAGGCTGTTAATAATTCAACGCAGCAGTTCAACGTCCCTTTATGTTCCCCCAGTCGATGGCTACACCTAACTTTAGGACAGGATTGGGCACAGGTTACCTGTTGGCAATTTCTTTGGGGGGACAAAAACAGGCACGTTTCGAACACTGTAAACCTACCTCACTTCACATTCGTAACGGATGATTCAAGGGCATCCACAGTTCGTCAAAGTTTCTTGAAGGAGCATCCAACTGGGCACCGCCATTCAGTCGAGGCACCGGTCGTTCCCCTTAGTTCAAAAATGCTGAGTTTCTGCAAGCTGAGAAGTGGATGACCCCTTGAGACTGGGATCACTGGATCACAGTAAGGACCTGAATATTCAACCACTCAATATATTCCTAGTGTCTCCTAGTCCTAATCTGGGGTCAACTGGGTACCCGAAGTGGGGTTACAATATCAAGAAAATTCCACCTCTCCCGGAGCAAATAGGCCCATGTCAGGAAGCTCCGGAAACCAGTCACCCTTTCTTCCTGTACTTTATGGAACATGCTCAGTGACATGCAGTGACATGCACAGCCTCACAAGGTTCCTCAGGGGTGGTGCACACCGCCGATGAGTTGGGTTATTTTGTCTGTTCCATCCAGCGGTTTATGATTTCACCCTATCGAAATTGCCATAGTTTGGAGGTGAATCATTCATTTTCAGACGCACCCATGTTTTTTTGACCCGAGAGATTCGCTGACAATGAGCATGTCATAAGATGCTGATTGCCAAATTCCCTACTTTGAAGGTCGCCGAAGTATGGATCTACCTTGACGTGAAACACAGATCAAGAATAGGCGTGTACATATAATGTGTTTCCCTTGATGTTTTTTTAAATAACCTTAAAACTATCCAGGACCTTTCAAAATATGTCCACCTGGAAGGACTCTCCGACCCACAAACAAGCGTAGCAAGTGTCGTTGTGGCCCAGTATGAATTTGTATTCGACTGCCTCGGCCAGGGTGGAGGCCGCGGAGCGGCCGAAATCAGGCTGTGTTCTAAACGGGTAGGTGGTGTCGGTTGGAGGTCGATTTTTGATGTACCCGGCCTGACAAACACACAAAAAGCTATTGAAAATGGACATTTATAGTTGATTTTCCCATCAAAAATGGTGATTTTCTATAATTAGTTATGTTAGTCTACCAGAGGGTTGATTTCACGAACACTCGTGACTCTACAGCCAATTTGGGATACGAACCACCAAGACAGGAACCAGCACCAACAAGACTAGGCCCTGGCCTATACCCAACACCCATGGGGATAAAGCCTGAGATTACCACTTCTAGTGATCCTAAAACCTTGAAACCTAAGATCATGGCCAACCTTAGATATCCTGCCAACTGAAATTCTGGTTAGGGTCAAGATCGCCATGTATAGTAAGAGGTTAAGTTGTACTTAAGTGTCCATCCAAGGTTTTCCAGAGAATACCCAATGCTTTGCCCTGAACCACATCCCCGAAGCATCATGCCCCAGCGACGTTGCGTTCCTTCGGAATTGCAACCTGGCGTGCCAGACTGGTACTTGGTCAATGGTTGACACACGAATAGAGTGTAAATGGGGCACGCGCGCTACGCTCCACATGTACTCCATTATATACACCTTTGATTGGGTTTTTCTAGGGTTTATGTAGGTTCCTTTAGGGTCTATGTAGGGTGTAGGGTTTATACCAGCACTTTGGCCCCGGAGGGTTCACAGAATGAGGGTTGCGTCATCTCAACGGATGTTGGGGCATGGCCCAAGTGCTGGCTGCAATCTTAATAGGGCAAATCACAATGAACCCGGATACATCATGAAACTTTGGCATATTCATCTCCAAATTCAACATGGGGAAATCCCCAGTTTGAAGAGGGAACTCATCCATAACGGGCAATCAGAAGGTCTTAAAAAATTGAAAGAGCGCCCCAGTTTCTCCCCGTGTGGTGGCAGACGTGCTCAATTGTTCGCACTGCTGGTGAGTGAATGGGAAAAAATACACTTCTTGCGGGTGCATCCCACTTAGTAAATGGTTTTCATATCCCATACATTACTGGAGTATCTCCCATATTTTTGACTTGGGTATCTCCCATGCACTACCCTCTGGTAATTTAACATAGCTATTGAAAATAATCATTTATAGTTGATTTCCCTATTAAAAGTGGTGATTTTCCATAGTTATGTTAGCTTACCAAAGGGTATATATTATGTTCTTTCATATGCAACGCAACTGTTTACCGCACAAGTTCCAGACTCCCATATCCACTCCAACTCTCCACCACATTGCTATCCAGCGGTAGCGCCCACTTCTGGTGAATATCCAGTTCGTATCGTCGGAACGTCATATGGAAATGTATCAAAACCCTGATGAACCTCAGCTTTTCACGCCGGTGATGCGGAAATGCGAAAACGCGGTAACCGAAACCAAGCCCCAGCCGCCACTCCATCCCAGATTCAGCAATTTCTGCGCGCCTTAACTTTCCAGTAATTGCCCTCATGCCAGCCCATGTGAACCTGGCGGGCGCTCGAACCCTTTCCTCCGGGATTCGGCAGCTTCGCCCTACAGTGTTGTGCCCCTATTGTTGAAATGGGTTTGCCAATACCGCCAGCAGATACCAGATACCTGAGGGACATGGCCAAAAGCTTACAGAATCACTTGCTTTTCGGTTTGTCAGGAAGGTGGAAAGAAAGATTTGCTTCTGTATGAGTTCAAACGACAAAAACAAGGCTGTACCCTCCGGCCGTGTCCCATGCCGATCACAGAAATCCTCCGTGGGAACCCAATTTGTTTCCTTCTTGGTGCGGTGGGTATGTGGTTGATCACCAAGGTATGACCCACTTGTAAATGTGAGAAACCGTGGTTACCCTCTGGTAATTTAACATAGCTATGGAAAATCACCATTTATAGTGGATTTTCCCATTAAAAAATGGTGATTTTCCATAGCTATGTTAGTTTACCAGAGGGCATGTGTGGTTTGTCAAACACTTATGTGGGATGCACATCCAAGAGATCCAGGAGTCATACGACCCACATCCGGATTCCGGAGAGAAAACCCCCAAAGTGCAAAGCCAACTGTAGATTCACTTTGAAAACATCATTTCTAGTGGGATTCCAAACATACTTTGGGTTCCTGAAGCGTTCAAATCATTCAAACATATTCAAAACTGCTAAACTTAAATCACACTATGAAAAGCAACCATTCACCACCGACCCTCTTTCTACTCCGTTTCTGCCATCCAAATCAGCCATGGCATCGTCGTCGCCTTCTTGCAAAGGTCCCAGTCACCAAGTTCTGGGCATGACCCGACGACATAGATCTCTTCTCCTCAGAAAAGAATCCAAAGGCTTGCTGCAGGCTGGGAAGAAAGTCAACATAACATGATTAAATCACCTCATCTCATCTCACGTCATGTTCTCCCTTCGTGGTGTCACCAAGTGTGTGCACTTGCCGGTCCAAACCCTTGGCGTTCTGAGTGTCAACAGATGTGGATGTCCAGCAAGAATCCAAGTTTTGATGTATGGAAAATTAGTGGCAGATTTTTGATGCACAACAATGAAGCTACATATGTGGTTTCAACCGGAGGCAAATCCGAACGTAAGAACATCCAAGTAAGAAGCGGTCACGAAATGTGTGGAGGACCCTCAGCCCTCCCACCGACCACTGGCATTCGTAAGCACAGACAATGAACATATTTTTTTTGTCTGCAACTCTTCCAATAGCAACTATGATCATCTCTTTGGAGGAATGGATGTCCATGCCAAAGAATTAAAAAAATCAATCACATGTACACAACTGCAGGGTCACTGCTCAAAACAACCAAGAAAAAGGTTCCCCTATTCCCTAATGTTCAGGAGCATAGCGTCATCAGCGTTATCATGATCCCCATCATCATCATCATTGTCACCCCATGATAAGAAATGTCTTCATCATCTTCATCTTCCTCAATTTCCCAATATTCATCATCTTCATCACCACCTTCATGTACATGATCTTCATTACCATCTTCATCTTCATCTTCATTGTTATCTTGCAGCTGCCATCCGTCACACACCTCACGTTTCGATCTGATGACAAGAGGCCAAATTTGGTGTTGTAGTGCACGATGAATTCGTAAACTTCACCTGCAAATTTTCAGGACCGAGGTTTTTCTACCTGCAGTTGAGATTCTGTGCCAACAAATTCATAACGTATAATAAAGTTTAATATCATATAACATATTTTAATTCATTTTAATCTAATATGATATAGTATAAAAAAAATATAATATAATGTAATATAATATAATGTAATATAACAAAATATATCTTAATATAATATGATATAGCATAATATAAATTAATATGATTTAATATAATATAATACAAAAAATATACTATAATACAATATAATAAAACATAATGTAATATAACATATTACAACATAATAAAATAAAATAAAGGATGATTAAAAAATAATAATAATATAAGTATAATATAATATAAATAAAATGCAAAAAATATAACATAACATAATGTAATATAGTAAAAAAAAATATAATATAACAAAATATAATGGCACTGTAAGGTAATGAAATATAATACAATCTAACACATTATACTACAATATAATACAATATAATACAAAATATTACAATATAGTACAGCGTAATATTGCATTACATTAATTTGCATTACATTACATTGCATCTTTATGTAATTATATAATGTTGTATTATGTTTTATTAGACTATATCATAATATATTATATAATATTATATTTTAAATCATATGATATTATATTATATTTTAAAAAAAAATATTATATATATATTATATATATTATGTTATTTTATATTATATTATGTTATAATATACTATATTAAATAAAATTAAAATAAAATAAATTTTATCATGTTAATTTATATGATCTTATGTAATACTGTGTTATGTTAAATTATATTATATTATGTTCTGTTATATCATATTATACTATGTTATGTTATATTGTGTTATGGTTAAAAAAAAACATATAATATAGCAAAATAAAATACAACGAAATAAAATATAATACGGTACAATACAGTATAATACAGTATAATACAGTACATTACATTACATTACATTCTATTATATCATATTGTATATTATATTAGACTATATTATATTACGATATATTGTGTTATATTATGTTATGTTAAGGTTATATTATGTTTTGTTATATTAAAGTATGACATGTTTAAAAAAAAATAGTGTATAACACAATACAAAATAATAAATATGGCAATTACAAAATAATATATAATATAATATACTATAATATGATTTAATATATATTTAATTTTAATATAGTTAATATAATACAATCCAATATAGTAAAATAGGATGATATAAAAAATATATACGTATATACATCTTATGTATATTTAAATGTATATGTATATGTATAGGTGTATAGATATATATATATATATGTATATATATATCCAGGTATACTTGTATATCTATGTGTAATGAAGGCCGTTATATGCGTACATTCGTACATATAATTATATATGTATATACTGTCAAATACAGTCAGTCAACAAAAGAGAACACATGTTCCCAAGCATCAAATCATCAGTCAAATCGCTCGTGCGATTGCAGCTGGTTGATCACCGGGGGCCCCCGTAATTCCTCAAACTGGTTGCAACATGTGGTAACAACAATATGTTGCAACATGTTTCAATTTGCATGTGTACATACATAATACATATATATATATACATATATATACATATATATATGTTTACATATATATATATATACATATACATATATATATATACACTGCAATATTGATATTCATTTCGTTTACACATTGAGACATGTCCTGACCATGCTCGGCACCACCAGATACCACCAGGCTCCCCAACTTTCATCGTCACTCTCCAGAAGAGAGTGCGAACGGGAACGCGACATCGTTGTGTCCGTTGTGGAGGAGGTGGTGGTTTTCCCCACCTTGGCCTCGTGGAACGCGTGGAACGGCACAGGACGAGTCGCTTCTTACCGCAGGTTTTAAGCTTTACCTGCTATGGCTATGGCGATAGCATGCGACAGCTATGGATTGGATGTTGTTCTAGATGAATGGACTTTTAGTTGGGTTTATGATTCCTTATCATCTTGAAATATTGGGAAATGTTGGGGATATAGGCCAACACCCAGAAACTATGGCTTCTAAGCCAGTTTTACTGGGATGAAATCACATGACCTTCATCATGTATGGGTCCATAGGTACTCCATGAGTGGACGCAGTATCCATATTTTCTTGGGGAATAACGCGAGAACAACCAACAACAGGTACATAAGCTGTCAGAGGGTGGCATGATACAAAAATTTAAATCTGCAGGCAGTCATTTTCACGGAGTTATGCTGTAGATACCTGTAGGTACATGTCGTCTAAGGTAAATGCTTTTATATGAAGACGGACGTAATTCGTATCCGGATCTAAAAGTAATCATCATCAAGGCTCACTCACCAAACTTTATGAAAACCATATTCTAAATCATATTACCGTGTCAAATGTCAACTGTAAGTTGTGCCAGCTTTTGAAACATCTTACCTCCTGAAAGTATGTGATGCCAATGGGGCAAGGTTTTCTAGCTTGGATCTGCCGCCATACTCTTATAGCCCGGCCTTAGTTTCCCGAAAACGGACTTCAGTGATAAATTATGGGTAATTTGGGGGGTACAATTTGCGGTCAGGTGATTCATCATGATTCATACAATAAAATGTGTGTACCTGACCCCAAATTCCGTTTAGCATTTTAGCGCGGACACATGTAGACACGCCCTCGTGCTCCACAAGCCAGTGCTCATCACAACATGGGATCTTTGACAAGCGGAAATTCTAGGCACACACGAGAGAATGGAGGAAAGAAAATCTACCCAAAACGAATCAGCAACTGTCTTCGTTAATCTACCAAGGGGTAGCCGGTAGTATGCTTCAACCTTACAGCCTGTTTGCGGGCTTTTTCCCATGGTTAAATCCCCATAAGGACTACTGACACTTTCACTTAGTATGATTAGCGGACAGTCCCCCCTCGTCAGGGTTTTCCATAGTTATGATGATCGCTTACACCCACTGTTTCACCACCATGAAACAATATGACTGTAGATTATCTTAGATTGGTGTGTATAGCCTACAATCCACCATTTAACCACCATTTTAAGAACCCCAAATGATCTGCTACCCTCTGGTCATTTACCCGATTGCTACGGAGCCTCGTCCGCCATTGCCTGCTCACGCCGCAGGACTTCGTCCCATACTTTCTCCTGAGTCGAGGGACCCCATGTAAATCATGTAAATTGTCAACTTGGAACCCCATTTGTTTTATTTATAAATGGGAAAGTTTAACTGGCAATGTAATGGAGGTTTTAGCTTTAGGTGAACTGATCTACAGATCTCTGTCCCCTTTTGGGTTTGTCCAAAAGTAGTTGAAATATAGCAAACCCCCAGCCAAAGACGCCGAAAATACCTTGGAAACCTGGAAATTATGTGGAAAACATCACAAAACTATCATGCCAGAAATACTTTTCGGTACTTGTCTTTTTGGGGTTACCAAACATCGCCCTGAAAATTGTTTCGTCAAATTCAGACCAACCAACCTGGGTTGGTTGAGCTTCAAACACGGGGTTAAACATCTCTTGTTGCTAACATAACTAGGGAAAATCACCATTTTTAATGGGAAAACTCACTATAAATTGCCATTTTCAATAGCTATGTTAGTTTACCAGAGGGTAATAGAGAAATTGGGTGCAACCATTTTGTGAAAGCATTGATGGACCTAATCCCCTTACGGCGCTTACACATATCGGTGTGGTTCGAAATGGTGGTACCAACAGAACCCCAAGCATTGTCGTTTTAGCGGTCCTGTTTTGGGCGTGATACACACTATAGCCAGTCAAGTTATGCCGCAGCGCCAGCCCTGGAATCTAGGAGTTCTTAATACTGGGATGATCATCTGTGTTGATTCAACTTATTTCAACAGGAAACCAGAATTTTCAACCTGCATTTTTTCCCCTTTTCACCAATTTTGGGGCGAACTGAGTAGATGATTGGGAAACTATGGCAAACGGGTATAACGTGGTATAACCGCTTGAAAACCTCAGGGAGTTCTCTGGGTCACAAATTCTCGCAACGAGTCCCAACAGACTTCCGGGATCATCCGATTGAGTTTCCTACCACACCAAGTTTTGGTTGATGTTGACCCACACTGCTTGCCGAATGGTTTGCAAACGGCAATGAACACATAGTTATCGGCAAAACCCTTGGTGCCCTGGGTGATCAGCTAGAATCAAACAGTGTCAAAAGTAAAAGTCAAATATGTTCTGTTCTGCTTCCGATTTTCGGCGGGTGATCCATGTAAATTTTCAGGATAACCTTCGATGTCCATGGTTCAATCCTCCACTAGTTTGGGATGGCCCACTCTGCTGTGGAAGCATGTGTGAACGCCAAGACCCTCCTTCCAGTTGTTTCTTGGAAGAGCCCCTGGCCCTGGAAACCAGAAAAACTCGAAAATGGTGTGCCCACAGGAAATTAACAGAGGTGTGGGGTATACGTCCCCGGCATTACGGGAAAGAAACGATCTGCCTATATGACACCTTTAGAGACACGTGTTTCTAGGACACTCAAGGACAGCGAGGGGAGTCTCTGTCATACCTTTTCGTGCCACCAAGCTGCGTATTGTTTTTCACACCTGACAGGTCAGGAATTGTGGGACATGATATTGCAGGCTTTTGCACAAGCATGTACAATGACCAAGTTCTTGAAGAATCCCTTGTACTTGTCGGTTCATAGCTCAGAGATTTTCATGACTGATAGTGATTGGTGGTAAACCCCCAAATCCAGAATAACATATCTTCCATTTCAGAGTACAGTAGTGCAGTACCTGCGCTTTAGGTACCTGAAATGGCCTTTGGCATTGCCTCTCTCAAAGTTTTTCCGATGTGGATGGATTTGGCCTTTGTTTCAGGACCTAATTAATTTGGGCGGAATATCCTGTAGGTTCACGTCGGAGATTTGTTGGTGATCGTAGCATGAGGAGCTATTGCTCGGTCATGGAAGAGTATGCCAAATGTCCAGTTTTCAAAAGGTCGGAGTGCCAAATTACCTGAAAAACGCAGCCTTTCGCTGGAAATCGTTCCACCTACAAACGAATTGATGGCAACAGACGACTATGGCGAACTGATGGTTGTCTTCGCAATAGTCCTTGATCCCATACCGACATCCCACACGAACTGCGAACAAAAAAAGAGAGTATCTGTGGCATAGGGAGTCTGACTTTTTGCTCGGGACCATGTCATTCTGTGCACAAAATCACCTCTACAGTCTGGTCATTCAACACCTTGCCACACACAGCAACACACAGCAAAGGAATGTCCCAAAGCCTTGATAGAGAGAGAGGTGCAAGTACATAGTATGTTTACATGACTTGCCACATGTTTCCAGGTAAAATAGATGTTATTACATACACATGTGTGTGTATATGTGTGTATGATATATGGATGTACATACCTCTCAACTCTTCTTGGATAAACATACCATGACCATACCATGACCATCCCCTGACCAATGCAGCCCTGGAGGAACAATCCAATGCAGCGGCCAGCCTTGCAAATTTCGCTTGCTCGTACCGCTTTCGATAATACCTCGGCATGGCCAAACTCAAAATGTCAGTTACCATGGCACAAAATCTGGGGCTCATGAACCCACGTGCCGTGTATTACATGAATATGATGATGGGGAATGCACCAATACCGTTTCTGAACAAGTCGAACCTTAGTGGGATTTCCATTTCAAAACCCACAAACCGAACCCATAAATCAACCCACCATAAACCCCATTTGGTTTACCAATATGAGATGATATAATCCGTTGTAACCATGCATACAGATATGATGTATTACGTGGATAGAGAGGTCTTCAAGAAGTGGAAAAGTTTTTCCAGGATGATATAGATTATGTTATTCTCATAGTTGCCAAGTTGCGAAGTTTGCAGGTTGCTAGGTATAGTTCAATGCATGTTGCCATTGGACGCGCAAGAAGACGTAAAAATCAAGGGAGTCAACCAACGGACTCTCTGCAACAAGAAAGCTTTGGGTTTTGCCGTTTCGCTTAGCGATTTCATGGGTGTTTGAGTACCAATCATTATTTTTATGATTTTTGATTATATATGTGTTATATAATATCCCTTTGATCCATTGGGTCACAGACAGAATGATATAAACAAACAGCTAGCCTGCAAAGTCCTTTTTCCACCATTGCATTTTGTCTGAGAAGGGTTACCATTCCCGATGTTCTTTCCCAATCCCTCCGGCTTGGAGATTTTGCAGATTTGCTCCGCTGCATAGTGATTACATTCGCGAGTGTTGTGTACTTCTAAAGTTACAGCAACATGCCCCTGCGGAAAGCTGTCTTTTTCGCCCCATCACAATTTTCCTGGATACTTCTCCTATCCCTCAGAAGTAAATGTGTTCATTGTTTCCCCATCATTACAATGTCATCTCCAACACGGTGGGATGTTGTCCCAAACAATCTGGGAACGGGCAGGCACCGAACATCAGCCTACCTTGATTTCCGCAAACTGTGATAAAAGATGATAAAAGGAATTACAATGGTTTGGTTTGGCTTGTAATTCCTTTTATCATTTTTTATCATCTTTTACAAGCTAAGTCCCTCTTCATGGTCACAGCATGACCCATATTCTTCGTCAGTTTGGAATGCTTGGCTCGTGGCTCATTCCGTGATCTCCGGAGTTGAATCAAAATCTGGTTGGTGCTTGACCTATCCCTCTGAAAAATGATGGAATTCGTCAGTCTGAAAAATAAAAAATGTTCCAAAATGTTCCAAACCACCAACCAGAAATGGACATGGAGGATTTGACAATCCCGGATCTCCAAAAGGGGACGTGAAGGGTTTTCATAGCCCAAGGTTGCTACCCAAGTTCGCCAGCGACGCAGATCTGACCAAGGTACTCCCTCAGTTGGAATTTCGACATATTTTTTTTGCCTTGGGGAGCCCGAACGTGAATCCGGAGGGGCACCCAACAACATCCAGGAGGGTTCCATATCGAATCAGATTGAAGCGCCAAGAATCGGGGTGAATCAGCAAACAACTTGCCACCAAAAACCCCAAAACGCATGGGTCAAATTATTGGGGTCTAGGGACCAGAAGTGCCATGGATCTTAGCAGCAGAGAGTTGCATCATGCTGCCGATTCGCATTTTTAGGGACACAGATGACCCCAAGAAGCCATCATTTCACAGTCCGCTCTCCGAGAGGAAAAACCCAGACATGTGTTCTTTGGATGGTTCAAAACAATTTGGAGGCTTCCCAAAATGAGAGTACCCTAAATCATCCAAACTTGGGCCATTTCATACCTTTTCACTAGTGAAACCCATGGTTTTGTGGATCCCCATTTTAAGAAACACCCAGAGGAGCGAATCTTGGAACCCGGCACTCCGGAGACAGTTTGGGCACTTGGGGCAAAAGCTCTTTCATGGCCAGCGCAGCCATGGCTCCACAAGGATTGAATATATTCCTCCAATAGAAAAGCGCCCGTGGAAGTGACATTTTCTGATGAATCATCATCCCACATCATCCCCGTGGTGTTTTCCTGTGGAAACCATCGACCTGCCAGGTTCTGTTCTTGAAAATGTGTGTTGCTTCAAACAGCTGCAGCACATCGCCAGGGGGCCCACCCGTTGGCTGGAAAATCTTTAAGACTTGTGGGTGCAGTTCCGGTTCATCAGTGAGTTTACGTATGATGTTTACATATAGTAGCCATGGTTACAGGGGTTCAATCCCAAGGTATGCTGGTGGAATATCAAGGTGTCGCAACATCCAGAGTCATACTATAATTATGTGAACCCCAAATGCATCCGGCGACCTAGGTGTACCAACACCCAGTCACTGACCGGTGGAACCCGAACTGTGCGGATCAATGGTGGGTTTGAGACTCCATTGCTTAGCCAGAACTATTGAAATCAGATTCTTCCGAGGGAAATTAGCAAAAAGACCTGAGCTGTACCCTCCGGTAATCAAACATGGCAATCGAAAATTTCTCCATTTATAGTTAGATGATTTTCCCATTAAGATCTCCATTTGGAGATTTTCCATTGCCACGGTCCACGGTTGATTGCCAGAAGGCATGTACAATCTTCAAGTCCCTCAACTGGCTTCAATTCAGTTCTCACGTTGTGGAAACACGTGATAAAATATCCCCGGAAGCTGTGAGTCACGCTCCTTCGAAAAGTCGTTGATGGTATTTGCTTTCACCCCCCTAGTGTGTGTGTGTGTGTGCAAGAATTGGGGTTGTGTACACATTATTTCTGGTCAAATTCACCATTTCAGGAATTTCATTTCACCCGAGCATGGTTTCCCATCAGGATAAATTGGAAACCAATCCAAGTTACTTTCACAGTTCACATGAAAAATGTTCATTGACCATCATTGAACCGCATTTTTGCAGAGTTTTGCGGGCTTTCTTCCTTGGTCCTTTTTGGCATTTTGAAGGATCCTCCAAAACGGGACAGCCATTTTCGGCCGGCCGCTACGGAGGCTTGGGGAACAGGCTTCCCATGAATGGTGCCCTATCCTGCACTGGCGCCAGCTTGGTGGCTGTTTTTTCGCCTCGGCTGACTATATCTCCCCCATGTTCGCTTTAGATCCACATACATATTCTATAATACCATCAATTACTATGTATTATAATAGATGGCAATAAGCCCTGTATAATACATTATAATACCATATAATACCATATTGCCATTGTAATACCATTTTGCCATATTCTCTCCTATAATGGCAATAAGCCCTTAGTCAATCTTGGTGAATCTGGCAAATCACCATGCGTGAGATGCATCAGGCGCCAGTGTTCTCCAAACACTGTGGATGCAAAAATCTATGCTTTGAGGAGAGATCTAAGCATGACATAGATGGGTAGAAGAGAAAAGATTGGATGAGATCAGATAAAAACTTGAAATCGAACCAAAGATGTTATGCTTACCAGTACAGGATGGTGCCCCCCAGTGATGTTTGTTGGTTTATAAATCTCATGAAAACTATAGTCATATCTGCCATAAACCATAGTGAAATGGGAGTTATGTTCACCAACTTAACTATAGTTTATGGTAGATATATCTATAGTATTCATGGGGATTATAAACCAACATTCACATCACTGGGGGGTACCACCTTGTACCAGTAACCCACCAAGTCATATTTGCCACAAATCTACACCGGCCCTGGGAGTCGGTGGAAAACTTCGGGCCATCACTGCAGGTGATGTTCAGCTGATGAAGGAGGCCACCTGATTGGTATTCACGGCACAAATTCATAGAATGACATGAACATTAGTTGGTGATAACCAATCAGATAGAATCAGATAACCAATTCATATTCATTAGTTGGTTAGGTTATCTTTGATATACTCCAATCAAAATATATCAAAATGATTGAAGTATCCAGCCGATTGACCCAGTTGCTCCCCAGTACTTTGATGGGAGTAAACACTTAAACATCCTTATCGGGATCCGTGCATGATTCAAAGATGTACTGCAAAATTCACCAAAGTCTATGGGTAAGTGAAGGGAACAGGAAGGAGCCCTCGGCAGACTGCTTGTGCCCTATACTGTTGATTAAACCAAATCCATGTCAATCTATTCAAATCCCCAATGTTTGGCTGGTCAGGGCGGTAGAGTGTAGCGAGATTGTCCCATCTGGTGACACATACCGCGCGCAAGCACGCTGCCGGCCGGCCCTGGTTTTCCACCACCACAAACGCTCGGATTGACAGCCCAGAAGGCCTTAAGATGCTGATCTATCGAGCCGTGGGTCGTCTTTTACCATTTTTACGGAGGACTCCTGCGGTTTCTCCAAGCTCTTCCAGGTCTTTGTGAACAGAATCCAGCAAAGAATTTGGCCCAGCACTCTGAGCACACGTCCACCAGGAATGCATAGAACTATATTGAGAAGCACGTGCAACAGAGTGGAGGGCCACAACACATTCCACATCGTCTCCAGCGTCAACTTCTCTGCGTTGGAGAACTTGGTGAAGCGCCCCGCAGCGATGCCAGTCAAAATCGGATGTGGGTTCAGAAGAATCCGGAAGAAGATAAGGCGAAATAGGCGAAAAACAATGTCATCATTCTCCATTGGGGGCAAACGAAATGCCAGGCAAAACTTTGTACAGTTCTCTACTACCATGAAACCCACTCCCACGCTGAAACCAGCAAGCATGACCCCTTTTGGCCACTGCTGTGCCAAGGGTCGCTTGCAACGCCAAAACTTCGCGCCAGACCATGAGAACCATATGAGGGACATGAATTTTGTCAGTTCCTCCACGCCTCCAAGGGCGCTCCAGAGTCCGGTTTTGGCCAGGAACAAAAAAAACTGGGGTGATGCTGCCAAGATGAGCCGTTCCAAGAACCTCTCAAACAGCCATGCCAGCGCAACAGCAAGAGTGGCTCCGCGGCATGCAAAGCGTGCCATGCTGCCGCGCTGGACCACCGACCCACCGATCCACTTCCTTAGCCCAACAAGCCCAGCGATCGCGGACCATAGCACCAAGTCGCTTCCCAAGCAACTGCCAAGGGCAACAATGGTGCACCACGCAAACAAATTCCAAGACCAGACCTTGTTTTTGTCTCTGGGAACTTGTCTTTGGACACCTTCTGCACGCAGTAGGACTCTTTTTGGAGCTGGAGCACGGCTGAGGTGCTGCGGCACCAAGAAACCTGGGCTGCTCCGGTTCCACCAGGTCAAGGTCACCAGGCACAAGAGGACCCACCTGCACATGACCTCGTCAGATGTGGAGACACTCTCAGAGGAGTCGGAATGGAGGCTTCTTGGACAAGTCAGGTTTGGTCAAAGAGACATGTGGAGTGACCCGCTGGTAGACTGGGCGATTGTGACTCAGCATCTTTGTCCAGAAATTCATCGTAAATGGCGATATTCCATCAGATTCCCAGGGGGCATACCCCATGTTACAGATCCAGCTGGCAGTAAACACTAAAAAGAATTTAGACGGAAATTCCTACCATCATCCCACGTTAGTAACTTAGCCATGGAAAAAAGTGATCGTAAGTCTCCATGAATCATGGGCTTATCCCATTTAAAAAACCATGATTAATGTATGAATTATACCATAATAATATATGAATTATTCCAATAATATATGATATATAATATATGGTTTATAAGATCTTATAACCATGATTACTAACCAGTGACGATTCCTGGGAGGATGCTAGAATCACAGAAGAAGCTCCACCACAACACCCGACACGCGGGTGTTGCCTCAGGGCCTGAAGGGAAACCAAGGCGGAAAGATTCAGATGATCCAGATGCCAGCCTCGTACAGAAGACTGCTTGGTTGAAGTATTCCCGAAAAGATGCCGAATTTGGCTGAATTTGGTGAAATCCGATTCGAATCATCGTCAATTGCTGTTCTGAATCTTTTTGGGGGTCACTTTTTTAGCCTCCAGCAGACTAACATAAGTAACGGAAAATGGCCACGGAAATAAGAGGCAAATCATCTACTTTCCATGTCTATCTCGCATGACCAAAGCATAGTCCAGTGGGGTATTTTCTGGTAATGACCATGGCTACTGCATTCTCTGGAATAGAAACTCTCCACTAATGCATGTTCCAGTGTAATTCTATCCTTTGGATAACTATCATTCTCATTCGGGATTAGAATGGGAAATGGATAAATGGAAAGTGATAGAAACCAGAAATTCAGAATAACTATCATTCCTCAACCGCCAGAAAAGCTCCCAACCTTCAAAAATCACCTCTGAGCCGACATCCCAAGCGACTCGGATTCATGGTTTACAACCTACATATAAGCCATGTATATCATATATATATATATATGATATACATATGTATATTTATATATAATGTTGCCATGGTATTCATAACCCCCCCCCTCCCCCCCCAAACATTATCGGCATCACATTAAAGTTAAGGCCAAACATTCACCTAGGGTTCCTGGAAAATTTTCAGACCTATGTATTCCCAAATGAATTGCCTAATTGAAAACGAATACATAAAGGGAACTTTCTTTCCAGACCTATGTGTTCCCGAATGAATTGCCTAATTGAAAACGCATACATAAAGGGAACTTTCTTCCCAGACCTATGTATTCCCAAATGAATTGCCTAATTGAAAACGAATACATAAAAGGGAACTTTCTTTCCAGACCTGTGTATTCCCAAATGAATTGCCTAACCGAAAACGAATACATAAAAGGGAACTTTCTTCCCAGACCTATGTATTCCCAAATGAATTGTCTAATTGAAAACGAATACATAAAGGGAACTTTCTTTCCAGACCTATGTGTTCCCAAATGAATTGCCTAAATGAAAACGAATACATAAATGGAACTTTCTTTCCACTTTGGTATTCCCAAATGAATTGCCTAATTGAAAACGAATACATGAAGGGAACTTTTCAGGCAAGATTTGAAGTTTGGAGTTTACTGCTTCCAGTTCAAAGAGTCTTGAGGGCTTTAGAAAGGGTTTGAGAGAGGGTTCAAATAGGAAAGGAATTGAGAAACCATTTCAACCACAAAAGTTTAATTAGACCCCTGAAATCCAAATACTTTATTTAGGGGTGAAATCATTCACTATTATTTTGATGTCAGGGGTCTTCAGGGTCACCCCCTTTGCGCGATTGTTTTTTTTGGCATTTTTTTAAAGGGGTTTAGTAAGGAATCGACCATTTGAGCCTTGCTGGAACTTTCAAAAAAAAACACTTTAGTATTCCCAAATGAATTGCCTAATTTAAAACGAATACATAAAAGGGAACTTTCCCAAAAAAACACTTTAGTATTCCCAAATGAATTGCCTAATTTAAAACGAATACATAAAAGGGAACTTTCTTAAAAAAAAAAAACACTTTAGTATTCCCAAATGAATTGCCTAATTTAAAACGAATACATAAAAGGGAACTTTCCCAAAAAAAACACTTTAGTATTCCCAAATGAATTGCCTAATTTAAAACGAATACATAAAAGGGAACTTTCTTTTAAAAAAAAAACACTTTAGTATTCCCAAATGAATTGCCTAATTTAAAACGAATACATAAAAGGGAACTTTCCCAAAAAAACACTTTAGTATTCCCAAATGAATTGCCTAATTTAAAACGAATACATAAAAGGGAACTTTCCAAAAAAAAAACTTTAGTATTCCCAAATGAATTGCCTAATTGAAAACGAATACATAAAAGGGAACTTTCTTAAAAAAAAAAAACACTTTAGTATTCCCAAATGAATTGCCTAATTTAAAACGAATACATAAAAGGGAACTTTCCCAAAAAAAACACTTTAGTATTCCCAAATGAATTGCCTAATTGAAAACGAATACATAAAAGGGAACTTTCTTTTAAAAAAAAAACACTTTAGTATTCCCAAATGAATTGCCTAATTTAAAACGAATACATAAAAGGGAACTTTCCCAAAAAAACACTTTAGTATTCCCAAATGAATTGCCTAATTTAAAACGAATACATAAAAGGGAACTTTCCCAAAAAAACACTTTAGTATTCCCAAATGAATTGCCTAATTTAAAACGAATACATAAAAGGGAACTTTCTTTTAAAAAAAAAACACTTTAGTATTCCCAAATGAATTGCCTAATTTAAAACGAATACATAAAAGGGAACTTTCCCAAAAAACACTTTAGTATTCCCAAATGAATTGCCTAATTTAAAACGAATACAGAAAAGGGAACTTTCCCAAAAAAACACTTTAGTATTCCCAAATGAATTGCCTAATTTAAAACGAATACAGAAAAGGGAACTTTCCCAAAAAAACACTTTAGTATTCCCAAATGAATTGCCTAATTTAAAACGAATACAGAAAAGGGAACTAATTGAAAACAGGAAAAAAAAGTTGGCATACTTTATTACGGGGTGGGTTTATTAATGTGGGGGGTATTAACGGCATGTGGACATTATATTGATTAGTCCATATAATTATATATATATTGTATTTATGTGTATATATATATATATTACACATAGGGCAGTGTGTCAAAACCTTGTACCCCTTCTGTTCACATCAAAATAGCTGGGTTAAAATGGATGTTCATCCCCCTAAAAATGGTATTTTCATAGGTATTGACCCATACCCATATGTGTACTAAAGATTATTATTGTATTATTATTGTAACTATATTACAGTAACTATTATTACTATTATGATTATTGTAACTATATGTGTACTATATATATATTACACATATAACTGGGTTAATTATACTATGATTATTACCTCTTACGATTCCATGGATCCACCAGCCAAAAAAGGCAAGTGGTTTACCACCCAGCCGAGCCTTGGCTGACGGTACCAGGATCCTGGTCGAACATGGTACCCGGCCTGGTCATGACTATCAGTTCGCTATTGAAAATGGCCATGATACCCCTTCTGTTCACATCAAAATAGCTGGGTTAAAATGGATGTTCATCCCACTAAAAATGGTATTAAATAGGTATTGATCCATAGCCATTTAGTTCATGAAAATTGCCGAACTTAAAAATGGTGACTTTCCAGTTCGCGACTTTTGTATGTTTACCAGAGTGTATATTATTATGACCATTCGACAGGTTTATTGCAATGACATTGGCAATCAATGAATATTTAGTTATTGTTCAAATGGGTAGCACCACGGTAGCACCATAAGCATCAAAACTTGGGCGAGATTTTTTTTCATTACCTGTTTGGTGCTGTTGGTTTTGTTCCCCTGTTTCAATCGACCAACCAGGGTTCAAGTGACATGGTGTCCTAAGATGGGGAGTACCACTAAATCAACATTTAAGTTTTATATAATTAAGGATGTTCCGTTCTAAACTTCTAAAGCATCCAGCTATTGAGGATCCATTTTAGGAAACCCCCATTTGTGAGCTAAATTCAGGTGGCTTTTTGAACATCTCCTTTTTTTTCCGCCTTTGCGAATAAGTAACTGGTGTGGATGTTCAGCCCCCCCATTCATCCCTGCCTGTCACCACAGAAAATCAATGATCACAGCGGTGCCATGACGGCCATGGTGGCACCAGTACGACACCGAGCGGCAGATTCTTTGAGGTTTAGGCCTTATACTGTCTGGTTAGGGATGAGTAGAACCCACTATGGAAACCCCAGTAAACGAGCCATTGTGATTAAATGATACCAACAAAGAACTAGCATTCTGTTCACCTGTGCTAGTGACTTAGGCAGTCTGCGTGGGTCCGATGACTAAATGTACCCACTGGCACTACCAACACTGGCTGACTGGCTCGGGTCGTTGTATGCCTGTGAATGTCCCAATGTTGCCAAAAGGAAAAGGACTATGCTTTGGCAATGCTTCAGAAAGCTGCAAATCGTCGCATGCGAGTGTGCAAAACAAAGCCAGCTCCCTATTTCAGACTGGCAAATCAAAAATAGATTGGAACCATTTGGAATTATCAACGAATTCGCTCAACCAGCCAAGCTTTTTGAATTCCAGTGTTTGTGGTTTTGGTTGTTTCAAAGTTAGGATGGTTCCGCTTGAAATTTGGATCAGTGGTTGACTTTTTTTCCCACTGACTAGTTCTGTGATTCGGTGCACTTGAAGTCACCATTTTCAGGGGCATCAGCCACCCTATTGGGCAAATGAGGTGCTTGTTCGCACTTCAATCCCCCTTGGTTTGGTCGCTTCAAACCCCTCAAATTGTCAAAGCATAGTGAACTTGCATCATCCAGCCATGTTTTCGGGACAGCAAACCACCTACAACATGCACAAAATTCAGACCACCAACGGTTTAGGCTTGTAAATTATTGCACAACCGCCAAAAACACTCTTTTATATCGCCTTTTTCCCAATTGAAACTGCAATATATTGGAGGCAATTCTCTCATTTACAGTAATCAGACACAACCAAATACTCTATCAATTGGCTAGATTATATCCCGCTAATATCGAATCGTATCACCATGTTGGTTGGTGTTTTACCCCACAGTTGCCCCCCAGTTCTGGTCAAATTCATCGAAATCCCCATCAAAAATCATCAAAAATGGCTGCTTTCAAGTCGGATTCCGATAGGTTGCTCGTAATGTCGTCCAAAGATTCCGATAGCTAGCTTTCCATGGGATCCTCACCATTTTGCGCAGCTATGACTTAGGATTATGGATTTTTGAGGATCCCAAGAAAACCAGCTCCACCAAAATCCATGAACGAGTCGTATGAACCCAGCTAGGGGATGATCCAGCCTGGGCCTTTTTGGCCACGGGTGAAACCGTTGAGATCGGATCAATCGGATCATCCCAGAATCATTCGTAGGTCGATTCATGGACCAGTGACCATGGGGATAACTCGGAAAGTGGGATGATCCCCTGGTACTTTCATCATCTACCACTCGGAACCTTCGGCCGGACCTGTTGGATCTGTTGGTACTTGTGTTTCAGCCTTGCATCGCGTTCTGCCAACGTATCTCCTGCCTGACATCAGGAGCATGGGTGAATTTTTGCGTTGAAGCACAGTTCACAAAAAAACATGAAACAGATTTCAAAGCCCCCAAATTTCCCCAAAGTTCAAGGTAAATGATGTGATGATCAAAATTTCATCAATTGGGCGTCATGAAAACTTGGATAATTAAAAGCCCTAAATGTCACATGAAAGCCCCAACTGTTTCGAGTTCGAAGATTTTTGTCTATTGGATATAGCCGTTGGTGGGTTCCATGTTGAATTTAGGTGGTGGTATATAGTGGTAATATAACTACGTAAGCAGCAAGTATGGGAATACATAGTAATAGTGTCATGATATCGTTACAATTAGATTCACCCGCCAACCAATCAGAATAACATGATTTATATAACGATATATCATCATGGTAAATCATGGTAAATCATGATAAAAGCTGATTCAATCGTAATATGAACGGAATGAAAAATTCATGAAGCAGCAAATTTTCCTGGTTTTTTTTGTGGTAGAAACATAGCCAGTACTGACCACTCAGAATGGCTGGAAAATCCCCCAGGTGAACGATGATTTCTCCATTACCATCATGTCTATATTATATAAAATCATACATGTTTGAAAAAAAGGATCTGAAAAATTGCCATGTTTGATTACCAGAGAGTACTTGGTGATAAGCAAGGATCATTGGTCACTTTTGAGCAACAAGACCATCTGTTTGATGTTTTTCTTATCTCGGAATCTACCTTTGATGGTGAAAGATCCATCAAGACAGCATTTTTAGTCTGGGGCCCACAGAACTCGAACACTCAACTTTCCTAGAATTGATCTACCGAAATAAAAATCCATGAAGCTTCTTTCATTTGGATGGCAAAACAATGGCCAAAATCAAGAGTTCCATGTATTCCATGTCTATTTCCCTTCAGCCCAGCCCAGCAGAAACCAAAGCACCAGGCACTGCCTGCCTCTTTCTTGAGGCGATCCCGCTCGTTGGCAAATTCCATGCTCATCCTTTCGTCCTGTGGCAAATGTCGAAATGGTCCACTGGGGTTGTCCGAAAATGGGCGGGAAATTCTGGAAACCATGTTTTAAAAATAAAAATCAAATAAACTGACTCTGGAAAATCTATCGTTTATGGAAACCATGGAAACATCTAGTTCAATGATTTATCATGATTTATCTAAAGGTGCTTTTTTCCCATAGCAAGCTGATAGCTTACCAGCTGGTGACAGGAATCCTCTACTTCCATGCCCATGGTTGGTGACCACAACAGCCCAAGCTGGTGCCTCAGTTCGTTAGCTAAGTTGCTTTATACCTAGAGTAACTAGGCTTTATGATGACTTCATCTATCGGTCTATATAGATAGAGAGAGAGAGATAGATGGGTATTGAACCAACTTATAACTAGGTGGGTTCTCATACACAAGCGGTTTGTTTGTTACAGCCATCCAAGTTCTTATTGTACTTTTGGCCCGGTATTCACGGCTACTTCAGCATTTCAATCGCCGCTCAACCATCCAAATCCAAAATAGTGTAATCATTGTTCTTGGGAAACTCCCCTTATTGTTCCATTTTTATTGCTCAGATCCCTCATATCCACTTATATGCATTTCAATCTGCAAGTGATATTTCCAATTCTTGCTTGATTGCTGGGTTTGACCATGAACAACAGCAATGTTGTTGGTGTTAAAATCCATGAACAACAGCAACATCATTGGTGATAAAATCTGCTTGATTTGCAAACCGCCAGACTCAACATCCTTCAACCTATGAGCTACAAAGAGAACATCTGCACTTGCAGGGAACATTGAAACTGTCCTGTCTCTTCTAAGATGTTGATCAACATTAGAAATCAACCTGGGTTTGCCTGAAGATAGAGTACCCAAAACTTTGATGTTTGATCATCATTGTCCTAGTAAAATTACAATTTCATGGTATCCCCCATGTTCAGACACAAAATCATATGCAGGGTTTAATGACTATCACCACCTTATGGTTGATTTACCACCACTGATGTTGGCTCCCAATTTTCACACACCATCCCGAGTACCAGAATGGTAATCAGACATGGCAATGGAAAATCCCCAATTTTAGTAGAATGGTCCAGTGAAAACCTCCACATTTTTGTTGGGGGATGTGTTCAGAGGGTGTGTCCATATGTTCCTTTGGTTTTTTGCGTATGTTCCTATGATTTTCCATACCACAGTGAGTGGTCAAATAAACTATATAGCTATATATATATAACTATATATAACTATATATAACTATATATATAACTATATATATATATAGCTCAAATAAACCGTTCCAATCGGAAACGCCGATTGGCAGATGTGATCTGTCGGAGTCCTCACCGGGTGTCGCGCCCTCCTTCTTCTTCTGCCTTGGGGATCCAAAGCCGGGATTCGGCAAGCAAACATAGCGTACATACATCACACATGTATATATATATATATACATATAGAGCTATATATATATATAGCTATATTTACATAGAGCTATATATATATAGTTATATATATATATACTGTACACCGTATGTGTATATATATATATATATACATATATATATATACATATATATATACATATATATATATACATATATATATATATACATATGTGTGTAATATGTCTATAAGTGTGTATGTCTATGATTATATATGTGGTGGATGATACACTCAGAGATCAACTCGCTTTATTGATTTTTTCAGAGGCAAGCTGGGAAATCCCCGTTCACTGAATGGAGGTTTTTTTATAGCTGGGAAAATCATGGAAAATCATCTACATAAGGCAAGACTACCCATGTTCTTCGCCCTTTTGACAAGCATTTACCAATCAGTTGGAGCAACCCTTTTTTTGTCGGATCTTGCGGGTTACCCTCTGGTAATTTAACATAGCTATGGAAAATCACCATTTTTAATGGGAAAATCCACTATTTCAATGGGCATGTTCAATAGCTATGTTAGTATGTTTACCAGGTCGGGTAAATTGATGGAACATTGCCATGTTTCATTGGTGAAGGGATCATCATCATAAATCAGCTAGAAATTGCCATGTCTGTTTGAACCCTTTAACCATCCACAGATTGGACTTGAGATGATCTCATCCACAAAACCTGGGGATTTTCTGGGATTTTCTGGGATTTTCTGGGATCCCCGGGCGTCTTCTCCTCTTTGACCTCAGATTTTATCGCTGGACAACTTGGGATTTTCTGGGATCAACCCTCTCCGGTAATGACATTCACAGTTCGCGAACTGGGAAAATGGCCCAGTCGAAATAGTTGATGTACACATTAATAGCATGATGATTTTCCAGTTCGTTATGTAGACGTTTACCAGAGGGTAAGCTTCAGGGTAAAGCGGAAAGACATCGAAGGTCCATGAATTCCTACATGGCAACCCCCAAGTCATAGATTTAAAACTTGGAAAATGGTTGAAACCTGGAAAAATATGGATGAAACATCATCGAACAGTTCCATGCTGGTTCTACGCGTTTCGGCTCTATCTAGGGGTGCCACTTCAAGGTGGTGCCCTAGGTGATGTGTGTTGGTTGAGAAAAACCATCGATAAATTTCACTGTAGAAAGCAACTTAGTATTTCTATAGTATATCAACCAGGTAGATCTATGTATTTAGTTGTTTTTAGTAGATATAGTAAACCCAAATGAAATTTCACTTATGAACCAACTTAGCAAACTAAGTGGATCACCGCCAGTGAGCCATGTTGGAACGATGCTCTCAACTTCATCCCGATGTTGACAAATCGTTTCATGGGTTCCATATCATCGATTTTGACAAAATCTCTGGATTCGATACTGAAAAAAATTGATTCCGATAGTGAATCCACATCTCTATATCTATATACCATTCTCTTGACATACTATCTTTAGATTTTGAGGATTTTTCACCAAAAAATGTCTAAAACAAAGAACTTTGACCCAGCTTTCATCGTCCCGGCATCCGCACGGTGGAAACTTCCTGCATCGTCACCCGACAGTTGTTGCGGATGAACTCCTGGCGGGAAAAATCGGAAAGGGGGGGAAGTTGCCAAGATAGGGCTACACTGGGGATGTTGTATGGGATGTATATATATATATATAACTAAGTGCATGAGATGAGTGTGTTCAAAAATTGGTGGCTTCACCCCCAATATATATATATATATTATACCGTTATAGTGGGGAAAATGATGATCAACCATGGAACGGGGTTCAGGCGATTCGCCCATTTAACGGTGATGTCCTAAAAATCCCCGCGGACACAAATCAGTTTTTCACAGGATGCTTTTACGAAAATGTTCCATCAATCTACAAAAAAGATCGAAAAAGTCTCACTCAACGGTTCACACAATAATTGTTTCCTATCCAAATGATAAGAAAATTGCTTCATCACTGGTTCAAATCCGATGGATCAAACCACCGACACAACGACCAAAAGGTCGATGGATCAGTGGCCGACCTATGGGGATCCAATCGGCAATCCCAATGAATTGTAGGGAAAATTTTCGGGGTTGTACCCCAAGGGATGGGTCATCCCATGTTCTTTTGCGGATCACAAAGACAAAGCCATTTTCTCATTCTAGATGGTATGACCAAGTGATGATCTTGCAAGTCATCTCCTCTTTGTTCTTCTTGTTTCTGACTACCCTCTGGTAAACTGACATAACTATGGAACATCACCATGCTATTCATGGGAAAACTCACTATTTCTATGGTGATTTTCCAGTTCGCTATTTTGACATAACCAGAGGGTAACTGTGAGTTAAAAAAATAGCTCAAGCCAAAACACACGTTCTTTCCCTCATTTTCACTGCCAAAATGATGGCATGGGATCATTCACCCGAAATGGTCACTGAAACCCTTTTGGGGGCTCGAATTGGCAAAAAGAAACCATTTTGGGCAACGAAACTCCCATGAAAATACATGGTTTAAAACACATGGCTTCCATATAGATAATATAGATATATAGATCTGGTTGGTGCTTTTAACCATCTTGAAAAATATGAGTTCGTCAATGGGTTGCGGATGACATCCCATATATGAAATGGAAAATAATCCAAATGTTTGAAACCACCACCCAGCCATGATAATATGGGATCATTCACCATAAAAAAAAATCGCCACGACTCCGATTTCACCCCCAGCTCCGCTGGGAGCTCCGCTGGGTGCTCGCCTTATCGCCCAGCAACTTGCTCTGCGCCGTGAAGACGCGGCCTTGCGCCTCGTGAGTCATCTTCACCAGCCTCCGATGTTCGTCAGTTCGTCCAGCGCAAAGTTAAGTGGTTGCTATCCCAAAATTCATGGTGAACTACATAGGTGGACTACATAGGTGACCTAATGGTGACCTAATGTTGAATTGATGAGTTTTTTCCATAGGATTGGACTGACAAGGCTGGGCTTCTGGGCTTAGGGGAGATGTAATCTGTCACAGAATTGGGGCTTTCTCTAGCAGAAACCCCAGATGGGAAAAAAAATCCACCGGATTTACTCAGGAAACGGGGATTTTTTGCCAACAAACATGGAGAGATTCACTGCCATAACTATCATAATCATCCCATGACCAAGCCTTTTCAGTCATGACCAGCCATACATCCCGCCGAAGAGGGCTGTTTTTTTTTTCCCAGTTTCATGCTTGGCTCTATTGGGGATGGTGACATTGGGCATTGGGGTTACAACATTACAGCCAATAGAAATAGAGATACATCACCAAAGATGACCCGACCTGGTAAACATACAAAAAGCTATTGAAAATGGCCATTTATAGTGGATTTACCCATTGAAAATGGTGATTTTCCATAGTTATGTTAGTTTACCAGAGGGTACATCACCAAAGATGACATATATTCCCCTGACCCCAATGGCCCCAATGGCATGAATTCAGTACAATGGCCCAGGGGTTTTTTTGGGCGATGGGCGAAGGGATGGACCAGGTCGAAATGATGTTTGGTACAAATACCCAGGTTGAATGAATACCCTCTGGTAATTTAACGTAGCTATTGAAAATGGCCATTTATAGTGGATTTTCCCATTAAAAATGGTGATTTTCCATAGCTACGTTAAATTACCAGAGGATATTCCTAAATACCCAGGTACTATCAATGTGACTTGCTGATCGTGGGAAATAAGTTGCCGTCCAAATGGGTTGACTTTCAAAAATCTGGCGGACCCCTAGCCCATAGCTAGAAAAAAATGTGTACAGTGATGCTTACATGACTTGTGGTTTATAATATATCATACCTATATAAATATATATAAGTAAATACATCCATGCGTTTACTTCCCATCCTATCCCCATGATGGTTTTTCTCTAAAGCCCAAAAAATCCGATGAATTCTCATCCTATCCCCATATACCTTCTGGTAAACGTTTACCTAAAAAAATGGAAAATCACCATGCTATTCATGGGATAATCCACTATAAATGGCCATTGAATCAATAGCTATTTTGACATAACCAGAGTGTAACTCCCACCATGGCATCGGTTCCCCGCCTCGCATCGGGCATCTCGGCATGCGCCCGCTGCAAGAAGTCCTGCACGCTGTGCACCTCATCCGGAGCCGAGTTCTCGACGGAACCGATGGCAGATCCATGGGGGAAACACAGACTGGCTGTGACTGGGCAGAAAAAGTAACCGCCACAAGAATAGCAAAGTAGAATTCTACTAGAATAGTGATAATTGACTTTTCTATCTTTTTCGGGGCTGCTATAAACAGAATTTCTTGGTAGATTTGTTGCCAACGGTTGGTTCATTGTCACAATTTTTCTAGAGTTGGGCATGATTTTGAACGAACAAGCATCTTTTCACGTCACGGAACTGCAAGGTCTACTCAGGGTTCATCCATCAACTCGCTACTGTCCTCCAACAGCCAATGGATCGAGCAGTGATATGGTGTTTTTGGAGCCAGCTATCATGGGAAAACTGTTGGACGAACAGTGGTTTGTCCCAGTTCAAAAGCGGTGGTTTCGCAACTGATTTTGGAGTGACACCAACAAGAGGCAACAATCAAACCCAGAAAACCGTCGGGAAACAATTCAAAGAGTCACACAAATATGTTCCCCTTGTTGAAAATGCCAAACAACTCCAAGTCTTGGGAAATACAAAGGCCCTAGTTCCTGGCTTGGAGTTGGAAACCAGTTCTTCAAGCATTTCTGCATGGTCGCAATGTTCTGTTCTTTTTGATGGTTGTAGCTGATACCACGCATGATCCACGCTGCATCCCGATTTGGAAACTCCGATTTTCCTTCAGTTTTTTTTTGTAAGTGTTTGAAAAGAAGAAGGAAACTTACTAAGAACCTTGTAACCGTTGGCTTTGTCTTAATATGCTACCCTCTGGTAAAAGCTACCCTCTGGTAAACGTTTACATAGCTATGGAAAATCACCATGCTATTCATGGGAAAACTCACCATTTCTATGGCCATTTTCAATAGCTTTTTGTATGTTTACCAGGTCGGGTACCCCAAAAAAACTTCGCTTCTCTTGGCATCCCAGCAAGGTGCTGGAAGAATGCCGGTAGGTCGGACCTGGGAGGTGTCCAATGGCACCACAGCTGTCTCCATTGATCTACAGTGTGCCCTATGTATGTATACATATAGTGATTCAATGGGATTTTATAGTGATTCAATGGGATATTAATGGGATTTACCCTCTGGTTATTTAACATAGCCATGGAAAATCCCAACCATAAATGGAGGTTTCTAGCTGGGAAAATCATCTATTTCTATGGGCCATTTTCCATGGCTATATATATATATATACACGCAATAATGTATGTATAGATGTTATACATTCTCAGGAAATGTATAGATATGTGTATAGATATAGATATGTTTTATATATATGTACTATATCTATACATTTTAGTTGACATAGACATCTGTATGGATATCTCCGTCAAGAAAATGGTACAATCAGAAACACCATGTTCGAATTCATGTGATGAATTGCCCTCTGGTACACTAATCAAACAGGGTTTTTCGGAAAATCGATCACGTATAGACGTCTTTACCAGAAAAACCTCCATTTCTATGGGATTTCCGATAGTTTCCTATGTCTTGTCTTCCTGACTAATTTTCCCATATTGTCTGGCAGATTTTACAGCCTTTGAGAGAACCTAATCGGGTACCGGCCATCTGGTTTTCAGCCGCATTTTGTCATAGGGCCCCGGTTGGGATTGGTAGTTGTACTCCACAGTAACACATTGCCGTTTGCCATAGAAAATGGACATTGTTTGGTTGATTTTGCTATGAACAATTGGTGATTCTCCACAGCTATGTCAGTTTACCAGAGGGTATGTCCCATTAAATCCCATTAAACCACCATAAAATCCGATTAAATCCCATTAAATCCCATTAAATCCTGTGCTGGTTCCTCAAATATTGGCCATTGCAAAAACTGGTGAAGTCGTAAACAATCCATCCCCGCAATAGGTCGGACCCTAAAATCATGTCGTCTCGGATTTTGCCGGTGAAGTTGTCATATCATATCGGTCCGTAAATGTGCAAAGTGTATTGTGCTGTAAGCAAGTGTGTTTTCAAATCTAGAAATATACATAGTCAATAGTGATAGTGGTATGTAATAGTGCTTCAATTTCCATCTCTTATTCGAACTCAATCCCAGCTTTCCATCGTTTGTGTTTAATTTGTGTGGCTAAAAAAACAAAATGTTTCTAACTTCCAATGGTTATAGAAATCATCTTGGATGCTTGTTTGCTGCTTGACATCCCAATGTCTTAGATTGTCTTAGACAATTTCAACAGACCCCTAGAGCATACCCCTTGCCACTGAAATTGGCTTGTGAATGTTTGTGAAAGCCTTCATCCACTTGGGATGTTGGGGGCACGTCAGGTATGCCCCAGAGGTATGGTCAACAAATCTTAGACAACTTGTTTGTCGACCTACTACTTGGGGGTGCATCACAATTACTAAGTGGTTTATACCTATGTACATATATATATATAGACACATATTATATATATATATATATACATATATATAAGATATATATACATAATATATAGCATATCATATATATATATGTGATATATATAATAAAATATAACATATACATATATATATTATATAATATATCATATATGTGATATAATATAGCATGTATATTATATATAATATATCTTATATATATATATATTAATATATCATATATATAACAATATATCATATATATATAATATGTCATATATATAATGTCATATATATGTATATATAATAAATCATATATATAATGTAAAATATATGGTATATCATATATAATATGTCATATATATAATGTATCATTTATGTATATTTATATATAATGTCATATATATATAATAGTAATTCATATACATAATGTCATGGATGTATAAATATTACATTATATAAATATAATGTGTCATATATAATATATCATATATATAATCTCATATATATATAATACACAAATAATATATCATATATACTGTATATAATATGTCACAAATATATAATTTATCCTATATATATATATATGTATATAAGCTATGTTTAAACCAGCAATCAAACTGGCTCATAGTCTGCCTTTTCAGGGCCCCAACGGCTGCTTCGCCACGGGCATCTCGCGGATGGGCGCCTCAGCTTTCCGGTGCTTCCAGTGATTGGGAAACTCATTGGAAAACTGAAAAAAACACCAGGGTGCATAGGATTTTAAAGGTATAATTAAAAATCATAATTATAGGAATTTATAGGATTTTATAGGTATTTTTAGGATTTTATAGGATTTTATCATGATTATGATACAACTATATAAATATGTCATGAGTATGATGTCATGATATAAATATAGGTAAACCACCATATGTTTAATGTGGTTAACTGAGGTTTACAATATATTTATATAGTATATCTGGGAAAAACATCGGGGATATAATGTGGATATAACTGGGTTTTGATGTGGTTTAGTTCATTTGATTGGGATATAATGGGGATAGCCTCTGGCAATCAAACATGGCAAGCAGGGAGATCCCCAAACGAAATGAAGGTTATAGCTAGGGAAATTTATCCAACTGAATGGTGGTTATAGCTAGGGAAACCCCCTGAAGGTTATAGCTGGTAAAATCATCTATATATAAATGACGGATTTTCCAGCAATCCTTTGATTACTGGAGGCTAACTAGCAAACCCACACTGCTAACTAGCTTGAGCCCATAGTGTATCATACAAGGAGTGTTACATCAGTCCTTCGGTGGTGCAATCGTGCTTAAATAGAGAATAAAAAAGGATCAAAGCCAGTTAATGTCATTTACTGATGGTGAAACCCACATTTGTGGCTGATGAATGCTAAACTTAAAACCCATTTTGTTGGGTTCCGACAATATGGGGGATCATTTGTCAATATTTGTCATGTTTTTCATGTGGAAATCAATGGTTTTTTTGGGAGGTACCCCATTTTTCAGAAACACTTCATATCATTTTGCTGGTGGTGGAAGAAAAAAATTCTGATGATTTTTATTCTGGTGGGTTAAGTCTCTGTGGGTGTCCCACGAATTTTCATCCCTGACTCAAAAATTGTGTTTAGAGTCATCATGTGGCAATACCCTCTGGTAAACATACAAAAAAATATTGAAAATGACCATTTATTTCGTGGATTTTCCCATGAATAGCATGGTGATTTTCCATACTTATGTTAGTTTACCAGAGGGTAACCATTTACAGGGAATGATGGATTATTCACAGGTTCGTCATGAAAATGACCTTGGGCGAATGGTGGATATGAATGTTAAATGGATCATGAAAAAGCAGTCACGATGGATGCTATTTGGTGGTGAAATCTGGTCAAATCACTGTCCAAATCTAAGATGTGTCCATTAATGTCCATAACAACCTTTCATCAGTTGCTGGTTGGTGGTTTCTTTCTCATCTTGAAAAATGATGGAGTTCGTCAATGGGAAGGATGACATCCCACATATGAAATGGAAAATAATCCATTCATGTTCTAGTCACCACCAACCAGGTTGGTTTACTTTCAAGCTCCGGTGTCAAACATAGCACTTGGATTTGTACATCAATGGGGGACACAGGACATCGTGGGACTCAGCCAAGTCGCGAGGGACTTTCCAAGCTTCTGACACCATCCTGCACGAAGAAAGTGAGGGCACACTGACACACATTGATGTTTTGTATGTATAGTCATCAAATATACATGTAATACAGATATATATATAGACAATCATCAGAAAATATATACATCTATCATAGATACCTTATATTACTTCTACAGCTTTGTAATTGAATAAAATAGAGATCCAGTAAGATTCTGTCAATTTCCAGATGACTGAGTCAGACTCACGTCTGGATTGCAGTAAAAATGCAAGCCCAAACGATAGCCACGTTGGTTTATTATAACTGGGTGAATTCTATGGTTTACGGTTCTATCGATAGGTAATGGGGTTTACAAACCAACTTATAACGGGTGGGCACCACCTTGTAGATCTGCAGTGGGACTCTTCGATTTGTAGATCTTTATTCTAGTCATGGCTGCCATGGCTACATCAAAAAGTCTACCCTCTGGAAATTTAACATAGCTATTCAACACGGCCCATTTATAGTTGATTTACCTATTAAAAATGCTGATTTTCCATAGTTTTTTGTATGTTTACCAGAGGGTACCAACAAGTTGTTCGACATAAAATCCGCTCCCTTCGGCCATCCGAATGTCTTGGATGCGGCGATGCTTCTCTGAGCTTCCCGGACGCACCAAGCTGTCCACCAGCAGCGTGCTCTTCTTCAGCTGCTCCTGTACATCCTCGGCGTGGCTTTCAAGGCAAAAGTGCTGCATGTGGGGGTTGAGATGGTTTGAGAACATCCCAAAAGATGTACTGCTTACTGTTTCCAACTCACTTCATTCAGAACTCGCCAACTGGGATTCTCCGATTCTCCGACCAACATGTGAACTGTGCACTTTTGAGGATACAATGTTTGTGACAGGTCTCAGAAATAGAGCAGCCTTCCGTATTCTGACATGGGAAATCATCCACTGATGTCAATTTTGCTGAAGCGGAGATACTCGATTCTTGTGTTTGTTCACCAGAAAGTGTCCCACTCCCATAATCATCTGGAGGAGTGATCCAAAATTTCAACAACCAGGAATGTTTTCCCAAACATTTCAGGGTCTGTACACGTCGACGGGTTGGCAATCTCAGGTCACATAATGATGAACAATCCTTCCGCTAGTATGACGCTTAAGTAAACCGGTCTGTTGGTCGTTAGCCGAATTGTCGATCATGTCAACCCAGAAATAATAAAGCTTGGTTGACTAGTTAGGGGTACTCTCTGGTAATTTAACATAGCTATGGAGAATCACAATTTTTAATGGGAAAACTCACTATAAATGGCCATTTTCAATAGCTATGTTAGTTTACCAGAGGGTAACTAAGAAAGCCTGGTTGATTGATTAGGGGATTGCCCAAAAAAAATGATTTCACCATGTTCATCTGCCGTCAAAATGGTACCCCGCCCATTGAGCCGGCCAGGGTTTAACTTTGGTCTCTGGGATGACATCAGTTTGACATCCAAATTGTTTCCCCACTTCAGCCCATTGACATCCACTTTGATCCCCATTTTGGACACTGAAGATCCAGCTATATCCCCATTCACCCTCCTGTAATGAAACACGGTTTGTTGGAAAATCCACCATTTCCTTCGATGATGTTCCCATTGAAACCATCATTTATATAGAGGATTTCCAGCCATGTTTGATTACCAGAGGCTAATCCCCCTAAAACACCCCTCCAGAAACCATGGTTTAGTATTAATTAATAGTGGATTTACACTTATTTGGGACCATAAATATAGGTTGTTGAACATTTTCGGATGGCATTCACCTTGGATCACTGAACTCACCCCCCCAAAACGGCCATGGAACTTCGTGCGTGCCACGCACATCTTCCAACATTTGCTCGGACTCAGCCACTTCCGCTCCCAGTCCTCGACACGGCGTGCCGAGTGTAGGATGGGGCCATTCGCATGGCAAGGCCATGGCAATCGTTCCTACAGCATAGGGCCCCCGTTCGTTGTTGCGTTCAGTTGCCGAACAGAAAAGTGGCTGAATTCGATTGGGTTTCTGGTACAAGGTGGTGCCCCAGTGAGGCAAATCGCTAAGTTGGGGTTCACATAACTCCCATAAAACCTATGGTTTATGGCAGATATAACGAACTAGTATTCATGGGGGTTATAAACCAACAAACATCACTGGGAGGCACCATCACCGGTGACGTCATGGAGATCCCCCGGACTAAACCTCCGAGCCGTGACCGTTAAACCGAGCTGTTGATTAGAATAGTGAGTTCTACTCGATAGTTTGGTGGATATTACTGTATACATATATGTATATATATAGACATACATACATACATTACATTACAATACAATACAATACATACATACATGTGTATATATACATATACATATGTATATATACATATGTATATATATATACATATGTATATATATATATATAGAGATATATGATATATATATACATATACATATACATATGCATATATATATATATATGTATGTATGATATGATTGCTATCCATGATGGGAACACCAATTGACCAGTGGGATACTTGGCGGATCATCCCATGAATCCTCCACATGGTTTTTTAACACCCAACCAGCGACCAACCATCATTCAATGAGGATTCGGATATAATGAAGATATTATCTGGGTAAATTATCTGCATGCATGTATGTACTATGTGTGTATATATATATATATAATATTATGATATATCATTGTTTATACAATTTATCGATTTATAGTTATAGTTATATATGTATATATATGGGTAAATTATAACATTTCACTAACCTGAATTAATGCCATTTGGGGATGATTTCCCGGATCCTAACCATGATTCCCAGTGAGGTCGCAGTGAGGTCATTATAATTTGCCCAGATATTATGGGGATATATAACCATAACTATTGCAGAACTATTGTTCTTGCCGCTTAAAGGCTTAGTCGTGGTTTTCTAGGGGCGGTATAACTGTATAACTCACCAATTTTTATATACAGCATACCAGTAGTTGGGTGTTGTTGATTAGTTATAGGGATAGTGTTCCAGACCCGAAATGTCATTCCATGAAGTACTGGTCGGTCAATCAGGATTCCCAGTTCATGGATTATGATGATACCCTCTGGTAAACTAACATAAGTATGGAAAATCACCATTTTTAATGGGTAAATCACTATAAATTGCCATTTTCAATAGCTTTTTGTATGTTTACCAGAGGGCAATCTCCAATATTTGGGGTAGTATCTCCCGATCAAATCATCAACCAACAGGGGTAAACAATGGGTCCAGAATGGTTAGTAATGGCTATATAATGGGAACCAAGCAGTTTTTTTAGGGGGTTGTCCAGTGAACCAAAGAATGGTTGAATGGTTTCATTATAAATGGGGACTTAACTCGTAGAAATTTGTGGAATTTAGTATTGGCTGTCACCATGATTTTGTTCTTGGATTAGTGTGTTAGAAACTTGGAGGAATTTTAAAGGGTTAGTCATGATGAATATTAGTGTTGTTTCATGATCAGCGATTGATTGGGGTTCGTGTTCAGTAAATTTCTGGGATATCAAGGGGATAGAATGCAGGATGGTGCCTCCCAGTGATGTTTGTTGGTTTATAACCCCCATGAATACTAGTTCGTTATATCTGCCATAAACCATAGTGAAATGGGAGTTATGTGAACCCCAACTTAGCGATTTGCCTCACTGGGGCACCACCTTGTGGGAAATTCTTGGGGATATGCTGGGGATATTTTCTGAAGATACAATGGGTTGGATGGTTGGACCATGAAACCAGTGGAGAGTTTCGTGGCGAAATCTGATGACTTATGGATGCGCAATGCAAATGGAGATTTCTGATGGTAAAACTCACTGCAACATAAAACCCCCAGTAATTATCCGGTTATAACAGGATGCTACAAGATACGACATCTTACTTGGTCTTTTAATTACAACATCTGTATGATACAGTCCAAAAAAGTTTGTGCCTCGTTCGAAGCCTTGCCCATGTTGCCCAATGTTGCCCGGAAATTCGGTTCCAACTTACACATGGGGATAGCAAGATTGCCATGTTGATGGGGAAAATGATGTTTTGAAACCATGGCAATCTTTGCGGTATGTACCCTATTTTCAGACAAACCCAATTTGGGATCTGATGATCTATCTCTCCTGCCCCTTCAGGATAGATGTGGTTCTGACCCCAGCGTAGAATGTGGTGCTCCCCTGTTTTAAGTTTGCCTTGTAAACCTTATCAACTAGTTCACTATATCTACAACCCCAATTCTTCGAATTCTAAACCAACTTCATTCCGAACAGGGGAATCGTCACCACCACTATGTCACTATGCTTACCATTATGATCTTAGTGATCCAATTCAACCACATCAAACCACATTTTTATGCCATTAAACCACCATTAAATCCCATTGGGTCACCATTAAAAATGGTGATTTTCCCATGAGTTAATGCCATGAAAAACCACCTTAAGACCGTGTCCAATGCCCTGGACTCCACTCCCGAAATCTGAAAAAAAAAGGTCTGCCTCGAGTTTCCGGCTTGGCGATGAGGACCTCGTATGTAGATAGATGTGATGACAGAAATATAGATAGATATTGTTTATTATATAGAAATATAGATAGATATAAAATGATATAAATAAATATATGTATATATATACATATATATATATACATTTTATTTAAAAAGTGTTATCTATCCAAATCTATCTGATCTATTCTTAGCTTATCTTGTCTTACTCAGTCCAATCCCATCCAATCCAATCTAATCGTATCTATCTATCTATCCATCTATCTAATCTAATCTAATCTAAGCTAATCTAAGCTAATCTAATCTATCTATATATACACCATTCTATACCTACCTTCCTGCCTGCCTGCCTACCTATGCATAAACATTGCTGGATTATGCTAGACTAGTACACTAGATAGATGATACAAGATCGAGCCTCAAGATGAACCAAAAGTCTACTGCAATCATTACTATGTCGTCTCAAACATCCAATTTGTGGGTCAGTGCAGCTTTTGTTAAGTGGTAGATATACCTACATATCAAAATTCTTAGGTAAATATATATATACATAACATTAGCAACATTAGCTTTCTATGGTTCTCATAGATTTCTGGATGCTTTCTCCACATCGTTGATTCAATCCACATCGAATCACCCTGCTGTGGTTCCACACGTTCTCACGTGGTCGACCAGCCTGGCGATGATCCACAGATCCAAAAGGAGATTCCGGTGATGAACCGAGCGTGTTGATATATATATATATATATGTGTGTTGATTATCTATCTATCTATCTATCTATCTATCTACCTATCTATCTATCTATCTACCTATCTACCTATCTACCTATCTACCTATCTACCTATCTACCTATCTACCTATCTACCTATCTACCTACCTACCTACCTATCTATCTATCTATCTATCTTTCTATCTATCTATCTATCTATCTATCTATCCTGTGTATATATAATATGTATATATATATTATGTTGATTCTTCGGAAACATTTAGCTCCCCACATGCTTGTGGGTTTCAAGCGTGTTCACTGGTTTAGCCCTTTATTTTGCTATATCCCAATCGATTGATGGTTATATCCGCACCGGACCGGTCAACAACATTCCCTCTTTCATGGTCACCAGTTGGTGTTTTTCCATATATTAAGACGCTGAAAATCTCAATTTCTTGGTCTAAACATGATTGAATCTCCATGAAAAATCCCATGGTTTTCTCCTGGTCCAACATGATTTAACCATATGTTTCTTCATTTTCCCAGCATGTTTCCCATGTTTTTCCCAGCGTTTTCCCGAAACCTCCCAGCGTCTTCGCCCGGGGGCCTCCTCCTCCCGTAACTGTCGCAGGCGATCTTCCGACTCGCGGACAGTGTTCCTCAACCTTAGGGGATCATTCAGACCTCTGGGGATCATATATGGATATATTCATCCTATATATGCATATTATATATATATATATTCCCATAGTTACTTTTTGTTCATTCATATATAGTATATGGAGATATGGAACTTATCCCAATGATAGAACATTATATATATATGGTTGGTGGTTATTTTAACCATCTTGAAAAATATGAAAGTCAATGGGAAGGATTATCACATATATTATGGAAAAAATGTTTGAAACCACCAACCAGATATATATATATATATATGGATGTGGGTCAAAATGGAAGACCTAGGGGACCACAGATGTTAGTCTAGTTTAGTGTTAACCATCCAATTATTGGGGTACCTAATTTTGACCCATACCCATATATATATATGGTTGGTGGTTTCTTTCCCATCTTGAAAATATTAGTCAATGGGAAGGATTATCACATATATTATGGAAAAAAAATGTTTGAAACCACCAACCAGATATATATATATATATGGATGTGGGTCAAAATGGAAGACCTAGGGGACCACAGATGTTAGTCTAGTTTAGTGTTAACCATCCAATTATTGGGGTACCTAATTTTGACCCATACCCATATATATATATATGGTTGGTGGTTTCTTTCCCATCTTGAAAAATATGAAAGTCAATGGGAAGGATTATCACATATATTATGGAAAAAAAAATGTTTGAAACCACCAACCAGATATATATGTTCTATCATTGGGATAAGTTCCATATCTCCATATACTATATATGAATGAACAAAAAGTAACTATGGGAATAAATGATCTGTGGTTTATCATAATTATATCATATGTAACATAGTTTAGGGACATATAACATAAATAACAAAAAGTTATGTTGTATTCATAGTTACAAAGTTACCTTTACATATCATATGTCCATATCCATGTATTATTAAGGTTATCATGATATGTGTAACTGGAGATCTAGACCAGTAATAGATGATGATAAACATCTATGTATATCATGGATCATAGTATTATGGACAAAGATATTAAAATAGCATCTAATCCGTTTGATCATAAATATTCAAGAACAGTATAGTAACCAGAGATAGGAATCTATGTGGGGATAGTAACCATGACAGATAAATATTCCATGGTTACCATTCTAAAAGAAAATGTAGATCTTCTATATCGATGTTTCATGGTAACCATACTGATCATACTGTTGTGGATATATATATATATAGTGTATATATATATATCATGCAGAGTATGGAAACTATAAATATAACATGATAATGGAAATATAAACAGAATACAACCATAAATGGTATAATATATATATGACAACAAATGATAAATGTGATATGGAGAATGCACATAAAGAGAGAGAGAGAGAGAACCATCAATATTGATAATATTGGACAAATATTAGTTACAATGTTTAACCATTTAGTCAGGTTTTATAGGGGTATAAGGTATAAGTAACCAAGTTGATATAGGTTCATTGGATATAAACCAGATTCTCTGGGAATTTCCTGATAATTTGGCAATAAGAAAGATGGGGAGCAATGAGAAAATACAGCGATATTACCATGCAATAAAGATCATAAACATGCGAAGCACCCTTCATCATGAGGCAATGATTCTCAGGTCATGTTGCGATAATTGCATGCAACGGTCGATATTTGGGGAAAATTCTTGGGGATATGCTGATATAGTGGGAGATAAATCTGAAGATATCTCGTGTGATGCAACGGGATGGCACCAAAAATGGCTTGGAAATGGCAATGTCACGCTTTGCCCAAAAGGAAAAAAGCCTGGGCCGAAAAGGAAACCCATTCGGGTTTGCCCGTAAGTTTACATCATCGACAGGACTGTTGTTCCAATTTGACCAAAACGTGTAAGCCCAAGTTGGGGAAGTCTGTGGCTCCAGGCTGTTCATGTTCCACATCACGATTTAAAAACCTCAGTGTTTCAAGCGGCGACACAATTTGGACTCCACCAATTTTTGGAAGATTCGGTCAAAGATAAGTCTCCAGTTGGAACTGGTCATTTTGATGGGATGATTGTTCGGAAAAATGTACATAGAAATGGGTCTTGTTTTCCATCATCATATATATAATTGTTACCAGCAAATCTTTCTTTAAACCGATCCACCGATAGACTTCAGGGTGTAAATTTGGCCAAATATGGCCCAATAATCTCACGAGTCAAAACCCTGTTCCCGATTCGTCCCCTCATCGGCAGTACCTAGCGTCTTCCAGACTTCTCGAACATAAGGATCGTAAGGACTGCCCCAAAGTGTCATCCCCTTCCAAGTTTCGGCCATGACTTGAAAATGTATGTATAATATATATATATATGCAGTAATTATATGTATAATCATATATACACACATACTTATGCATACATCTATAGATATGATCTATATCAATATATGTATATATATACATATATACAGTGTATATATATATACATATACATATCATCAAAAAAATCTACCCCCCACCCATCCCTCCTTCATACCCTCTGGTAAACGTTTACATAACTATGGAAAATCACCATTTTTATCAGCAAACCATCGAACTGAATGGACATCTTCAACAGCAATAGCAATGCTATGTGAGTTTCCCGAAGGGTCACCCGGTACCCTCTGGTAATTTAACGTAGCTAATTCAATGGGATTTATAGTGATTTAATGGGATTTTATAGTGATTCAATGGGATATTATTGGGATTTACCCTCTGGTAAACATACAACAAGCTATTGAAAATTGCCATTTAGTTCGTGAATTTACCCAGCTATAAAATGGTGATGTTCCAGTTCGCTTTTTGTATGTGTACCCTCTGGTAAACGTTTACATAACTGTGGAAAATCACCATGTTCAATGGGAAAATCCACTATTTCTATGGTCATTTTCAATAGCTATGTAACAGTCATTACCAGAGGGTAAATCCCAATATCCCATTAAATCACTATAACTCCCATTAAATGGTGATTTTCAATAGCTACTAAGTTGATTCTTTTCATCAAAATCCCATTAATATCCCATTAAATCACTATAACTCCCATTTTTTTATGGGGATATTATATGGATTTATATGGTATATATAACCATGAAGCCCTGTTCGGGTCCCCCCCGGCATTGGGTGCCCACAAGGGACTTGTGCACGATGTCCATGACGTCCGTGAGCCCCGTGACCTCGCGGATCCGCTGAAAGCCATCCTCGGTGGCCTCGCTCTGCTCCGCTTGGTCGAAGGTCAGCCGCTGGAGGCAGTTCCCTGCGGCTGGCAACGCTGGATCCAAGGATTTTGGCACCATATAACTATATTTATGATATATAATGATATAATATAATGATATCTATAACTACTATAATAATAGATCTTTATATAATAATAGACATAATATTACATAATGTGGGTTGCAACTCGGAGATGGGGATGGAATTGATGGATTTTGTTTAATCAACATCAAAGCAATGAATCAAGAGCAAACAATACATGAAACAGTTCGAAAGGAATCTAGTATGATTTATGAAGCCATATGAAGCCCTAAAAGATAAGTGCTGAAGATTGATCACACATGATCAAAATCTCCAGAATGATTCTTGTGGGTAAAAACCGCACATTGGGGACTTCAAAATCGGAAGAAAACGTTGATGAACTTTACGACCTGATTGGAGCCATCCATAGAAAACCCTGGAAAAAAAGCCACTTTTTCTTGACCAAATCCCAGATGTGGCGCAGCAGCCATCGCTTCGCCCCGCACCTGTGAGTTTCTCAATGGCGTAGATCTTCCTACGAGGAAAGCATCGATGTGAATCACCATGGATGGGGAGACTGGGAGACCCTGAACATATGGCAACTTTAATCGAGAACATGATGATATTCACCACAATTGTTTGGGGTTCCCCTATAATTTCCAGACAATGCCAAATGGCTACAGTAGCAACTGTAACATCTTCCATAAGACATCGTAGTTATAAGAGGTCATAATTGAGTTATGTACTAACCAATCATTTACTCACTGCATCTCCAGGAATCGTTCAAGTTGGATGCGCATTCCTTTTTTAGTGTTTTTCGTGAAACCACAACAGTCGGCTAATCAAACCAGCAGGGAAAGTCCATGAAAATCTCGAGTGGTTTTCACCAAGATTTCCAGGTACTTTGACCCAGGAATGTCCATGGAAGTTTCAAAAGTGGTACCGGCACCGGCCTTCGGAATAAACAAACACATTTCGGGCGCATTTGTCGTCTTCCAACATCTTCCAAAGCTGTGAAAAATTGATCTGGTTGGTGGTTGACCTACCCCTCTGAAAAATGATGGAGTGAGTAACAGTTGGGATGATGACATTCCCAATATTAATGAAAAGTCATAATCCATTCATGTTCCAAGCCACCAATCAGATAATATTCATGGTTAGATGGAGTCATATATCCCGTCGCTTCCCATATTTTCCCATTGTCTTGCAAACCTGTTGTGAAAAATTGAATCATCATCTTCCAAAGCCTGAGACTTCCATCGCGAAAAACAGCGAAACGACCGCTCCTGTAGCGCCCTGCTGTGGCTTCAAAGGCTTCGGTTGCCGCCTCAAAAGGAAAATCGAAAAACGTCCCAAGAATGGATTGGTGATCTGCAAAATGGTGCTAAAGTTTGACCCACTCCAAATAATCCAAATGTATAGAAAAGTTGTTCAGTTCCCCCCATCATGTTCATAAATGGGGTAACCTTCCATAAAGGTTAAATGTCGAGATTTCCAGCAAAGCAGGTCCATGTTGAATGTCCAAAGGGCAAAGAAAAGCTAGAAGAATCCCAACTTTACAAAAACATCTATAAAAACATCTAAAAACACCGTAGTTTCCGACGTTTCCAACAAATTCTCCCTGACAGAGGCCCTTTTTTATGGATGCCACAGCTGCCGGGACAAGCACATCAACCGCCGAGCACAAGGATATGACTAACGTATAGCGAACTGGAACCACAATCGCCATATTATGTTTAATAGGTAAATCATCATGTTTATCATCTATGTCTATGGGCCATGGCTTCCATAGAAAACTGTTAAGTAACCGGAGGGTACATTGAAGCGTCAAAAGTTTTGGAATACAAACCCACGAATAATGAAGGACATGTAGCAATACAACTTAGGATTCTACCAAAAACAACTCTGAATTTGAGCCGACATAAATTGTGAATCTATCCACGTTCTCAGCCAGGGAATGAACTAATGAACCAAATGGACACTCTGCCAATCACAAGCACTGGGGCATTTCTGGGCTTCAGGTAATTCGGACACCGTTTAGGTTTTCTCACCTTCGGGAATGATTCAAATCCTGAAAGAAATTGACCGTAACATCAGATCATCCAATTTCTGGGAGGAATCTGGGAGGATTTGGGCATGATTCCCCGGAAAAAGGAAGACTGGTTTATCATGGTTTATCACTATTTGAGGATTGAATTCTGCTTGTCTGCATCTGTTTGGTGCTTGCTATAAGTGGTTAAGAACCCAAATACAACTATCCTCTGGTAATTTAACATAGCTATTGAAAATGGCCATTGAAATAGTTGATGTTCCCATTAAAAATTGTGATTTTCCGTAGTTTTTGTATGTTTACCAGAGGGTAGGGTGTATTCAACAATATCCCTGTGTCATAACTACCTTGTACCAAGTTTTCCTTGAAAGACGGGTTGAATCCGGATCAAACAAGCGGTGGCACGCTATGTTTCTTGCTGTGTATATACTCCATTAACCCAAAAAAACATAGAATTCTGTAAACCACAACCCCAACCGTGAAATATCACAGACATCAAGCAACTTAGCCAACCATAGCCAATCAAATCATACAAAATCATACCATGTAAATCCACCTGGGGTAGCTAACCAATCACCATTTAACCGTTGCTTCAACGGTGGTTCCCCAGGCCTCCAAGGCTACGTCATAGCGCCAGTTCTCGAAGTCTTCGCCCTGAGTCACGTCCTGCCTACGCCTGGCCAGTGATGCCAAAGGCATCCAACGCCAGGAGATCATCTACCCGGCCTGGTAAACTAACATAGCTATTAAAAATGACCATGAATTATATAAATATTCAATAAGATATCCAAAAAATTCTGGGAATTCCACGGAAAGTTGGAACTCACACACTTTACTCATGGCCATTCTGGTGGGAACAGCAGAAAAACCATTGGATTTAGCGCTACCCGCCCCTCCAATGCTTCCCATATCAACCTATCAAAACCATTGGAAATGCCAAAGTTAGGCAAAAACTTCCTGGCCAGAAACCTACATTCCTAATTTTCCCATAGTTTCCCATGGTTTTCCCATATTTTCCTAGTCATTTCTTAAACCAACTGGGAAGCGAATGCCTTAACCGGTCACCCCATCCCCCATCCCAACCACGCTCAGCCCGCGCCGTTCGATGGCGGCCGAGAGATCACTGACGGCGGTGGTGCAAATCATGCGCTCCAGGTGCATGTCCTCCAGCACTCCGAACTGTTCTTGGCGAAAAAAACATCAACAAATGGTGATTTCATGTTGATTCAATGGTGATTTAATGGGGATTTAATGGGGATTTTGGGGATTGCGGATTTGTTTTAGTGGTTTATATAATGATGATTTTTCACGGGATTAAACGGGATTTAATGGAAATACAATGAGGTATATAACCACTACTAGTGGGGGCTTATATAGTGTTTCATCTGTCACCATGGGATTTGAACCCCCATAAGTTGGGATATGGGGCTCGTATAACCTGAAGTAGTGTGGCTTAACCATCATTAAATGGTGATATCCATTTTGCCAGGGAATATGAGTTATACCCCCTAGAACTTGGGCTAAGACCCGCGGGAAGGGGCTCAGAGTTGATAGCTTTCAGATTTGAGGCGAAGAAATGGCTTTCTGAAGGCTGTGGATATATCGAACTGGGTGAATTGCGGTGGCCCTTCCTGTGTAAATGGGAGAAATGTGGGTAAGCCCCCAATCTTTTCTGGTTGGTGGTATACCTACCCCTCTGAAAAATATGAGTCAGTTGGGATGATGACATTCCCAATATATGGAAAAATAAAATTCGTGTTCCAAACCACCAACCAGTTTAAAGTTTCGAACAATGCTTAGTTTACCAGGTTGCTGATGACTGATGAGACAGATCCCAATGTGTTCTGGAAACTGTCTGCAAAAAACTACCTTGTTTGGTGGACTTTCATTGCCTTTTATTCGGGGGTTACAATGCCAGCTTGCTAGTCATATCGTTTCCTTGCTGTTATAAATCAATTCCATCACGATCTTGAAACAGAGCCTAGGGTTGCATGTCATCCACCTTTCACAAGGCCCAACACGGTGCAAATGCCAACCAGCAAGTGTTTGAGAGCCGACTGCTGTCCAACTTTAGTAGCCCAGTGTGTGGTTTACTGCCTAAAAAAGACGATACCCCCTGGCCCTCTGGTAAATTAACGTAGCGAACTGGAAAATCACCGTTGAGAGGTAAATCGACTATGTGACTATAAATGGATAAAAATTGGTCATTTGCAATAGCAAGCTGTTGAAATCTGCAGATAAATCGGCAGGTGTAGGTCGAGATCCCACATCTGCAGCCAGATCTTGGCGATACGATTCACCACATTTCACGACCATCTACTAATTGGTGGTTGACCTACCTCTGAAAAAAAAATAGTCAGATTGGATCATCATCCCAACTATTGGGGAAAATGCAAAATGTTCCAAACCACCAAGCAGATCTAGTTCTATATAGCGACTTTTTGAGTCATGCCACATCTCGTTTCCTGGATCATGGTCCAAGTTTAATGCTCTGGTCACCTTGGGTGGTGCCACTGATCTCCACATCCGAACCGTTTGCAGTGCGAACCGCAAACAGGAACTGGTTGCAAACCGGTTGAGAACCGCAGGCATCTGCCTATTTTCCATTCACTCTTCCACGGGCTTCTTTGCCCGAGTTCGTCCGGTAATGTTCCTTGCATTTCCCTGCCACATTTGCATGTGGAAAAATCAATTTGGCTGCTGAAGAGAAAAGAGGGGAAACCGGAGAGAGGAGAGAGAGACAGGAAAGAGTAACGGTCTAGAGTCTAGATATTTTAGGCTTATCCAAAATCAAAGCATGGAATTGTTTCCATGTCCGGGTCTTTGAATTTTGAGCTTCATGTGCAGCAAACTTCACACCCCCAGAGAAATCCGCCTACACGGGGATTTAGCTTTTTTAGAGCCGTTTAAAAAAACAAAAACCTCAACAGGGTTTGCCGCCAACGCCGGGGGAGCAAGATGTTTGGGCAGCATTTTCGACATTGCTCTTACAAACTCTCAAATCTACTATCCTTTCCAAGCCTCCTGAACCGCAAGCTCGTCTCCAACATATAGTGTTTTTTTCCTCAAGCGAACTCGCTGAAGTCACAAACCGTCTGTTAAACGGAAACGAAACGAAACGGAAAATATGTTAAATAAGTGCGAAACGAAACGAAACGAACCGACCATCTCTGCGAAACGAACCAAACCGTAGGCTCCCACGAAACGAAACGCCAAACATCCAGTTCCTGGAAAACGAAAACGAAACGAAACGAAACGAACCGACCCCATCCTGTATAAGGCCATATTTTGTGGGGATACGCCCTGAAATTTAGCCCTGAACAATCGGCCTCAAAAAAATGGTAGGTACCTCAAATCAATCGCTTCCTTTTCGTCATGGCCATCGATCCAATAGGCTTCCCCCCATGGATCCCAGAGCACCTGCTCCAGGATTTCTAACTTGACGATCTGTTCCACCTGAGATAGATCAAAGTTGAGCAAATCGAACAGCGTACAAAATACTGCGTGGGGTCGATGGATATACATGGATATGTATGGTTATATTATAATATATATATATATTATATACTATATATACCGTATAGAATGGTATCAATCTGGTAAGGATCAGTTGAAATTTTCGGTAGAAAATCATCTAGCTGTGGATCAAAGATGGCGATGTGAAGCCCATTGCAAATGCCATGAAACTTCATGGGAAAGTGGATGATAAAATTTCAGAAAGGACGTTGCAATTAGTTGGGGTGCCCTATTTTCAGACAAATCCCGGTACACAAGTTGCAATTAGTTGTCAAATGATGACTACATGTAAATGACATGATATGTTGAGCTAGATGTGAAAATTTACAAAGGGAAGATAGAATCTTCAGAAATGGAATATTGCGTATAGAACGGGCAACGACTTAGGTCCTACAAAATTGGCATATTCCTGTATACAAACAGAGAACATTCATTCTTAGGAATGGGAACTAAACCTACCAAAACAAATGGGATTCTTTCAAAGCTCTCGTAGCCTCGGCTTCAGAAGCCTCAAAATCTGGCCATCATAAGCGGCTTAGTTGGTCTTCTCATGTTTCCCTCTTGCCCATGGTTGTTCGCAATTTGCTGTATCGGCAGGTGTTGAGTCTATTGCCCTTTTCTTTGGTTGTTTCCAGTCAATTGGTAGATTCGCCACCAATTCTGGGATAAGTATTTGTTGGCGATAGCCCATTTCTTATCGATTCTTTCCCCCGATTCTTGTTGTTCACATTTTTGTTGCTCAGCAAGGGGATTCCAGCCCCACACATGTGGCACGGCCCATTCTTGTCCCTCGCACCTTATCCTCGTTGATGCGGCGACTGAACTGTTGTTTGGCTTCAACCTGAGGTCCATTTGCGCCGCTGTTTGCATCGTCTGGACAAATGGCTTACAGTGGTTTGACCATCCAAAATACGGGAATATCACCTATACATAAATGATGCTTGGAATGCTACCAATTTATAGGTATATCCATGGGTATATATAACCAATGAAACTGCTGATGTGGCAATTGGGAGTAATGTCTGGGATAAGTTTACCAGAAATGGCAATAATCTCGACCTGGAAAGTCTGGAAATGGGTTGCGTTGAAAAACCATCCTCAATTGCTATTGTCATCATGATCAGTTTTTTTTGTCGATAACTTGCTTATTGATATCAATGTGGTAAACCCCTTATTTTCTAAAACAGACCCAATTTTTGCAACCTTTTTTCCCCAATTTCACAACGTGAAATATGTGGCTTAACCTTCACTACAGGATTGCCATGTCGGAATTCCACGAGTTGCTGGTTGAGATTCGCCGGTTCAATCCCCATGGTCATGGTCGCGTCATGGTGAAGTCAAGTTGGCCCCAGAGAAAGCGCTGGATATTTTTTAAAACAAAAAATCACTATAGATTCCCCGGTCATGGTGGATTTCCCATTGGGAAAAAGAAAAAATCACCGACCAAACAACCCCAGGTATTGGTAGACTCTAAATTGTATTGGATCATGCACCCATGATGCTGGAAAATATCTGGGGATCACTGGTAGAGCGGTTCCCTTCCCTTGGTTTGTGGCTGGTTTTTGACAGCTTCCCCCCACCCAAATCCAAGTCTGAAAATGGGGGTTCACCCTATGACTTGGGAAAATGACTCAACAAACCAATGGACTGGACGTTAAGTTACAGCAAAGCCCTGCATTGTAGGCACCAATCGCAGTATCTTTCCGATCTTCACAGAATCTGGTGAAATCAATCATTAACCATCATTAAACCATCATTAACCATCCTTAACCATCATTAACCATTCCTAAGTCAATAGATAAATGGCTATAAGTTTCACATCAAAAAAGCCCTGCATTGATTTCGGCACCAATCGCAGTAGCCAGTGGGTTTTTTAAGCGCCTCCCGAGTCTTGCGATCCAAATGCTTCTCCAACATGGACACCTGCGGTTGTAAACCCATACCAGGGTGTCTATACGTGTATATATATAGTGTATATTATTTATATGTATATAAATATACGATTATATATAATACAATCATGTGTATATATATATATAGTCATAGTGTGTATGTACAGTGTGTATATATATATCCAGCATAAACCAAATAGCTGGCATAGTTATCAGCCAAACTGTGCAACCTTCAAGACAATTGCTCCACGCTCAACACACCTTTAAAGTCCAAATCACTCGCAAACATGATAGAGTAACACCAAATGGTACCGAAGTAGTCGGATGTCCAGCACTTCACTTTATCCAAGCGGACACCAAAATATTCAGGATAGATCCATGGGTCCATGGCCAAACTTGGCCAGTTTATCCACCATAAAAAAAAGAGAAGTTACCCAAATCACCACCATTCGGACTTGCAGAAACTCACCTCCATCCCCACCATTCATCGCATCTAACCGGGTTGACTGTTTGGACTGTTTGACCAGAATGTCCAAGTTTCAAACGGAAAAAAACCATGGAATGGTGGAATGGATTGGATCTGGGCGCAGTTTTTTTACAGGGTCGGAAATTTCAGGGTCGGATTCCCCATTGAAAGATGGCTTAGCCATGCTAAAGTCTCATTTTTGATGCTTAACTCCCCCAACTTCAGAGGCTTAAGAAAGCTTTCACACACAAAAAAAACAACAAGCACCTTCTGCTGCAGGATTTTCTGTTCCCGCAATAGGCGCTGCACCTGGGTCAAGATTTCACCAGCAAAATTTCAGGTGCCGGGTTTGTGTTAGAACATATGAAAACAAATCAGGAAGTTGATGGGGAAGTTGATGGAATTTCATGTTTTTTTCCATCATAAAATGGGAAAGTTGGACCTTCCAAAATGGGGAAGTTGATGGAATTTCACCATCTTTTAACGGGCCCCAATCCCCTGGATGTACCTGGGCAGGGTTCACCAGTTCACCCTGCCTCAGTGGGGAAGCCCAGATCGGCCAGGGATTCTCAAAGTGGCAACCCCCACAAGGTGCCGGGTTTATGGTGATGAAATACCCTCTGGTAAACATACAAAAAGTTATTGAAAATGGCAATTTATAGTGAGTTTTCCCATGAAAAATGGTGATTTTCCATAGCTATGTTAGTTTACCGGAGGGTAGTTTGTTAGATGGCGAATAAACCAATGGATGTTAATGTAGGGGTCGTTTACACCAAAAGACGTCATCAACTTGCCGGGGATGGTAAACATACCATCAAAATGATGATGACTTGGGGATGGTTTATTGGGTTGATGCTCCGGTAAGTGCAAACATCCCATTCGGTGTACAGAAACCGGTAGAATCACCATGCAAGTGGCTTGGTAAAAATCGAACCCGGAAACCCCCCATCTGTAATGGGAAAAAACCAGCCAGTTTCCTGCAAGCTGGTGGCCCAGTTCTGACTTGCTTGGAATAACCCTCATCTCACTATAGATGTTATTTGTCTGAAAATAGGGGACCTGAAAATCCAACGAGAATCTTCATGGTTCTGCAAGGTGGTGCCCCATAGTTAGCTAAGTTGGTGAACATAACTCCCATTTCACTATGATTTATGGCAGATATAACGAACTAGTATTCATGGGGTTTATAAACCAACATTCACATCACTGGGGGGCACCATCCTGTGTCATTTGTCATTGAAAAATGCTCTGTGGATATCTCCCATGTTCAGATCCAAGGCGTCAAGGGATCCAAGGCGCCATGTGGCGATATACCTTTTGCATCTCCAGGGAATGCTCCAACTCCCCTGCAGCCTCCACCAGAAGGTCCCGGAAAGATTTTCGGGACCAATTTCATATGATTTGACATGTGAAACCACGGTGCTTTTGGGGGATGGGTTCACGGCAATCATGTGGATAGTATGAGATGATAAAATAAAAAAATAATTTACTTCGTGTGATCCCCACCATGACATTTATACATTTTCTTACTGGCAAATCTTCTGGCATTCTATCTGACATATCTTCTGGCATATCTTCTGGCATTCTATCTGACATATCTTCTGGCATTCTATCTGGCATATCTTCTGGCATTCTATCTGGCCGTTGAGGTCCGCCAGTGCCCACTGGGATCTGGAGCTCGCGGTTGAGGTCCGGCAGTGCCCACTGCTATCTGGAGCTCGCGGTTGAGGTCCGGCAGTGCCCACTGCGACCTGGAAGTCGCGGTTGAGGTCCGGCGCTGCGATCTGCAACTCGCGGTTGAGGTCCGGCAGTGCCCACTGGGATCTGGAGCTCGCGGTTGAGGTCCGGCAGTGCCCACTCCGATCTGGAGCTCGCGGTTGAGGTCCGGCAGTGCCCACTGGGATCTGGAGCTCGCGGTTGAGGTCCGGCAGTGCCCACTGCGATCTGGAGCTTGCGGTTGAGGTCCGGCAGTGCCCACTGGGATCTGGAGCTCGCGGTTGAGGTCCGGCAGTGCCCACTGCGACCTGGAAGTCGCGGTTGAGGTCCGGCGCTGCGATCTGCAACTCGCGGTTGAGGTCCGGCAGTGCCCACTGGGATCTGGAGCTCGCGGTGGAGGTCCGGCTGTGCCCACTGGGATCTGGACTGCGCGGAGGAGGCGGCGGGTGAGGAGGCGGAGGAGGCAGAGGAGGCGGAGGAGGCGGAGGAGGAGAACAGCTCTGATAGCAACCCTCACCTGGCAGGTGGGGAAAAAGTCCCTACAAGGTGGTGCCCCATAGTTAGCTAAGTTGGTGAACATAACTCCCATAACTATGGTTTATGGCAGATATAACTATAGTTTTTAGACCAACTTACAACTGGGGAGCACCATCCTGTAAATGATGCTTGGTGAAAGGTTGCTTGGGCGATTTCCGCGAATGGCGATGGATTCTCCATGGTTGATTCCCACGGATCGTTACCGATGACCCTGGTGGTACGGGGCAGCTCGAGAACGGTTCCTGTTGGTTGGTATCTAGTTTATATGAAAAAAAACAAAAAAAAAGTATATAGAAATGTGGATTGTGGATTTTTTGGGGATTACTATAAACTAGATATCAACCAACAAATTTCAGAGTGTTCCAATGTTTCAGATATTTGTGCTTTTCTATCTGGGGAATCGCTATAACTCTGGTTTACACCAGATATATTGAACTAGTTCGATGGGGTCATGAACCCAATAACCATCACGTCTACAAGCTCCAAGCCACAGAGCCAAGTCACGACTGGGCCAAGTCACTACTGGCTCAAGCGTGAAAACAAAGCACGGTTGAACTAACTGGGAACCACTGAATGTAAGAATGACTTAGTATACTGGCATATTTACATGGTGAAAAATGATGGTGATAATCATAGTCACTACATGGCAACTTAAAAAAATGCATTGGATATCATTGGATGATGGTGGGAAAAAACACATTAACAAAATGTTACATACATCTTGTGTTTAAAATGAGCAAGTTTCCTGTACAGTGGATTCGTCTGGTTTGTCTGAGTCGCCCCACATCTGATGGTTTATGAAATATTACCCCGATATCATTGCCCATACCCAAAAAAAATGAATTGGTTATTATACATATACGTATAATATATATATACCCTCTGGTAAACTAACATAACTATTGAAAACGGCCATTTATAGTGGATATTCCCATGAAAAATGGTGATTTTCCATAGCTATGTTAGTTTACCAGAGGGTATACCCCATCCCTTTAAATTCCCATTGTGGTTGGTCATAAATCCCCCCGAGACGCCTTGATTTTTCACCCATGAAAAATGCCAAATAGAAAAAGATGCCTGCTCCACCTTTTCTCGAACATTGCGCCGAATGAAGCCGTGGTAGTTGTCCTGGTCCTGTGGCGAAGCGGCGAAGCCGCAGGGGGAACGTCCAAAATGGAGGGCTAGCCGACCTGGTAAACATACAAAAAGCTATTGAAAATGGCCATTTATAATATTTATAGTTGATTTACCCAGTAAAACAGTAAAAATAGTGATTTTCCATACTTTTGTGTGTTTACCAGAGGGTAGCTTCGATGTTGCGGGGGATATTCGAGAAAACGCGCGAAAAAGTGTCTAACCGACAGAGTTGAGTGTTTCTCTCATCTTCATTATCCAACGAGAAAAACCGAAAATGGGGCCCAAATGACTCTGGCTGAAGTGCAAAAGGAATCCACAAGATTTCATATGTTCGGCTCTTGAAAATCAGATGGTTCCTTTGCCCATTCACGGAGCTACGTCAGAAAATTTCCACCAGAGCACCAGTTGGTCGCTATGAATTCCACAGGTCCAACGGGCACCGGCACCTCGTGTGGGTTCGCTTCCGATTCCCAGAAACGGATGTCTTGTCTCAGCTGGATCCTTGGGGAAAGGATCCAGGCGGACTCTCTGTGGGAAATCGGCTATGGGTTTTGGCTCAAAATCATGAATGTTTGGAAAAAAAACTAAAGTGCGCATTTTGATACATGTTGTGCAATTTCAGGCCACGCATTCCGAACATGTTGAAAGAATAGGTGAATTGATGAGGTGTTGAGAGCTTCAGCCCAAGAAGAATTTGGGAGATGGGTCTCTGTCAAAGTATGGAATGCCCACAAATTGCAATCTTAAATGCAAAATGATGAATCGAGTTTTCAGACATACCCACACCAGGGATGCTCGACTTCGATAGTAGAGCTTTTGGCCGTGCGGCACGACATGATAAGCCATCAATTGTCCTCGACCCCCCGACTTCGGGATCTCCTGGTTGGTGGTTAACCTACCCCCTTGAAAAATATGAGTTCGTCAGATTGGATCATTATCCCAACTATTGGGGAAAATAAAAAATGTTCCAAACCACCAACCAGATTCAGTCTGCTGAGCATTTTCGTTTCGCCCATCTATAGATCCCAGCTATTCCAGGCTAAAAACCAGGCTATCACCAAGCGGCAGTTCCATCTCTTTCCGATCCGCTTCGAAGCGAACTTCGTCAAAATCTCGGCCTCTAAAAAATCCCTACGATGTGGGGCCCCCACATATAGTTGGGGCCCCCAAACGATAGCTAAGATGTCTATCCAATAACTATGGTTTATGATACTTACAACTATAGTTCATGGGGTTTATATACCTAACTTTGGGCCCACATTCTGTGAATCGGGAAGCTAGAAACGGAAACTCATCAATGCTGGATTTTCCAGCCGTGTTTGACCCGAGATAGAACCTACCTTAGTTAGCTAATTTCTTTAACTGGTTGAAACCCAATGTATTTCCAGTTATGACCCACCAGTTCACCAACTCCATGGCTCTAATAACCAGCCGCCTGCCAGCCCCAAGATGGGGATTTGAGGCAGTAAAAATCCTCAAAAACCCTCTGAAGAATTGAAGTGGCCCGTCTATAGATGACTTATAAAACCATATTCCATATAGCCTCTGGTTATTTAACATAGCTATGGAAGCCATGGCCCATAGAAATAGATGATTTATGATGATTTACCTATTGAAAATTGTGATTTCCCATAGCTACGTTAAATAACCACAGGGTAGATATAATGGAATACATTCAAATGACATATTGGTGAAGACCCTCTGATAATTTGTTACACTGCTATGGAAGCCATGGCCCATCTGTGGATGTTTTACCTGTCAAAAATGGTGATTGTCCCAAGTCGAATTAGCACAGGGTTTTACATTCTATAACATCCTGGGGGAATGAAAATGTTCTGCACTGTATATACATATATACATATTTCTGAGTTTGGTGTCCCGGACCCATGCACATTTAAAAAAAAAAAACAACTCTGTGTTTTGTGGGACATGTCCATGATCATGACTGTCATCTTGCAACGCACAGCTCAGCAACCTGTGCGTTGAATGTTACAACAACAACAACAACATCATCATCATCATCATCTTGAAGATTCCCTTGAATATGAAGTTTAGCGGGGGTTGGGATTGATTGATTTCCTAAATATATATATATATAAAATATATATAACTCTTGAAACATCTTGAAGATTCCCTTGAATATAAAGTTTGACGGGGTGGGGATTTAATGATTCCCTAGAAACTCTGTTGAAACATCTTGAAGATTCCCTTCAACATGCCAGTCAATATCCCTCTTCAATATACTTGAAAAAAAACCGTACGCAGATGTTGTGTGGGCTTTTCAGGGGTGGGTTGCCCCTAATATTACCCTCTGGTAAACTAACATAGCTATGGAAAATCACCATTTTCAATGGTTAAATCCACGAACTAAATGGCCATTTTCAATAGCTATTTTGACATAACCAAAGGGTACCTCAATAATTCATCCCAATTTCTTGACAATGCCCTAGCGGCTAGGGCCTTGTTAGTTATTTTGAGATGTGCATCCCAACTTCTCACTTTGATCCCCTAAGCCATGAATTTTCCGCATATATATGTCTGGGTGACATATATATATATGTATATATATATGGTATGATGGTTTCCTAAAATAGGGGTACCCCCAGTTATCATCCATGTTAGTAGGATTTTCCCTTATAAACCATCCAGCTATTGGGGATTCCCCATTTATGGAAACCCACATGTATAGATAGTTCTCAGCTATGATATGGATCATGGTCGCTCCCAAACACCCCAGATACAACCAAGAAAACATTGGTAGACATAAGGCAAGACTACCCATGTTCTTCGCCCTTTTGACAAGCATTTACCAATCAGTTGGAGCAAGCCTTTTTTTTGTCGGATCTTGCGGGTTACCCTCTGGTAAACACACAAAAAAGTATGGAAAATCACCATTTTCAATGGGTAAATCCACGAACTAAATGGCCATGTTCAATAGCTATTTTGACATAACCAGATTAGATCCCCTTGAAAATTGCTGAAAAAACACCCCCTTTCCGCCGTTCAACCACCGTGTTTCAACGGTGACGGCTGGGGCTGGGCTTCCCCACGGATCTTCGACAGTAAGCCCTGCACATCCGCCGCAGAGGCCTGGAGGATGTGGGACAATAGATTAGATGATGCATAGTGGTTAATAGTGGTTAATACTGGTTAATAGTGGTTAATAGTGGTTAATAGTGGTTAATAGTGGTTAATAGTGGCAGTGGAGGCCTGGAGGATGTGGGACAATAGATTAGATGTTAATATGGCATAGTGGTTAATAGTGGTTAATACTGGTTAATAGTGGTTAATAGTGGTTAATAGTGGTTAATAGTGGTTAATAGTGGTTCATAGTGGTTCATAGTGGTTCATAGTGGTTCATAGTGGTTAATAGTGGTTAATAGTGGTTAATAGTGGTTAATAGTGGTTCATAGTGGTTCATAGTGGTTAATAGTGGTCAATAGTGGTTAATAGTGGTCAATAGTGGTTAATAGTGGTCAATAGTGGTTAATAGTGGTTAATAGTGGTTAATAGTGGTTAATACTGGTTAATAGTGGTTAATAGTGGTTAATAGTGGTTAATAGTGGTTAATAGTGGTTAATAGTGGTTAATAGTGGTTAATAGTGGTTAATAGTGGTTAATAGTGGTTTATAGTGGTTAATAGTGGTTAATAGTGGTTAATAGTGGTTAATAGTGGTTAATAGTGGTTAATAGTGGTTAATAGTGGTTAATAGTGGTTAATAGTGGTTAATAGTGGTTAATAGTGGTTAATACTGGTTAATACTGGTTAATAGTGGTTAATAGTGGTTAATAGTGGTTAATAGTGGTTAATAGTGGTTCATAGTGGTTAATAGTGGTTCATAGTGGTTAATAGTGGTTAATAGTGGTTAATAGTGGTTCATAGTGGTTAATAGTGGTTCATAGTGGTTAATAGTGGTTCATAGTGGTTAATAGTGGTTAATAGTGGTTCATAGTGGTTCATAGTGGTTAATAGTGGTTAATAGTGGTTAATAGTGGTTCATAGTGGTTAATAGTGGTTAATAGTGGTTAATAGTGGTTAATAGTGGTTCATAGTGGTTAATAGTGGTTAATAGTGGTTAATAGTGGTTAATAGTGGTTATAGTGGTTAATAGTGGTTAATAGTGGTTAATAGTGGTTCATAGTGGTTAATAGTGGTTCATAGTGGTTCATAGTGGTTCATAGTGGTTCATAGTGGTTAATAGTGGTTAATAGTGGTTCATAGTGGTTAATAGTGGTTAATAGTGGTTCATAGTGGTTCATAGTGGTTAATAGTGGTTAATAGTGGTTTATAGTGGTTAATAGTGGTTAATAGTGGTTCATAGTGGTTCATAGTGGTTAATAGTGGTTAATAGTGGTTAATAGTGGTTAATAGTGGTTCATAGTGGTTCATAGTGGTTAATAGTGGTTCATAGTGGTTCATAGTGGTTCATAGTGGTTAATAGTGGTTAAAAGTGGTTAATAGTGGTTAATAGTGGTTAATAGTGGTTAATAGTGGTTAATAGTGGTTAATAGTGGTTAATAGTTGGTTAATAGTGGTTTAATAGTGGTTAATAATGGTTCATAGTGGTTATTAGTGGTTCACAGTGTTTAATAGGGTTAACAGTGTTCACAGTGTTTCACAGGGTTTCTAGTGGTTAATAGTGGTTAATAGTGGTTAATAGTGGTTCATAGTGGTTCATAGTGGTTAATTAGTGGTTCATAGTGGTTAATGTGTTAATAGTGGTTATAGTGTTAATAGGTGGTTAATAAAGTGGTTAATAGTGGTTATAGTGGTTTAATAGTGGTTCATATGTTCATAGTGGTTATATGTGTTAATAGTGGTTAATAGTGGTTAGTAGCGGTTAATAGTGGTTAATAGTGGTTAATAGTGGTTAGTAGTGGTTAGTAGTGGTTAATAGTGGTTAATAGTGGTTAGTAGTGGTTAATAGTGGTTAATAGTGGTTAATAGTGGTTAATAGTGGTTAATAGTGGTTAATAGTGGTTAATAGTGGTTAATAGTGGTTCATAGTGGTTAATAGTGGTTAATAGTGGTTAATAGTGGTTAATAGTGGTTAATAGTGGTTCATAGTGGTTCATAGTGGTTCATAGTGGTTAATAGTGGTTAATAGTGGTTAATAGTGGTTAATAGTGGTTCATAGTGGTTAATAGTGGTTAATAGTGGTTAATAGTGGTTAATAGTGGTTCATAGTGGTTCATAGTGGTTCATAGTGGTTCATAGTGGTTAATAGTGGTTAATAGTGGTTAATAGTGGTTAATAGTGGTTAATAGTGGTTAATAGTGGTTAATAGTGGTTAATAGTGGTTAATAGTGGTTAATAGTGGTTAATAGTGGTTAATAGTGGTTAATAGTGGTTAATAGTGGTTAATAGTGGTTAATAGTGGTTAATAGTGGTTAATAGTGGTTAATAGTGGTTAATAGTGGTTACTAGTGGTTACTAGTGGTTACTAGTGGTTAATAGTGGTTAATAGTGGTTAATAGTGGTTAATAGTGGTTAATAGTGGTTAATAGTGGTTAATAGTGGTTAATAGTGGTTAATAGTGGTTATAGTGGTTTAGTGGTTATAGTGGTTAATAGTGGTTAATAGTGGTTAATAGTGGTTAATAGTGGTTCATAGTGGTTTAATAGTGGTTAATAGTGGTTAATAGTGGTTAATAGTGGTTAATAGTGGTTAATAGTGGTTAATAGTGGTTAATAGTGGTTAATAGTGGTTAATAGTGGTTAATAGTGGTTAATAGTGGTTAATAGTGGTTAATAGTGGTTAATAGTGGTTCATAGTGGTTAATAGTGGTTCATAGTGGTTCATAGTGGTTCATAGTGGTTCATAGTGGTTAATAGTGGTTAATAGTGGTTCATAGTGGTTAATAGTGGTTAATAGTGGTTCATAGTGGTTAATAGTGGTTCATAGTGGTTAATAGTGGTTTATAGTGGTTTATAGTGGTTAATAGTGGTTCATAGTGGTTCATAGTGGTTAATAGTGGTTAATAGTGGTTAATAGTGGTTAATAGTGGTTAATAGTGGTTCATAGTGGTTAATAGTGGTTAATAGTGGTTAATAGTGATTAATAGTGGTTAATAGTGGTTAATAGTGGTTAATAGTGGTTAATAGTGGTTAATAGTGGTTAATAATGGTTAATAGTGGTTAATAGTGGTTAATAGTGGTTAGTGGTTCACAGTGGTTAGTGGTTCATAGTGGTTAATAGTGGTTAATAGTGGTTAATAGTGGTTCATAGTGGTTCATAGTGGTTAATAGTGGTTCATAGTGGTTAATAGTGGTTAATAGCGGTTAATGGTTAATAGTGGTTAATAGTGGTTAATAGTGGTTAATAGTGGTTAATAGTGGTTAATAGTGGTTAATAGTGGTTAATAGTGGTTAATAGTGGTTAATAGTGGTTAATAGTGGTTAATAGTGGTTCATAGTGGTTCATAGTGGTTAATAGTGGTTAATAGCGGTTAATAGTGGTTAATAGTGGTTAATAGTGGTTAATAGTGGTTAATAGTGGTTCATAGTGGTTAATCTATTGTCAATAATAGACATTCGATGATAGTGGTTAATAGGGATTGTTAATAATAATCATGATTGTCACTAGTGGTTAATTAGATTAGGTGACATATTATTAATAGTGGTTAACTAGATTAGATTATTAATGACCATTGTTAATAGTGATTGTACATGATTGTATCTCAATAGTGGTTTTGATAGTGGTTTTTCTAATGATTATCACAATAGATCATAAAAATAGTGGTTTTCATCATCATTATTGATTAATGGTGATTTTCATGATTGTCTAATAGTGGTTATATAGATGTGGTTAGTCATGGTTAAAAAAAGGTGATAGACATGGAGCCGATGACACCAGGAGGTGTCATAGTTCCATGGGAAATTGTTCGAGTGGTAGCCATGGAATACCCTCTGGTAAACATACAAAAAACTATGGAAAATCACCATGTCTAATGGGTAAATCCACTATTTCTATGGCCATTTTCAATAGCTATTTTCACATAACCAGAGGGTATGTTCCAGCCATGGAATAGCCGGAGACTATTCGTAATAGGGAACTCATCTTGGGTGTAACAACTAACCCAACCAACCATGATCCAATAAGGTCCGCTAGGTATTTTTTGTGATGTCCCAATTACCCTCTGGTTATGTCAAAATAGCTATTGAAAATGGCCATTTATAGTGGATTTTCCCATTGAAAATGGTGATTTTCTATAGTTATGTTAGTTTACCAGAGGGTATCCCATATTTTTCATGGCTACTCCATAAATCTGCTTCTATCCCATCACCTTAGTAAAGAATATCCCACCATTGATTGGGCTGTGAAATGGTTCACCATACCATTTCCCACATGTGAATTTTTTCGCACTCCCATGTTTTTTTCATGGTGGTGCAATGTTGGGCCGTGTGTTCCCCCCTGAAAATCAATCCCGCCTGGTTGATTCTCGATTCATCCTATCGACCGTCGATAGAATTCTGTTGGCTTTACTATGATATCATCGTGAGCCCAAGATATATTCGTGGCTAAAGGTTAATTGAAAAAGATAATTATATCACATTTAGTTCGTGCCGTAAAAATCAGTAGAAAAAAATCAACAAACATTAACAGGTATGAGTTAAAATTCTGTACCCCCAATACTTACATGGTTAATGTTGCTGTTCATAAAAATAGACTAAAACCTAGTCCCCTGGGTCTTGATCTTTGACTCATTCCCATCCCTGACGTTTCCATCACTTTCAGCCTCGGTGATGGTTCCTTTCAACGCATCCACCTTAAAACAAGCCGCCATGTGCTGCACAAGAAAAAACCCTGGCTGCGGAAAGAGAAGCGTGCTGAAAAAATGAACTTATCTCTTATAATCAAGCAGTTTATGGGAATATCATGGGAACTTCAGAATATAAAGCTACAAGTAACATAACTGACCAATATATTATTAAGAAACATTACGTTTGAGATATAGCAACCCCCAAAAAATGCAGAAAAGTGGAATCCAATCCTAAAATAGTGACAGATCTCATGCTTTCCGCATCTTTTGGAGGGGTTACTACAATGAATGGGCGTGATGATGATTTTTGTTTAAGGATTTGTTTTCAATGAATATTGGATCACACCTTTTTTGGGGGGATAAAACTTCCTAGGCCCCCAAAGGGGTGTTTTGGCCCTGTTAAACAGCGTGATTTGCGATTTGCCTGCAAGTGTTATGTCTGAAATGACATTCCAATCACTGATACCTGATCTTGACCTTTTAAAGTGGCTGTGTCTGAACTTAGGGTGTATGTCCAACTGGTTAGGAAAAAAACGAGGAAAATGATGATCTATACATATACAGTTGCTTTGGGGATACCCTATCTTCAGACAGATCCAGCCGAAAGGCGGATTTTTTTGGATGTAGTACCCTGTTTTTGAGCTTCAAAGAGCAGGTTGGTTGAACCTACAAATGTTGCCCACCTGGTGTACATGTTGCGGGATGTCGTTTGATGTCGTTTGAAAGGGGGTAAAAAAGGCAAACACCTGGGACCCCAGTTTCAACCAAAAATCGCCATGAGTCTTCCAACATGGCAATGAAGTTTCCTACATAACAAATGGATACAAATGGTTGGCAATGAGGACACCACTACTTCTTTCTGGTTCTTTGGGGGTCCGTGCATTCATTTTCCGTCCAACTTAACATTTTCGGCAAGAAAACAACAGAAAAGCGTTTGACCTTCTTGGACCTCTTGAAGTTCAGGGTTCCACCAGTATTTCAACTAACGTTGCACCCAAAATACTACGCGAGACCCATTCAAGTGGCCCAAAATTTTGTTTTGTTTCTTCAATTTGTTTAGTTGATCAAAAAGTCTACTCAGTACCTCTGTCTGTGAAATAGTCCAGCTTCGGGCCTCATGTTGAGGTTTTCACCATTTTGGGTTTCGAGCCGACTACATCTGCCATGTGCCCAGGGGCCGTCCGTTCGACTAACTCGGAGAACTGGTTCTTGCGGAAGGTCATCAAATGCCGACGTCCCAGCCTGGGTTCCAGGAATCTGGGGTGCTGAAGTCATCAATTTGGGCCCTGCGAATTGTCCCTTCCAAAAAGGGATTGTGATGTTTCACATCTTTCCATGGACCCCTGTGCTAAAAAAAGTGCCCACTAGGGCAATCGAGTGTTCAAGCCATACAATCGCGAAAAGATCGAGAAATCCTGGCTGATTGTTGGTCTTGACACCCTCCAAAAAACGCGAAAGTTATTTCGGGTTATCATTCCAGATAGAAATATATCCCGGAATGGCCAATGGAATACATACATGTCTATGTGTGTATGTGTGTATATATATATACACATAGCTTTCACAAAATATGCACAGCAAACAGCACACTCAACTATTTTACCCTTGAGCCAAAATGTATGTACAACACAGTGGTTGTGTGACATTTATGTGGAGGTGTAAATTTCAACACCCCTCCTTCAACGCAGGTGCTAGCTTCGCTACACCTTTGTTGATTCTAACTTCTTTGCTCCAACAGCTTTCCCTAGACGGTACTCCTGACACATGCTCTTCATGTGTTTCTCACAAGTTTCGCGTCCTATGGGTTTCGTGCATAGATCGGCTGCGGCTAGATTGTTCTTTGTACCGATCGGGCAGATCCGCAGGTGGTTCTCAGCCACACGTTCCTGGATCCATAGATAACGGGTCTGGACGTGTCTTAGCTTTCCGAGACCTCGCCTGCTCGCCGTACCGCGTGCAGCGCTACTGTCGCTGTAGATCTCTAATGCCCTTTCGGCTCCCCAATCTTGCATGAGCGCCTTGATGCTCAAACCAATTGCGGATGCTCGTACGAGTGCATAAAACTGGCTTTCTCCCGAGCTCAGAGCAATGGTCGATTGGAGATTCGATCCATGTTTGATGCAGTGTTGTCCCATCATGATTTCTCGTCAGTGATTTCACTGTTTCTGCTATGTCTGCACGGTCTTGTGCTAGGAACTGTGCTCTCATCACTAGACTTCTGTATAGTGTGGTCTGTTCTGCTGTCACCGGTGGAAGACCTACCGATGCCAGCACTTCACTGCTCTTTTTCTTCTCCGACGGTGTCACCACACTCTTCGCATTTTCCAAGTTCAATTGTCTGATGATCATTTCTGCATGTCTTGGATCGGCTTCGTATGTCACTTTTCCTGTTTCGTGGTCATAGGTCACAATTCGGTTCAAGACTGTCAGATGTGATCCTCCACCTTTTCCGATGAGTCCGTCACATCTGAACTCATACCTCTCTTGCAAAACCTTTTGCATGTATTCTTGTCCTGCCTTGTCACTCAGGGCTAAAAAGTCGTCTCCATGTACTAGCAGCTTGATGTTCTTCTCTTTGTGCCAGAACACTGATGTCCAAGCTTTTCCACATTCGAAATTGTGTTTCTTCAACAACTCGCTGTAGTCGGACTGCCAGACATGGCTGGCGTCTTGCGTGCCATACATGGTGCGCTGCAGTAATGCGCACATTCCTTCTTCTTCGTCACCTTGTGGCAGTGTGACGTATACCGTTCTTTGTGCCTTTCCATAGAAATGTGCACGTGATATGTCGTAAAGTGCCAGCTGCTCGTTACTGCTACTTGTGGCTAACATTGAGCTTAGTAGCTTTACCGCCTCCAATGGCGGCATGTTCGAAAACAGCTGGTGTCCTGGGAGTGAACCATGTTTCTTCTTCACTTCCCGAACCACTAAACGTGAACGGTAGTTCTTCTTCGTTGAATCGCCTTTGTTGCGATCAATCCATTTCAACGTGATGGGTGCTTTTCCTGTAATTGCCCAACATTCGCTTATGGGTCGTTTGACGTAGACTTCCTGTTTCTTCACCCATGCAAGTTCTTCTTGTCTCGCTTTCAGTACCTCCTCCGTTTCCAACTGAACTCCTGTGATCTCATCAAAGAAGATCTGTTCCTCACCTTTGTTTTCAAACTTCGGCACGTATTCGTCTTCATAGTCCTCAAGATGTGGATCTTCGTCCGGGCTTGGTCCTGCATCTAATGCATTCACTTCTCGGTATTCACCGTCTGCTTTCATTTGTTGCTTGATGGCCTTTAGCATTCCTTTCACCAGTTCTGGTGGGTATACCCGTGCCATTTTGGCACGTCCATTGACGAGATGGACATGTCTATGCCATTCTCCAGTTCCTTTATCGTTCGAGCAAACGCCCGACAGAATCTTAGCCAACTCCGGGCTATTTGTAACCCATCTGGTGTTTTTCCTGACATAAGATTCACCACTGGCGTCTCTAGCCACCATTTTCCATCTGCACATTGGTCCCTCAATTGTGAATGTCCCGGGTAGGTTCTGAACTTCCTTGACACATTCTTCATTCCAACTGGCTGCTGGTTTTGGATGTTCGTGTAGGAAGTACCTACCCCTCCTTGACTGTTGCTTGTAGTACTCGCATGCTTGCTTTAGCATCCTTCTGCCTTCTTCCAGCCTTTGTTGTCGAACAGCTGGATCAACTCTCCCTGTGTTTAGAGCTTGAAGCGGTGAGAACGCTTCACACGGCGGACTTCCAGTTACCAGGTATGGATCCTCCTCATCCAAGATCCTTTCCAGACTCTTCACATGATTCGGATTCAACAAGTTCCATCCAGTCTCCAAATCAACTGCGTATCCTGGCAGTAGTCCATAATTCCTGCACTTCTCTGTCAATCTGGGCGGTGAAAAGATTTCACTCACATCATGTGCTCCAAGAGATTTCAAATCGTCGGGTTCAATGCTAAAGTGAAACAACGACTGGACATCTCTAACGTGACGTGGCGATGTAACTGGTGACCAAAATTGGTCATGACTCATGTCTGCACCTGGGGCTGCGGATCCTGAAGCAGTCCCACTGGCTGAAACAGCCGGAGCGACCGCTTGTCCCTCGGAAGTTCCACTGGTTGAAACAACCAACGGCCCCTCCTGCTCCTGAGCATCGTAGTACAGATCATCGATGTTGTCTGGCATCCGTTTTCCTGACCTCAAGGTATCTGACCTTGTTCTCTTCTCACCTTCAACTCTTCCTCCGTCTGATCTTGTCCTTTTCGGTGATGCTGGTTGTTCAGGTTCTTCTGGTTGTCCAAGTGCTACTGATGATCTCACTTCACCTTCAGTGGGATCCGGCATTCCTGTGATCACTTGTTTTGCCTTGTTCTTTTCGGTACCTTCCTCCTTCCTTTTCTCGACGTCTGATAGACGTTTCCTTCCTTCTTCCGTTTGTAGCAACCTCTGTTCTAACCTGTATCTGCATGTTGCATTGTGTGCAACTGCTGGCAATCCAATCATGATTGCCTCACAACCTCTGCGACCTGGTGTGTAGTCCATTGTACCGTCTTCCTTTTCCAAGTCCTTCTTTCGGACGTACAGATTCCTGGGACCTCCATCCCGTACACTCGGGGTTAATCTCTGTGTTGTCTCAGGCAACGTGATGTGTAACCTGTGTTCCACATCTTCGGCACTCCTTGGGCGAAGCGCCCAGGGCGTACCTTTCAATTCTTTGAGTTCCGTTCGGTCCCATCTCTCTGATTCTGGTTTCCTGTGGACGGTATTGCCTCTAATCACACCTTGACTTGTCATCACCAACACATCGGCGTTCCTGCCGTGCGTTCCAACGTAGTGGCCACTCATGACCCTACTTGCTAGATCTCCTTTCTTTCTTTCGGATTCGCCTTCCTTGGAAACCCTGTAGGAATCCAATGGTCTAAAATAGACCTTTTCGCCAAACGTCACCATAGGTCTGTTCCATTTTCTTCCAGTCAATCTTTGGTATGGGGTTTTCCCATCATCTTGAATACTGAATCTACTCAGGCAAAATGCCGCATGTCTACTTAGCCATGTGAGTAATGGATGTGTATCTTCCAACTTTCCAAAGTGTTCCTCAAGTTCACTCAAAAGTGCTCTTGACTGTCGCTTCTCGTCCCTGATTGCGACTTCGACTGCACCATTGGCACTGTGGTCCCCAGTAGGTGCTTCTTGCAGGATTATCTCAATTCCTGCTGCTTTGGATTTCACTTCTCGTTTCAGAGCGACGATTGCTGGTTCCCCGTCACTCTTCAGAATCAACCTGTTGTACCCTGTTTCATTCAAACAAGCCAACATGAAGTTGACTGAAAACAGGTCTGGTCCTTTCGTGGGTATTGTAGTCGCCCACGTCATCTTTGACTTGCTGTCTTTTACCTGCAAATTCGTTGATTCTCCATCCTTCTCACCATAGTAGAAATAGTCTATTGATACAACTGGGATTTCACTGTCCTCATCCCGTGAAACTGAGCTGTGCTTTGCGTACGTTGCACGAGCTCTCATGCAATGGCCACACCACGATCTGTGTACTGCGCGGGCTGTGGCAAGATGTTCCTCTAATTCCCGGGCTGTTGGATCGCGGACTTTCCTTGCGACCTTTGGCCTCTGTACCTCGACAGCTTCTGCCGGGTCCTCTGCTGAAACAGCAGGGGCCCCAGCTTCCGCTGGCGACTCTTCCAATCTCTCTTCTTCTAACGGACTTACGGCCAACCCTGCCGTTAGTTTCCCAACTTCCTTTCCAACTGCTGCTTTGTGGTGTCTTCGTCAACCCAGTAGTCAAACACGTAAACACCCCTTTCAATTCGCAACTTGGTGGATTTCTCACCTTCTTCTTTCAACACTTGGTCTACAAACTTTTGGATTCTCTTTGCTGCATTCGACCCAGCTGGAACTATGTTACCACCCTGGTTGTCCAATATTACCATATTCCTCTTACACACTTCCGACCCACTAGCCAAGATGCGGTGCACATCGGTCACCCTCGCATTCAAGCTCTTGTCCGTGTAGTTGGCGTCACTGCCATACAACTGTACTTGGCCATGGTCAGAAAGTAGTTCACCTGAGGCTGTTTTGTAGCGGGTGGACTGCTTTTCACCGAATGCGTACTTTCCAAACTCTTTCAGTGGTACGGTTGAAACCGCTGCTCCAGTGTCAAAATTGACAACCACATGCTTATACAAACCCTGGAGTTCTGGTTCAAACTCGTTCGAATCGAAAGAGTTCAAATCCGCCCAACTCATGATTCCATGGGTTTCATCATCGTCCCCAGGATTTACTGCTCTACGTTCAGCATTGGTCATCCTAACATCATCCATCTCATCTTCAGTCCTAGTGGTTACTGCATCATCATCATCATCATCATCATCTGCATCAACCCTTGCAGCACTTGACGCAGCTCGGCCGGATTTCCTTTTTCCTCTCTTTGCCTTGCCCTTTCCGCGACCTTTGTCGCCTTTGCCTTTGTTCTCGAAGAGTTCCGGACTCCTCCATGGTGCGTTCATGTACATCTGGTCCTCAGTGCGATTCTCGAACTCCCGAAGTCCTTTGATCTCCATGGTCACGCTAGGCTCTCTCTCTTCTTCTGGATCATCCATGACATCTTCATGAGGTCTTTCTGACATTGCCTCATCTTATCCTTCAGTCTTTACCTCTTCTTCCTTTGGCTCCTCAGCTCTTCGTTTCTTTGGTGCTGGTGGTGGTCGCATTTCAAGCTGAGAAATGATCTGCTTCGTCTTCTTCTCCATACGTACCACTTCCATCTCCTTGTCATCGTGGAGCAACTTGCATTTCGATCCATACCTGCACGAACCATGCAAGAAGAATCTGCAATGTTGGTCCTTCAGTCCATCGATGACAGCCTGTTCATGAGAAAATGGGCATGGGTTCCTTTTGCACTCTCCTTCCCATGCCAACACTCGACAGGCTGTGGTACGCTGTCTCCTTTCCTTTCTCTTTCTGTTTCTCTTCTGCTTCTTCGCAACTGTCTTTCCTTTGGTCTTCTTCTTGGTTCTCATCTCGGTTCGACCTCTCTCCATCACTTTTCGTTCGTCATCCATTGTCTCTTGTCGGAATGAATCAAACTCTTCCTTGGTGAGGGGTCTGAACACCTTCTTTTCCTTATAGGATCCCGTTCTTGACATTCCACTGGAAACCTTCATTGAACTTCCTGGTTCCTCACCTTCCTTGATCACTTCAGTCTCCATGCCTTGGTACCCGATCTGTTCCGTATCTGCTGGTACCTTTTCCTCCTCTTTCAGTGCTCTGGTTCTATACTCCTTGATCCACTTCGCATGTAGTTCCTTTCGAACTTTAGCTCTTTCACCCACACCTTGCTGTCGGTGGATGATAGCTCGGCGTCGTGCTTTCTCCTTACGCCATGCTTCATTGTGTGGAACTCCTGCTGCGATAGCCCTGAAGTAGCGCGCATCATGCCACTGCTGATCCGTCAGGTTCTCTTTGGTCAGCATCTTCACAGGGTTTTCTCTGGTACTCTTGTCCTGTTTTGAGATGTAGTTGCGTAACTGCTTCAACTCCTCTTCAATTTCTTTGATGCGTTTCTCATGTCTTTGGACTTCTTCCTCATCTTCAGCATTTTCGATCATTTCGACCAACTTGCGTTTCTCATGGTGCAATCGGCCAACTTGAAGTCCTTCAATGGTACGGTGCATGAGAACGCCAGTCATCGGGGTCACAACTCTGCCTGAATCAGGCAGGGTCGTTTCCTTTGTGACTGGTCTCTCATCATCTCTTGCTTCCGCTTCATTCTCACCCTTCTCCGGCGATTTTGCCAACTTCTCCAACTCCAATCGCCTCTGGACTTCATTGTCGTCCTTTTCAGCTGTGAGGAATTCCTTAGCTTCGTTCATAATCTTCCTGATGTTCTCTCTTTCCTGATCCATGTCGTACTCTCTCATTTCATCAAGGTATCCTTCCATCAAAGCCTCGACGTCCTCGTCGTCTTCGGCTTCATACCCTGGATCTTCATCAGGCTCTTCTGGTTCTTTGGTCTCACCCTCGGCTTCATCTTCGGTTTCATCCTCGGCTTCAGAACCTGTGGTATCATCCACAGTATCTTCATCTTCTTCTTCTCGGATCTCCGAAGCTGTCTGGCGAGCTTCAGCCGACCCAACTCCGTGGGCAGACCTCCTTGCAGCATAGTCCATTGCTGCGCTTGTAGATGGCCCTGCACGATCATCACATGAACTGCAGGCATCTTCGAGTCTTTCTCGGCGGAACACCATCTGAGCCATTGACTGGGCAACCGATCCACGGTACTTGCTTGCAGCTTCAACTGATGCCGCAAGTCTTTGTCTGTACCTTGTGATCGGAATGTCCCTCCATGTCATCGCAGCTCCTTCTCTCAACAGTCTTCGGTACCTTTTCCTTGCTTCTGCTCGAGTTGCATCTGGCAATCCAACGTTCGGTACTTCGACTTCTCCCGGTATCGGTTCATCGTCCGAGACTGCCGTCAACATGGCAAGCTCGAGATAGCCGGTTTCGGCTTCTCTTTCAGGTTCCTGATGTTCACCCTGTTGTTCCATGCTGCTGATTTGTTTCCCTTTTCCTTTGGATTTTCCTCCTTTACCTTTACCTTTGTTGTTGTTGCTGTTGTGGGGAGGTGACCTGCAATCCTTCTGGTAATGTCCAGCCTTTCCGCAGTTGAAGCAAACCACGGACAGGCTTGAGCCAGAATTGCCACCATGTTTTCCATGTTTTCCACTCAACTTACCTTTTCCTTTATCTTTGGCCTTGCCTTTGCCTCCATGTTTGCCTTTACCTTTGGAACCCTTTCCACCCTGCTTTCGGCGTGGGCACGGCTAGTCCAGTGGATGACCTGAAGGATAAGAGCGCACAGATTTATTCTGTGTTGCAGAATCTGCTTGAGGGAGAACCGTTCATGATTTTGAGGAATACAGAAAAGGCCAATGGACTCGAGGCCTGGCGACGTATCAATCGCCGATACGATCCCTCTACTGGTGCCAAGAAATCAGCACTCTTGAGGCACATCTTGAATCCAGGAAAATGCAAACTTGAGGAACTCAGTGAAAGGATTGAAGGATGGATGGAACTTGTGAACCGCTACGAGAGCAGAAAGGACAGCGCAGGAAACAGACAGAGCATAGCTCAGGACATCAAGATGTCGATTTTGGAGTCCATGCGCCCTCCAGAAGTCGAACGACACCTACAACTTAATAGAAGTCGTTTCTTGGACTTCGATGACATGCATGCCGAACTCGCCAGCTACCTTGAAACGCGAGTTGGAGTGAAGCTCAAAATCGAGTCACTTGGCAGCAAACCGAAAGGTGAAGATGACATGGACATTGGAGGGTTTGGCAAAGGTAAGGGCAAGACTTGGGCCCGAGCTTCCGTCACAGTGTTTTCCTGTTCTTCACACCAATTCAGTGCTTGCTCCATCTCCGGGAACACTGAAAACATGAATGACTCTGTCTTAATTCTCCATCTGAGGTAGCTTTCACTCTCTTTACCACTGAACTTATCCGGCTTTCCGATTCCTCTGTTGTCCACTAGGTTGATTTTCTTTTCGTCTTTCTTCATTGCGTTTGCGACTTCTGTCTGTGCTGTTGCTAGTGCTTGAATTGCGGGTCCCATCTGTGCTCCTGCCGCTTCCAATCCTTGCATGCGGCCTTCTAACAGAGCGTTCCTTTCTTGGCTTTGTTGGAGCAACTGTCCAAGCTGATTCACTCGATCCGCCAACTGAGCTAACTGCTCTTCCGGGGTAGCCATTGGTATCACTTACCCAAGGAGCCCTTTACCGGAGCCAGTGCTCCGCTACCACTTTCACAAAATATGCACAGCAAACAGCACACTCAACTATTTTACCCTTGAGCCAAAATGTATGTACAACACAGTGGTTGTGTGACATTTTTATGGAGGTGTAAATTTCAACACATAGACATGTATTTCATATCTATATATGTGGTTTTATATGTATATTACATAATATGTACATGTTGTATATATATATATACATACATATATACATACATATACATATACATATACATATATATATATATATTATACATATTATATTTACACATGTACACCTCTATAAATCAAAAAGTCCAAACCCCTGATCTTCACTGGTGCACCAATCACTTGGCTCTGCGACACATGCCGCGGCTTCCGGGTGAGCAGCTTGCCGGTATCGACCTGCAACCGCTGCGCAACGCGAAGTGTTTTGGCGAAAAAAACGTGGAACTCAACTCACTTGACATGGTTCTTAATGGTTAACAATTATTAATAGGTATTTATGATAATTACTTATAATATGTTGGCAAATATTTATCATGAATGGTTATTAATGGTTAAGTATCGTTAAGTATTAATGGTTAATAATCATTAACAATGGTTGTATATTGGCTATTACTGGTAATTATATAGGCATTGTAGACCCAATATTAATCATGTTCAACTACTATTCAGACGTATAAATCATTCATGGCTATAGTATCGTGTAATTAACCATTAACCATTGTTAATCTGTTAATAATAACCATGAACCGCTCTAATTCAGCATTATATAACCAAGTATTATACAACCGTTATAAAACCATGATATAACCATTATACAACCATTATATAACCATTATATAACCATTATATAACCATTGTTGGTTATATGTATATAATTGTATATAATGGTTATATGACGGGTTAATGGTTAATAATCGCTTATTATTGGCTTTTATCAGCGTGAATGATAGTTGGGCCGCAGTGATCCGATAGTTATATCATAATTAATGCTTAAATCATTAGCAATGATAATTAATGGTTATATCATAATATTCCTCAATATTCAGAATTAATGTATGGTTATTATCAATCTCAATATGGTTATATCATATTTGTGGATTAAGAATTGTCAATGGCCAATAATGGTGAATAATTGTTGACAATAGTTAATGTGGTAAACCCAATAATAAACCTGCCATGACTGGGGATGGTTTTGTTGACCAGCCATAAATTTATGGTGAGTAAAAATGGATGCGCATTACTATTAGACGAAACCGGGTTTACCACATGAAAATTATGCTTTTCATACTTATTGATAATTGATCATAAGTGTTCATAGGTGTTTTTCTAGTGCAGAACATATTGATGGTCATGGTACGGTTCTTAATGGCAAATGATGCTGTTTTTCTAATGCAGAACATATTGATGCTATGGTTCTGGCAAATGATGCCTGAAAGCCATCCATATTCAATAGATGAAGACTACCACCCAATGTTTGGAAGAGTCATGAATCCAAAACAATTGGGAACAGGATTGCGATTGGGACGTATGAAAAATATTTTTTTAAAGAAAAAAGGGCATTCCTATACCCTCAGCTCATCAAACGTGGAAAATCACCCAGTTCCAGACGATTTCCCCCATGTTCCATGGTTAATCTTTAGTATTTGCTGGTTATGGCTCTCCATTTATAGATTAATTATCACAAAAAAGGTTTTCACTACCATCTACAAGTTCCAACCCGGAACATTCCCCAACAAAGTGGAGCTGGTTTTCAACACGCGACCTGCCTCCTCATGCTCAGTGGAGCGTCGTCCATATTGCACTGCCTTGGCCGGGGCTGGGATACCACGGATCTATGACTTTCCACTGCTAGAACCAATCCTTTTTTAGTGGCTGTTTGGGTGGCAATTTTGCGGACAAACTCAATTGCTGGATATCCCAAAAATCCCAAAACAAGGCCCTTCTGCCTGATTTCTATTGTTTCTGCTTCAGCTTTCACATGCAGCAATCTGGAGGACACTGATTTCCAACCAATCTTTCAACTCAAAACTACTGTAAATCATTGAGTCATCGCTTGAGGTCGAAGATCCTCAAAATCTTCGGGTTTTTTTCCGCATCGCCCCACATCAACATATTTATTTTCAGGGACCCCAACTTTGAGAAGCACCCATATCCAACAAAAGGAACGTCAAGGGGTCAAGTTCCCTGATCATCCGGAAAAAAAAAGTAAAAAAAACGATGAATCCCAGAATTGGTCGGAAAATCTACAGGAAAAACCCAGTCAGACTGAGTGATAAACCCAACCAGCCAGTTCCATCTCGGTATCCCCGCAGAGTTGGGGCGTTGTTTCGCCAGTGCCATCAGGTCATGGGGCCGGTTTTTGGTACCACTTTGCCAGCGGTGTTGATGCGTAGTGTTTACAAATGACTGGGGATAAAACAAGTGCCATCTTTCTTAACAGCAACACATTGCAACGGAGGAAGTGTTTGAACCATACTTGAAGACTCTTTTAGAGTATTGAAATTCCACTAGAATTTGAAGATCTTGAAGTTGAAAGTGTGGCAATCACTTCCAAAATCTCAACTGAAACCTTTCAAAGTTGCTTCGCTGTCAACTGGAGACCGGAACGCCCCTTCAGCTTTGAAAGGGGGGTCTATCGCTCGCCTTTTGGAGCCTGGGGACCTGATCTTCAAGTCACTGCGGCGTGGGATGCATCGGTAAAGGCTGGATCCCCAAAAAGATTCAGACCGTTTTTGGCAGAAATCATCCAATGTTTCTGGAAATTCATATTGTAAACTAACATAACTATGGAAATTCATATTAATCATCCAATCATTTTTCAGGGTGTTTTTAGGTTGTTTGTTTCAGGTAGATAAGGTCAGTTGACACCGTGTGGGTTCCAAAACCAATCAGAATACTGACTCGGGATGGACCAATCGCCTTGCTGCAGGGCACGAGCAGAATCTAAAATCATCATTGGTTTCGTCCAAAGGATATATCTGGATACCCCAAAATCCAGTGGTTTAAAAGTATAAAACTTAAAGTTCCTCATGAAATTTGCCGAGAAAGGTATCCCCAGACCCAGCGATTTTCGTTGTCAGTTGTGGGCCCTTAATCAAAACGTACCGGCAGCGAATTTACTCCAATTATGTTGGGTTTCATCATCACCTGTCATGACAACCCTGGATGGTTTCTTCAATTGCGGATGTACCAATTGAGTAGCAGATGATCACTACTTGGGTGTAAGTCTATATAATTCCCCTAATTCATCAACCAGGGTGTAAGTCTAGTTGGAAACATGTTGAAACCACGGAGTCTGGCCGTCTTTGCTGCCGCTGGGACAGAAACCAATCTATTTGCGTTTTGCTGTGAAACCATACCATCTGGACATCTGGCCAATTACCAGTTGCGGTTCACCAATCGCTTCTTTGATGTTCTGACATGACTTGCCGCCAATCTTGGCACGTGGAGCATATCCAATTGCCAAGTTTTGGAAGTGGCTCCGCACCGCTGGTCATAGTCCAAATGATGAAACTTCAGGCGCCGCCATCAGCCACGCAAAAGGCGGTCTCTATCTACAAAAGCTGTTGGCGTTACCATTGGCGCAAGTTTCAATGGCGTAGGTTCAGGAAAAGTTGGCAAGAAACAGTGTTTTTGCCCCTACCTGCCAGGTGAGGGTCTCTGGGTTGTACCAGAGTTCCTTGCCTCCTTCTCCTTCCTCCTCCTTCCTCCTTCCAGCTACAGATCTCAATTGGGCTCTGCCAAACCTCAACCGCGAGCTCCAGATCTCAGTGGGCACTGCCGGACCTCAACCGCGAGCTCCAGATCAGTGGGCGCTGCCAGACCTCAACCGTGAGCGCCAGATCTCAGTGGGCACTGCCGGACCTCAACCGCGAGCTCCAGATCAGTGGGCACTGCCAGACCTCAACCGTGAGCGCCAGATCTCAGTGGGCAGTGCCCATGTCAGAGAGACTGTCAGAATAGATTTCAGATAGAATGCCAAGAATGTCAGATAGAATGCCAGATAAATGCCAGGATAGAATGTCAGAAAAGAATGTCAGAATAGATGCCAGATAGAACATCAGAAAGAATGCCAGATAGAATGCCAGAGAAAATTTCAGAATAGATTCCAGAAAGGATGCCAGATAGGATGTCAGAAAAGATGCCAGATAGAATGCCAGAATACAATGTCAGAAAAGAATGTCAGATAGAATGCCAGAATAGAATCTCAGAAAAGAATGTCAGATAGAATGCCAGAATAGAATGTTGCAAAAAAAATATGCCATATAATATATATATATATACACACTTCCAGATGAGATGTCAGAAACTATAATAATTTGTCACGGTGGGGATCACTATATCTATACTATGTGTACATATTATCTATGTATGTTTTGCATAATATATATATATGTGTATATATGTATATATATATGTGTATATATATATATGTGTATATATATATGTGTGTGTGTACGTGTGCATACATATCCAGAAACGGCGGGTGTGTGTCTGTGTGTGTCAATTGTCTCTCCAGTGGCAAAACTTGACCAAATCGTAGTTTCTTGCACCCGAAGATGAATCAAGGAGAGTACAGCATGGGATGTTGACTCAGTTGCGAATACTAAAGTTACTAGCCCAGGCTGTGAATCAAACGTCAAGGGAGGCCAACGTGAGACATATTGGAACAAATGGCAGGGGACAAACCACAATAGTCGTCCAACGTGGTGATGTTGCTATGCAGCACGGCATAGATGTAGCCTGGACACCATCTGGGGGATTCTCCAGTGCCACCTTTGATTACTGGAGGGTCAAGAAGGGTTTCGTTCCCTACCATTGAAAGCACATCAACCATCATTTAGGGGTCTCACAATTTCACAAGCTTCAACCCTGGTCCATATCCTTTATTTGCAGGTTCATATCCCATTTGGATGTTCGTACCTCTGCATGTTTAAAGGGTCATATTCTAGTTTCGTATGAGTAGAGGACTCGTTTTAACCCGGCATGGTGATTTAAGTCTTACACCCAATGTCCAATGGTATATCCCCATGCTCGTTGGTCTAGTTTATGGTCGAGCCAGCCCCAAAAAAATATGTAAAAGTCAGTGGGGATACTTTTTGTCGAATAGGCTGAATTCTGAATGAAACAGAACAAGTTACATTGAAACCACCAAACAGCAATTTACAATCATGGTTATATCCCCAAATTGATTATATTCCCATGTTTCTTCGTTATATCCACAATGCTTACTGGAAGCAACCGTCATCCATTATATCAATTGAATACCAGTTTGCTGGTTATATATTCTATTAAGTTGTCTATTTTGCAGTTGGTGAAATCTTCCATTGTTGATTTTTAGGGTCTATTCCTGTGCTTGCTCCAATACCATGTGATTCCTGTAAAAAATCTCTGCTCAATGGTGTATCCCCATGTTTATTGGTTATATCCCCAATGTCTACTGGCAAAAAAACAACTTTGTGAATATCAGTTCTTTTACCCATAAATATTCCCATTATATCTGGTTGGTGGTATACCTACCCCTCTGAAAAATATGCTCGTCAGTTAGGATTATGACATTCCCAACTGAATGGAAAGTCATTCAAAATTCCATGGTTCCAAACCACCAACCAGATTATGGTTATAAATGTTCTACATATGGGGATGTCCTGAAAAAAGGCCGAAAGACCCCAGGATGGAGGCTTTCCCAATATATGGTTGGTTGTATCATCATCCCTAAAAAACGTCCCCCACTTTCGGACCGGTTACAATCCCATCCTTTTGCTGCGAGCGTCCATAGAGGCAATTCTCGTTCAAGTGCGCCAGGACGCCGCCGAAGGGCGACAGTTCTTCCAACTCTTCGTTGATCCCTGTGGTCGCAGAGGGCCAATTTTGGCCCCTTTATTTCGGGGGGAACACATGACAGTTTTCATCAGCAAAATGGTGGTTTAACCGAGAAAAGTGGTGGTTTCACTCATTAAAGTGGTGGCTTCACCAATAAAAATGGCGGTTTATCGCCAGCCAAAATGGCAACCAGCCAACATGGCGGTTTCATCGGCAAAAATGACGCTTCTCTCGGGAAAAACACCACGGAACCTGGTGGAAAAAATCACCAAGATTTTCCCAAAATGGGTTTGTCTGAATGGGTATGGTTTGATCGGCATGTTTCCCCTATTACAATTGGAATGTTGGGGATACTCCCCTTTTTGGACAAGCCTATAAATATATATATATATGTATTAATATGCATATGTATATGTATTAATATGCATATGTATATGTAGAAGTAGATATAGAGATATAGAGATATAGAGATATAGAGATATAGAGAGATAGAGAGATAGAGAGATAGAAAGATAGAGAGATAGATAGACAGACAGACAGACAGACAAATAGATAGAGAGATAGATAGATAGATAGACAGACAGATAGATAGATAGATAGAGAGAGAGATAGAGAGAGATAGATAGAGATAGAGATAGAGATAGAGATAGAGATAGAGATAGAGATAGAGATAGAGATAGAGATAGATAGATAGATAGATAGATATAGAGATAGATAGATATAGAGATAGATAGATATAGAGATAGATATAGATATAGATATAGAGATAGATATAGATATAGAGATAGATATAGATATAGAGATAGATATAGATATAGAGATAGATAGATATAGAGATAGATAGATATAGAGATAGATAGATATAGAGATAGATAGAGATAGATAGATATAGAGATAGATAGATATAGAGATAGATAGATATAGAGATAGATAGATATAGAGATAGATAGATATAGAGATAGATAGATATAGAGATAGATAGATATAGAGATAGATAGATATAGAGATAGATAGATATATAGATAGATAGATAGATAGATAGATAGATAGATTAGATAGATTAGATAGATAGATAGATAGATAGATAGATAGATAGATAGAGAGATAGAGAGATAGATAGATGGATAGATAGATAGATAGATAGATAGAGAGATAGATAGATAGATAGAGAGAGCGAGATAGATAGATAGATAGATAGGTAGTTAGATAGATAGATAGATTAGATAGATTAGATAGATTAGATTAGACTAGATTGGATTAGATTAGATTAGATTAGATTTAGATTTAGATTAGATTAGATTAGATAGATAGGTAGGTAGGTAGATAGATAGACAGATAGATAGCTAGCCAGCTAGATAGATAGATAGATAGACATATATATTTATCTACCCACAAAACCACTGTCCCGCTGTTGCTTCAAATGCCAACGTTTTTTCGTGGCGCGAAAGTGCCATTTTTGTCATTGGGGGATGCGACAGACTGAACCCGGCTGCTGGATTCCCCAGGTGAAAAAGAACGGTCGCATCAAGCCGTTGAGGCGACGGCGAGACAGTAGATTTGCGTTACATATATATATATATATATTTATATATATATGATTATATATATATGATTATATATAAGTACACCTGTGCCTATACCTCTTATACAAACCAAACAAATCAATGCTCAGTGGGATATGAATATGTTTCCATTAAACTAACTACATCCAAAATAAATAAATCCCATATCCAACCATTCGACAAGATTTCCCAGGTATGTTTGCTCCTTATTTCATGCTGGTTCAATCCATTATCCTGGGGCATGTGCTGTTCACATCCGAGCTACCTTTCACGCGGCTTGGAATGAGCACCTCGCTCTGAGGGCATACATGCGCCCATTGATTGCCTCATGTGGAACCACCAAAAAGCGGCAGTCTCCCTTTTCTGTGGGGATTCAACCAACATCCAATCAGGTCCATGGAAGAGGTACCCCCAAAATTCCACCAATCAGGTAGGCTCCCCGGCTCCCCAGTAGGGTTTTTCGGCACCTGGCACCTTTCTAATGGGTCAAAAGGAACCCGAAAATGTCACCTGCTCGGGTGTCAGCTCCATGGCTTGCTGGAAAATTGCCCATGTCGTTGACTTTTCCAGCAAAACCTCCATCAAATTGACTTCGGGGATTTCTTGCCGAGCTGATGATACAGGAGGGCATTATCCCCATTTCCTGCATTGACGAGTTCGCTAGTCTTTTTTACCCCAACAGTTAAGCCAACAGCATTCACCAAGTGATGTACTGTACTATCAACTTCATGATTTAGTTAAATCACCTATAAATCCCATGAAGTCCCTGTTATTCTTGGTTAAATCACCATGTTTCTTTCTGTTTTTCTTATGCTACACGGGCATAAAGCCGCCCATGGAATCAGCCCATTTGCCATCCCCAATCGTAGTGGTTTTTGAAATGTCGTTATGCCCAAACGAACATCCCCAATTGAGGTTTATTATTGGCTACTGTATACCCGTAGCTGGGATATTGTTTTCATTGACCCTCAAATGCTAGAAAAATGTAGAAAATAGCCCCCCCTCAATGGTGATATTCCTTGGAGGTGGTCTTAGGATCCAACGTTACCAGTAAACTATGACGTATCTGCGAAGAAATCAGATAATCAGTGGTCATTGACCTGTGCAACAACCAGAATAAAAAACAAATGTTCAGGTGTCTTCGCAGATAGAATCACCATTTTTTTCATAGGCAAATCATCGATGTTTCTGGGAGTAGAAATTGAACATCCAACCCATAGCACCATTTCCCATCTTCCATCGGTCAAGCAGGGATGGCCCCGCTCCAATTCCCGGCTACGACAAACGCCCTGGAAAATTCCAAGTACTTCACCATAGTTTACCAAATATCTAGCCATATCCAGTTGAGAAAAAATGTGGCTGTCCATTTTTATGGGAGTATGTACCCCATTTTTGGTTGGTTTAGAATGGAAAATCCCCATGAAAACCATGAAAAACACATATTTTTGGTTGGAGAATGGAAAATTCCCATGAAAAAATGGATGATTTCGAGGTACCCCAGTGGGAAACCTCCATTGAAACCTGGCGAACCATCGCCCAGATACTGATCTCCATCTCCGAAGGGTCCGGGGCCGAGCCTGTGATGGTTTTTTGGTCGTGTAGTATATTAAAATTGTATATTGATAGTATATTCATAATATATTTGTAGTATAGAAATAGATTTTCTTCATAGATATTATGAAGGATGTTTACAGAAAAGATTTCTATGCATAGTATAAACTTTTTAACAGTACATACATATCCAGATGGTATTTATAGCGCATTTGTATGTATTTATACAAATATGTGTGTACTAATTTGTGTATCATCATTGTGGGATGCTTATATTGACAGAGATTCCATGTATCGTTCTATAGTGTCTATCAATGCACATATAGGTGTACTTCTCATTGACCAGCTTCTTACTCAATATATTTGAGGGGGAATGACATTGTACTTAAATCTAACATCCTTACAGTATATGTTCCTAGAAATGCAGAAACACTCAAATATGAGTCGTCACTCGGGGGTCTCAGGAACTTTGAGAGAAAAGTCGATGCTTGAGATGACTTTTGGGAAACAGTTCTTCTTTCAGTATTCAGAAACCCTCAACATCCCAAACAACACTGAACACTTTGAAACCCTCAACTTTTGAAAAACCTGAACCTTTGGAAGTCCCTGGGAGATTTTTTCACCAACGAAACTGTCCAAACTATCGGAGCCCCTCCGCCAGGGATCCGATGATATTTCCCGACTGGCTGATGCAACTCAAAGGTGATACAACCTGGTTCTCCGCGGGGCGCCGGAGCAGGGCTCCGCAAAAAAGGTGGTTAAACAAATGGTGTTATCCAATGTTAAACGATCATACCTAGCCATAAATATCATAGTCATCCGCTATTTATGGCTACTTACAGGCTATTAAAAGGCAGTATCCCATGTTATACATCCCAAAGATGGGGCTTAGTTCATCCCAGGAAGTCAAAATCCCAAGATCAACTCTGGCCTCCGCCAAGATATGCCAAGATATTTTTTGGGGTCACACCAAAACCAGGGGACATATTGCATGCGTTAATAACTATGAATATGTATAAAAATAAATATGTATATATATAAGATTTCGACGCAGGCACACTCAAACTTAAATGTCATATATGTGCACAGATATATACAGTGCATACATGTTGAAAATGTTCTTGAACTTCAACCTGAATTCACCAGTTGTCATATCTTCAAGTCTATAAAATTTTCCACAGAGTCCATCCGTGAGTTCTTCGGAATCCATTCGTCATATCGCGCAACGCAATCGTAGACATCGCTGACCGCACTGAATGCATTCCACATCTTGTGAAACGGCATGACCTCGAGCGAAAAATGGCATCCATGACTTGGTGGAAATCACGAGATTCACGGCTGCGAAAAATATCAATATATAGATAGATAGATACTGGTTGGTGTTATACCTACCCCTCTGAAAAATATGAAAGTCAGTTGGTATGATGATTCCCAATATATGGAAAAATAAAAAAATGTTCCAAACCACCAATCAGGATATATTGTATAGATACATAGATCTGGGTAAATTATAATAGTTCACTAACCTGAATAGTTCGGCCATTTGGGGATGATTCCCCTAAAATAAACCATGATTTCCAGGGTTCGGGAGAAGAGTGAGGTCGCTATAATTTATCCAGATAGATATATACAGATATATACAGAATTATACAGATATAATCCCATCCCCCTAGTATTATATCTCCATGAGTGCGCCCCGCCAAACGAACAGATCTCATTCCACCAGGGCGTCGTTTGGGTCTTTAAGATTGGCACTTGCAGCCCTACAAGGTGTTTTTTTTTGCTAGAGTAATTCTTGGGTTTATGATGACTAAATTGTCATCATGGTTACTAGATTACAACCATTAACAACCATAACCATGATAACAATTGGTTAATGACCATGATGACTAAATAACAAAATTATTAACCAATTGTCATGGGTATGGCTGTTAATGGTTGTTTGGATGGGTTATAATGATCATGATCAACCAACTGGTTGTTATCTTGTTTAATGGTTGTGACTGGGTTTCAACCAACAAAGATTTCAACCAACGTGACTGGGGGATCCCAACATGTGGGCCTTCACGTCCAACTGGTGATTTGTTCGTCAAAAAAATTGGCAAAATGTTGCCTTATTCTAGGCATGTTTAGACAGATTCACTGATTTGGGGTGATCAAAAAATTGGCACTCACGGCAACCTACTTTTTGTTGGGGGTCTCCTTGCATTCTCACCATGGAATGATGCAGAAGAACCCCAGCTTGCTTTCCCTGAAAGTTGGGGTGCTGCCCAGCCGCGTGCACCAAATCGTTATAGGTATTGATCCGGATCAACTTGTCACAAAGTGCCTGGCTGTCGCACAGAAACCAACCTGGATTTTTTTTTGGTGAGTTCGAGGCAGAGATCATGTGTCCACGTCCATATCCATATCTATATACATACAATGTGAGGCCCCCCAGTGATGTGAATGTTGGTTAACAGATTCGCCCCAGTAACTAGTTCGTTATAAATGCCATAAACCATAGTGAAATGGGACTTATAAACGCACCAACTGAACGCTATAGTAAACGGGGGCCTCACTAATTGTATCTGTTAATTGGAATCTGGCACAGCGAAGCCAGTTATAGTGGCATCTTAAGATCCAGTTATAGTTATGTCCAACTAAGCTACAATTAGTGAGGCCCCCGTTCGATAGCGTTCAGTTGGTGCAAATAAGTCCCATTTCACTATGGTTTATGGCATTTATAACTATAGTTACTGGGGCTTTTGTTAACCAACTTATAACTGGGGGGCCTCACATTGTAAGTTTCCTTGCAAAAACAAATCAGAAGAAAAAATGCCAAGACTGGCTCGACCGACTATCTGTGCAGTGGCCAAACCCCTCATGGGATTGATATCCATTTGCACTCATTATTGTTTGGTGGTGAGTGGTGACCCCTGAATTAATCAGCCGCTTGGTAGGAAAAAGACATCTATGACACATGACCCAAAAAATAATCTTATTTCATGTGTACCCTTCCACCTGCTTTCATGGCTAGAGCTAACGTTGTTTCTGGGAAAAGATTCCTGCATCAGAAAGCCTCAAGAATTACCCATATATAACTCAGATGGTGAAATAATACCAATTCCTGTTAGTAACCCAGCTGGCTGCAGATCACCCAAATACAAAACGCAGTTGCAAAAAACACGGAAGATAAGACATTGTCGGTTCACAATCTGTTCAACGCGAACAAAGCACATATAACTCCCGCAGTCAGTGACTCACCGAAAACATTCGGAAGAAGAAAGTGGGAATTGGAAGTGCTCTTTGTAACCACTACAGTAACAATGGAATGGTTATCTGAGTGCTCAACAACCATTATTATTGGGTTATAACCAATGTGTTATTATAGTGCTCAATAACCCAATGTCTTATTCAATATTCGCGCAGTTGTCTGCCATAACCAGTCAAAAACATGGCTTTGCCCTAAGAGTTGGCACACACCAAAGTCCCCATTATGTCGGCAGTTTCTATGGCAATCTTAATAGGGAAACGAGTTTCTAGCCATTGGATTCTAGGGGTAGCCAATTTTGGGACGAACCCGTGTAGCTTATTTTCCAGCTAGCATCTTGGGGTATACACCATTTTCAAACAAACCCATATCTTTTTGCTGGTTGTTTCTCATGTTGCTTGCTTATAAATCCCCATTTGGGTTTGTCTGAAAATTGGGTACACCCAAATTTGATGGCGCATCATTAGTTTCCCTCTGAAAAGTGCCATAATTGGTGGTACCCCCCGTTTAGACACACCAAGTGTGGATGTTTATACAGATCGCTCAATAACCAACAAATACAACCAATACCAATACTATGTTGAAAACTAGTTCAACTACTACTTTTTTTCCATGTTGGCTAGTTATCCCATGAATTGCTACAGGTTAACAAATAACAAAATATTGCTTCTCCCATAGAACTATCTAGTAACCAATTATCATCAGCTTACATGAAACTTACGAACAATATTGCATGTCAACCTGGTTGATTTCAGTAATTGGGGGAAATCTTTCCAAATAGTGAGAAGATGCTGAAAAATGCTACCACTCGAAAAAAGCCCAGTATGGATGAGAATCTCCAGCAGATTCTGCCTGGGGGGTGGCTCACTCAACCACCAGCCAGATGTATGTATGAGATTGTATAACTGGTTGGTGGTTTGGAACCATGGAATTTTATGACTTTCCATTCAGTTGGGAATGGAATGTCATCACTCCAGCTGACGAACTCATATATTTTTCAGAGGGGTAGGTTGAAACCACCAGCCAGATAAGTATAAGTCATTGTAAATCCCCCATGTTTCATAGTTGAACCTCCTTTGTTGACGGTTGAATCTCAATCTTCTATGGTTATATAAATTCACCGAAAAACCACCCGCCAGAATGAATCAATCATATCCACGCAAGGGTCAAATTTTCTTATATTTGATAGTCTGGTGGGTGGTGCAATAACCATCTTGAACAATATGAAAGTCAATGGGAATGATTATCCCACATATTATGGAAAATAAAAAATGTTCCAAACCACCAACCAGCCTTATATTTGATAGTTGTATCCCCACTTATCACCCCTTTCTTCAGTGTTACTGTTCCGTTGATATTCTCGTTTTTATAGTTAAACCATGTTGAACCCCCCATGCGTGTAAATCCCTACATTCACTATGGTTTGCGGTGGTTGCTTAATGTCAATGCGGGAAGAAATGTTATATCCCCACTTATCACCACCTTCAATGTTCCATTTATATTCCTATTTTTATAGTCAAACCTCGATGTTTGATGGTTAAACCGCTATAGTTGATGGTTTTATCCCTTATCATCCGATGTTTTATTGGCTAGTCCAGTAAATCTCCAATTTTCATAGTTGAACCATGTTGAACTCCCATTTTTGATGCTTAAATCCACCCAAAAACCGCACCTGTTGCTGCCACCAGTCATCCAAGGCCTTGTCCGCCACCCGTGGCACGCCGAAGCCTATCACCGCTTCGGGCCTCAGTCGAAGGTCTGGAAAAATGCTGGGCTTTGGCCAATGAAAAATGGAACAAAGAATGGGAAAATAGCATCAAAATGTATTGTCATTTTCATTTTGTATGTACCATTTTAATGAAAAATATGAAAAATGTTCTTTACAAAGAATGGTAAATTGTATGAAAATGTAAAGAAACATCACCCATAAATGGCAACATGCTGGGTATTTTGCCGGAAAATCATCAAACTATTGGACCATCGCCCATCCGAGCTTTCTGAATACCGATTGACCGATTGGCCGATTGGCACCTCAACATGGAATCATCAGGAAACCCTCGATGTTCATCGTCACAAAATGATGCCAAACTTGCTGCTTGAGGCAGGATCCAAATATATCCAAATGTTCTCAGCTGGATGGGTATGCTCCTCAGCAACATTGAGCAAATGTCATATGAGCCATGGTCAATACTCACTATATGGTTGATGGTCATCCCATCCATAATAAGGATCCTTATAATGGTTATTATAAATCCCTATGAACCATTGGATGACTAGCCCCTATTAATGGTTATTAACCATGAGTATTGACCATAGCTCATATGTGCATGTCTGTTCTTTAGGGAAACCTAGTCATTGAGATATACCCGTTGACCCATCCATCCTGGCCCAAAAACGTCTCGGTGCCGAGGCACTTCCGTGGCCAGTGCTCTGCAAAAGCCTGCAGCGAAGAGAACACGAAATGGTTTGGTTGAAATGTTCAAAAATGGGGCACGGAATCACACGATATTGGGGAGTGTCCAACCCGAATGGAATTCACAAACAAAAAATTGGATACCCTCTGGTAATTTAACATAGCTATTGAAAATCACCATTTTTAATGGGAAAATCCACTACTAATGGCCATTTTCAATAGCTACGTTAAATTACCAGAGGTGCCGACAACACAAGGTGCGGACAGCCCCATGAGTAATTCTCTGTCAGAACAGATTCACAACACCTCTCTGCAGGATGGTGCCCCTCAGTTATAAATTGGTTTATAAACCCCATTAACTATAGTTATATCTGCCATAAACCATAGTTATGGGAGTTATAAACCAACTTAGCTAACTATGGGGCACCACCTTGCACCTTGTAGACATAATATGTCCGAGACTGAAAGACCGTCAAACCTACTGGGGAAACCCTGCTGAAACCCTGCTGAAACGACTATCGCATGGTGAATCCTTTGAGTGATGACCTGACTCATGGCTTTCAAGTTTATGCCTACGGCCCGAAAACCGGCCCAGCGTTTTTGCATTTTTTGCGTTGTGATATGTTGGGGGTGGTGGGGGGTGGGTGAAGGGGGGTAACAACGTTCTTGGTCTTCGTTTTCGTCGACTTACGTTGGACACGTCTTCTGTACTTCGGTGGATGCAATTCATCTTACGTTGGACACGTCTTCTGGCCGCAAGTTGGAAGAGAAAAGAAGTGCCGTCGCTGTGGCGAAACGCATACCCATCCAAAAAATCTAACGGTTTTTGAGGGTATCCAACATAGATTTTTTTAGCTCCCACTGCAATAAAACTGAGATTTTTGGTAGATCCCAGTAGAATTGCAGTAGCAAAGGACACCAAGATGATTGTAGACATGTGGCAAACGCCAGGTTTTGAGAAAGAAACAAAGACTGATCTTTAAAAAATATGAAAAATGCTGGGCCGATTTCCGGGCCGTAAATCGACGTTTCTGCTCAACCCTCGAATCGCTGAGAATGACCTGGAATTACATGGAATAACATGTTTGGAAAAAGTGCCCTCTGGTTATGACTAACATAGCCATGGGAAATGACCCATTTATGGTTTACCTAAATGATCCTAAATACGCGTTCCACTCCCCTACTAAGTTTGTTGTAGGATGTTTTTAATATCATCAAGGGGGAAAGGAATTTTCCATTACAATCCCATGATATCCTATGACATCCCATCAAATCACCATGAAATCCCATTAGATCACCATCAAGTGCCATTAAAATCCCATATACATCCGCCTTAGTGGCTGCCAGCAGCGCCAATGCGCCACCCAAGCTGTGCCCCGTGAAGATCAGTTTCCAATCGCTGGGCACTGCATGGAAGAGACCTGGCACCATCTAAGAGCTCGGGTTTACTTGTGGCAGCTAAGTGGGATGTGATGCAATCATTGAGTATCCATAGATAATGGTAGAAATTGGGGGTTTCCATAAATGGAGAACCCAAAATAGCTGGATGGTTTTTGTTAGGGAAAAGTCTAAAGAAAAATGGATGATAGCTGGGGTACCCCGATGACTTGGGAAACCTCCATGACTCGGGAATTCATGGCACCGGCACCTTTTTTTCGAGCTCGGAACAGCACTTCTGGTAGCGAAATCAAAAATGGGATGAAGTGATATGTTTTTACTGAGTATCCATAGATAATATCTATAGATATCATTATATCACTACTGGTGAGTATCCATAGATTCCATGGGTCTTAGAAACCAAATCATTTGGAACTAATATCTATGTCGTTACTGATATTTTTTGGGCTCTTACCAAGACATAGGGATACATCACCAGCAGAAATTTGTCAAATTAGCCTACAAAGTTATGTGGAATTCGCGGTAGCTAAGTTGGTTGAGCTCAATAGATTAACTAGGATTTATGCTCGGTAGATATATGATATATCTTATAAATATATCTGTAGATAATGATGGTTGCAAACCAGCTTTGATGATGATATTACCCTCCGGTGTCATTAGCTCCATAACTGAGAAATCCTCAAACTTTGAGGGGCATTTAAATGGGAAAATCATCGAACTAAATGAGGGAATTGCCAGTGCAATGGTGAGAAAATCAACACAGTAACCCTCAAAACCATGCAGAACATGTGGGATGTTCCTTTTTGATATGTTTTTTTGGGTGGTGCACTGCACACTTGTTTTTACACCATGAATTCTGGAGATTTCCGCAAATAAGAAACCTTCATTCAATGCTAGGAGTGGTGGAGAGATACTGATGGTGAATAAAATTGCACAATTGCTACCATGGTCTAGTTAGGTTTGATGTTAACACTTACTTGTCACTGCAAGCCTGCCATTGCCATATGCCCCTCGGTTCTCTTTGTTGCTTTTTCTAAATCCCACTACCTAGTCCTAGTTCGTTGTATCTACAATTATCAACATTGAAATATGAAAGTCGAATACTCCAATCATATGAAGTTATGAGTGTGTATATACCATTTGGTTATTTAACAGTTCGCCATGGAAAATCACCATGCTATTAATAGGTAAACCATCTATACATGGGCCATGGCTGCCATGGCTATGTTAAATAACCAGAGGGTAGATGCTATTAGCCCCATGAAGTTGATTGGAGTCTATACACCCAAATATCGTGGGGATTGATGGGGGGATTAGTTACCCTCAAATATGGTGTCATTCGCTGAAAAAAACCCAACCTGATGTCTTCGAACTAGAGATTCGACTGGAAGCGTGAAACAACTCCGGTTGGCAAAAACGAAAAAACGGTGTTTGGTAAGTCTAGAAGGACCAAAACTTATGGATGGCTTTGAATTCTACAGTAGGAAGTAGAGATGCTTCTCTAGTTCGAAACCCTGGTCGAAATTTGTCTTTGTTGAAGCCAATTCTTGGGGCCGGAAAATGAAGCTTGGGATTTCTCACCCAAGATTAAGGACCATCCTTGCAATGAACCAGCTGGGTAGCCCACAATGCAATCAGCACAGGCGGAAGATTGAAAACTCTCAGGCTGACAAGGCTTGGTACCCCCAGTTATCATCCATTTTAATAGGGTTGTCCATGACAAACCATCCAGCTATTGAGGTTCCCCTATTTATAGATGGCGCAAACAGGTCGCCCCAGTCCCGGTACTTCACCAACTTCGGGGCCTAGAATGTAGCCATCCACCCATCGCTTCACATGTGGAAGGATGTGGTCCAAGGCTGTCAAAAAGCCTTCATGCACCAAAGTGATGTTTCCATTGGGCAAAGTCCTGTGGGCTTTAAAAGAGCTGTGACAAAGTGGCCAGTCACCCGGTCGAATCTATGTGTTCTTGGCCGTTCGTCCAATGTGGATCACTTGTTCCATTCAAATACGAAGAAATTCAGGTTTTTTCTCCATCGTGGTCCACGTTTCACCATGGATTGTTGTTGCTCATCCTACTAAGAAATGTGGACTGGAGCGTAGTTTTTTTCTGGTTTTTGTTAACATAGACCCTGGCAGTCATCGAGGTTGGAAGATTAGTGAAATGAATGAACTGTTCAGGGTCTATGAACATTTACCAAAGGGTAGCATGTTATAACCCATTTGTAGATTATAGAAGATATAATGCACGTATGGAACTGACGATCACCAGGGTTATGAAACAGGTTACCTTGGTAATGTTCCAAGTTGGTGCTTCATCCTACGAATCGCAAGTGGGTTATATATTTAGTTCGGTTGGGTAAGCAAGGTTTGTCCACTTATGATTGGGGTTTCAACTTTACTTCGAAGCCGGGTGAACCACCAATTCAGCTGTGTCCAAGCACGTGACAACTGATTACTTCCAAAATAAGAACTGTTTTCCATCCCAACATAAATATACATAAATCACCTCAACACCTTGACGGGACCCTATCTTTTTTCGAAGTATCCATGGAGGATCCAGTTTTTTCGGTCAAAACACCAAGTCGTGGCAAGCAGCGTCTACCGGTCTACCCATCTACATTTAGCGCCCTGCCATCTTGTTTTAATTGGCAGTGTCAAATAACACCTTCGCAAAATAAGCAATCGCTGATTACCCTCTGGTAAACTAACATAGCTATTGAAAATGGTCATTTATAGTGAGTTTTCCCATTAAAAATGGTGATTTTCCATAGCTATGTTAGTTTACCAGGCCGGGTAATATCACATGAATTTCCCATTCATACCCCATTAATTCCCATGAATATCCACACAGACAGGTGATCCACTGGACGTTTTCTACGCCAATCGATCTGTGGGAGGATTGTCAATGAGAAATGCGGTCATTGGATAGTTTTGGTACCAACCAAGCAACCAATTTAAAACACGCTCAACAGCAATTTTTTCTACAGATTTTGAGTAGTGAAATTACCACCTTTTTCTGCATCAAAAGTTGTAAAAAATGGGGAAAAAAACACCCAGATCATCCCGCTGAGGGTGTTTGACAAATTGCTTCAAGGAGCCCCAGCAGCAAGTTGCAGCAAGGTTCAGTAACTTATATAACTTATATAACTGTTGAGTTTGTGGTAGATATATCTAACTAGGTTTTAATATCATTATAATCTCATCATAGAGAATATATCAATATATCAATCTCATCACTATTAATGCAATCGTTGGTTGATAGCTTTCCCTATAACTTATCAGAATCCCCAAGAACCAGCTAGTGGAAAATTGCATTTATATCTATATATATATATCTCCATATAATGGGATTTTAATGGGATTTCAATGGTTAATATATGGCAATAATGGTAAATATATGGTTAATGATGGTTAATAATAAGCTGGTTGGTGGTTTTTACCATCTTGAAAAATATGAGTTTGTCAGTTGGGATGGATGACATCCCATATATGAAGTGGAAGATAAAAAATGGTCCAAACCACCAACCAGTAACTGTTGGGTTTCTGGTAGATATATCTAACTAGTTAACTCGTTAGATATAAACCAACGAAGATAAGGTGACTGGGGGCACAACCCTCCCAACTACCATCCAACATCATCCAGTTGGGCATTTTGGCGGAGATGATTCATCTGTGGGACTTTCCAGAAAGCCATGTTTGATTACCAGAGGCTCATCGTCACAACCCTTCTCCAATGCTTTCTTTCACCCATAGGAATTCTCTAAATCTCTGTTTCCAAACTGAGCAGTTCCAAAAAAATTGCATCCCAACAGAATCTACCCTCTGGTAAACTAACATAACTATGGAAAATCACCATTTTCAATGGGAAAATCCACTATCAATCACCATTTTCAATAGCTATGTTAAATTACCAGAGGGTACCAGTATTCCCATGTCCGAAATGCCCAGCGTCATGGGAATTCGCTGAATATCCGCATCCACATGCCAGTTCTTAGCCGATTCGAACTGTGTGCCGCGGAAGGCCACGATGGCCAGTTTCCGGCGACTGGATTTGAAGACACGCGCGTGGATGTTCCTTAGCTCCGTGCAAATGTGGTGAAAATGCTTGGTGTTTCACCATGAAAAATGAGAATTTTGCCAACAATGGGAAAATTCATGAAAAAAATATATGGGAGAATCATCTATAAATTTCATGATGTTTGAAACTGTTGGGGTGATTCTTTATTTCACCCCAACTACACTTCGGATTTGACCCAATTTTATGCTGGCCATTTGTTGGGGCCAATTTTGGGCGACTTGATTTAGTGGAACTGCAGCCCCAAAGAATCCAGGACAACCCAGCTATAAATGGTGATTTATAGTGGAATTACCCAGCTATAAATAGTGATTTTCCATAGTTTTTTGTATGATTTTGTATGTTTACCACTCATATATGACGAATGGGTGAAATTACAGGATTTGAACCAAACAACGGAGGCGCATCAACAGAAATGGTGATTTTTCACGAGCCAGTGATCACTCCCTGAATCTCTGATGTTTCCCACCCTGGTCCACGTTGCGAAATTTCGCAGGGATAGCCCCCTTGGAGGATCATATCACTTCTGGGGTCACTTCACCCATTTACCCTCTGGTAAACTAACATAACTATGGAAAATCACCATTTATAGTGAATTTTCCCATGAATAGCATGGTGTTCTGTTAAATTACCAGAGGGTAGATCTTCAAGAATGCTTCCCCTTGGGAAATTTTGGGAATATGGATACAGCCATATCACAGCCATATCTCCAAACTCTTCCCTCCGAATCCAGATGGTTGCCATTCCCACATCACCAAAAAAAACCATCGGCCAAGATGCTCTCGATCTTCATTCAACATGTCCACATCCTTGGTGGAAATCCACCGGATTCCCAACAACATCTCTGGTTGCTGGTTGACCTACCCCTCTGAAAAATGATGGAGTTTGTCAGTTGGGAAAATATGGGAAAATATATTCCCGATATTTATGAAAAAAAAAAAAATGTTCCAAACCACCAAGCAGATCTCTATGCTTGAGAAACCCTTAGTAGCTCCTTGGCTGAGAATATGGATACCCCAAAATCACTCCTCAGCTCCTTAGCTCCCTCGGTTCACCAAATCAATCATCCTTAGCGTCCCAATCATCAATGGCCAGGCAGACGTTGGTCCGCCCCTCCAGCAACCCCGTGCGGATCTTCACGTGCATCTGGTGGTTGCCCACATGCGAATTCTCCACCGTTGGCCCCAGACTCGGGCTGTTCTGGACCGCCGCCTGGTTGGAGGTCTGTTTTTCGCCGTTTTGGGGGAAGTGAGTCGTCAAGAGATGGGGGAAAAATGCTGCAGTTGCCCTTGGGAAAACTGGGATAGATGTGGAAAACTCCAGGAGGAAAACCAGTTCGGTGGCTTTTTGAGATCTGTCTGAGGTCTGGAGTAGGGAACATCCCACCATTTGATTTTGTGGTTCCGAGGGGGCCTTCCACAACCCAACCGCGAAGAGGAGGAGATCATGTGTGAAGCAATGAGGTAAACCCAACAATAAACAATCCCCAACTAGGGTTTATGATTGGGTACCCTCTGGTCATTTAACATAACTATGGAAAATCACAATTTTTAATAAGAAAATCCACGAACTAAATGGCCATGTTCAATAGCTTTTTGTATGTTTACCAGAGGGTATACCCCTTGAAATGGTTTATGATTAAAAAGGAAGCCCTGGTTCTGGATCGTTACTGGAATGGTTTATGGCAAAAAACCTGGTCCTTGATGAAACCAACGGTCGGGTGGTGATTGTATGCCCTGGATTCATGGGACTCTCTCTCTCTCCCTCTTGGCTAAGTGGATGATTGACATGGTTGCGGAGTGACTATACATATGTTTAAATGTAGCAGATTTGATTTGTTTTGCTCGAAGTTTGTGAAGATCCATTTACTGTCTTGATTTTTGCAAGACCCTTCCAAAGACACAATTTACCCTCTGGTAAACTAACATAGCTATTTAAAATGGCCATAGAAATTGAAATCGTGAGTTTTCCCATTAAAAATGGTGATTTTCCATCGTTTTTTGTATGTTTACCAGAGGGTAGACACATGTCAAAAATAATGCCATTGATTCGAAGCAACTAACCATAAGCCATTGGCGTTGTGAACAGAATTGTCCCAGGTTGTGGACCAAGAAATGGCAAAGACATGCTTCCTCTCTGGTTCTCCCTACCGTGAAATGTAGCTTTGCTTCAAATCCCATATTTTCAAGTGACTCTCTGGCCATGCACATACCCTCTGGTAATTTAACATAGCTATGGAAAATCACCATTTTTGATGGGAAAATCCACTATAAATGGCCATGTCAATAGCTTTTTGTATGTTTACCAGAGGGTAATCATGCTAGGATTATAAATCACCACTTTTTGTGGCTGAATATCCACTACTTTTGGTTGATATCTCGAATGTTTCATGCTTTCCGCAATGTTTCACCTGGTGTTGTTAGTTGATATCCCCACATTTGTAGCGGAAAAAAATGCCCCACGCTTTGTGGCTGAAAAAAATCCCATGTTTGGCCTAACATCCACCCATACAGTTCAATCCCAGGCCATTTTCTTCTCCCATTCAGTGCCGAACCTTCAAAACATTTCCGGCCCATTCGGAGCGAATGCCCTGGGCCTTCAAAAACATTCAGAGCTTGTTGTGGAAAACACATCTGAACCAAACGAAAATAAGGCTGTCTGAACCAGAAATTGGAATTTCAGTGCCAGAAATTGGAGATTTGACAAACAACGACATGAGAGGAAAAAATAAGTTGTGGGCGGCAAGAATGGAAATTTAGCGATGTTCAGACAAGTAAAGATTGGGAATTGGGAGCCAGGCTCAATCTTGAGGGTAAAAAATCCAACAAGACAGGCAAAAACAGATTGGATTCGCAAGTGGAACAGTACCAGCAATGCATAGTTGAAATTGTCCTCCTCCCGCTTAGTATTAATCCCAGCGTTTTTGTTGGATATATATGATATATGATATCTCCCAAAAAAAAAACATTTTGCTGGGCTAACTATATCCTATATGCCAATCCCATCTAATCCCCCCAGAAAATTGACGGGTGAAATCCCTTTATATATATAATATGATATAATATAATAGAATAGAATATCATATAATATAATATAATATAACATAATATAACATAATATATATATATATCCCCCTTATATATTTCTACAGCTTATACATGCGCTAATCCCCCCAGGGTTTTTCATCTCCACATCCGCCTGGCCATTCATCACGCTGATGGTGGCAGCCCAGGAGGCCCCCGCGAAATGAATCCCCGGGTGCCGTCGCATCTGCGCCTGGCGAACGGTGACGGACATGGGGAGTTCATGGAAAGGATGGGATAATCTATGGATAATCTATGGATAATCTATAATCAGAAACATGGGAAATTTCTTGGTTTCAAACAAGCATCAAAACATGGAAATGATGGAAATGATATGTCGATATGATGCATCAAATATGTGGATTCTGAGTCGGCCAAAAGGCCAAAACTTTTGTGGGGACTCCATCCACAAATGATGAAAACTGCACGGGGATTTCATGGGAATATCGGGGATGCAATGGGATATGATGGGATAGAATCCAGCAATGAAAACCCAAGAAACAGCCAGGGGTTCTCAATCCGTGGTCGACATTGACCCAGGATTACCAGATTTCAACGCTGAAAAAACAGCCAGAAGCGGAAGTGAAGGGCCCCGAAATCATCTCCGCGTTTGAGGTACAAGGGCTGAAAATGCCAGAGGTTATGGAGAGTTTCACGTTGGTACACCCTTACCGGCTTACCGATGCAGAGTTGAAAATTCAAGCCGAAACTCCAGGGATGAACATCCTTTGAACTACCACCTATTTTGATGTGACAGGGGATTCCATTGGTTTTGACCATCCAACTACAGAAAATGGCCAGCAGGCACATCACATTCACCAGGGCACCTCGCTACTCTCGACCCAACACGTGGTGCAGTAGCCCAAATGTTCACCTGCCGAGACTGCGCAGATCAAAAGTACTCGCAGTATATGCAGTTCTTTTAATCTATATACTTATTGATTGATTTATATGCGATCGAACATCTAAGATCTTGTAGATACATATATACATATATAGTACATATAGTATGTATGTATAGTATAGATATATGTATATATATATATACATGTATATACGATAGATGTACCTGTTTCTCCACTGGGATTGTGTATTCATAGCACCAACTTCCTCAAAAACGGCCAGGTGGCATTCCAAAAATTGGAAGGGCCAGCCCAAGGCGTTGTATCCTGGGCATTGCCACCCACTCATCACGGATTGGTTTTTCTTTGGATTGATTTAACCACTTCGTCCACAAAAAGTCATGAATACTGCTTGATTTCATGGTCAAGAAGTGCTTGATTGCTATTGTTCATGAATGGAGATAGCTATATATATATATAGCTGCTATATATATATAATGGTGGTTTAAAAAAAAATGGTATATATTGGGTTGGATAAGAATGAATTATGGGTAAACAAAGTGACTATGGTGGATTTCTTAAGTCATGGGCACCACCATCCAAGCTGTTGATCAATAATCCATGGTTTGTAAAGCTGGTCTCTGGTGTGGTTTCTATCAGTGGAACCAAAAAAAACTGTAATGGTTTCTATAGACTACCAAATAAGAGACTATTGATAGGAACCATAATAGAAACCATTGATAGGAAACATAATAGACTATTGTTGGTTTCTATCAATGGTTTCTATCATAGTTTCTATAATAAGTGTTCTTTAATTACTGGAAACTCCCCAGTAATTAGAACCACAGAGATTGGGAAAAAACTCTTCCAGTTGGGTATGGTTGAAATCCCAGCCATTTTTCCTGTCATTGAGGACAGTTCGGATGTTTTAGGTTTACCGTTCCATCAACTCCCTGAAGATGGAGCAAAAATGGAGCAAGTCGGAACCAATGTTCGAACATCACAGGTCTAATGCTTCTGGAATTGAAAAAAAAAAACAGTTCTTTACCCACCAAAAATGCCCCATTTTTTTTGGGATAGTTTCATCACCAAAGTATTGTCAGAATCCGAGACGGAAGGCCGAAGCTCCACCGCAGCAAGACGTTGTACCAGAACCCTCCGCAAGGACCCCTGGCGTTGACTGTGCGTTGAAGTAGAACTCCACTTGTCAATGATAGTAAGCCCCAAGGTTCGACAGAAAAGGTGAACCATTTCTGGAAAATTTTTGTTAGCGTTGGATTTTACTGTTCTATCTTTGTTGGGAATTCCTATTACTACAATCGAAATTTGAGTATGGGTGTGCTATGGTCTGTTCTTTGGCGTTCAACTGCAGACGTGATTCTGAGATTAAACGGATTAAACCACCAAAACAACCGTGAAATCACCATCAAACATGAGCATGTTTAAAACAGCAAAACCGTGAATCAACTATATTTAGAATTGTAATTTGATCAGCAAAAATGAGCCATGATGATTTAAGCGGATGTCTTAGATCCATTCCGAAAAAAAGTCTGCCGAAAACGGCCCAAGGGCCTGGTACGGGGCACTTGAATTGGAAGGGATCGGTGTCACCAAAGATCTTCTCATAGGTTGACATACCTTTGCTGACTTGGACGCTGACCGTTGTCATAGTCCGCTCTATGAGTAGATACGGAAATCATTATGTTTGCGCTCTCATGCATCAGAATTTCCAGTCAGACTCACCAATCATGCCCGCCACTTACTATCATGGATGATCACTGAAATCTCACAGCCAGCAGGTTGCAGGCGTTCCATCACCTGCTTTATGACCTGCATGCATCTAGCCTTGCCAAGCTTCGTTGGTACCTAGTACCTAGTGGACCAAATTTCTCGACCCTTGCCGACCCCCCAGGCTTTTCTCAAAGAATCAGAGGTCACAAGAGGGAAAACCAAGGAAAACTAAACTGAGGGCCAGAGACATCTAGAGGCCTAAGTTGTCAGGAACTGATCTTCAGTTGACCAGGGACATGTTTTTTCATCCCAAGCGTGTTGTTGGTTGCATCATGATAGAGTTGCCGTCCCCAACACCCAGCCATTGATTGTGACAATTCTTGTTAGTCATGACCCTGGCATTTCAGCCACCAAAAATGGAGAGGTCTACGGCTGGTTGAGGATCTACACTGATCCTGGTTGTTTGTTCATCCCCGGCTAAAAATGTGAAATGTTGACAGGCATGTGTGGTCTTTGCACTCGATAATATGGATACCACTCATTTTACAGAATTGGTATTACCCACTTCTGTTGGTGAATAATATCCTTCAAACTTCCGAACTCTTGATGAAATACCCATATCCAACAAGAATGGATTTTGTCCCAGTTTCAAAAGCACCAAAGATCCTTCAAATGTCCACTTTTGTGGGTTGAATATACCCACTATGCATACCCATTCCTGTTGGAAAATAAGTTGATCTGAAAATAACGTACCCCGAAATCCACAGCTTCATCATGACTTTCCTCTTAAAAATTGAGGCTTAAATCCCCCATTGACAAAGTCACAACGCCAGGCGACTCAACTGGAAAATGCTAAAGTCCTTGGTGACGCCCTTTACAGCTGTCGAGTCCGACGCAGTTTTAGAAAGCGTTGTGGGGACGTGTTCAGAGCGCCGCAGCAGGGGAACGGCATACAGCAACGAAACCTGAAGCGTTTTTTGCGCCGATATGGATCCCTTTGGTAAAATATCCTTTTGAATGGGAAAATCAACGAACTAAATGACCATTTGGCTATGTTAGTTTACCAGAGGGTTTTTTCCCGGGTCAACGGGAGAAATAGAAGGAAACAGACCATGATGACATGATTTGATGCTGATTTAAGATATGCAATCGACACGATGATATGCACGGGGGATAAATGGAGATACCCTCTGGTGAACTAACATAGCAATTGAAAATGGCCATTTATAGTGGATTTTCCCATTAAAAATTGGGATTCAAACCAGAATGCACAGAATGAAAAGTGAGATAATTTAATGTAAGCGGATATGAATGATGGGATGTAATCAAATCCGATGCATAACCAACACTTTGATATGGTTTCGTCCAAGAATAGGGCATACCCTAATTTTGGGCTACCCTAGTTTCAAAGTATAGTGAATATGATTGGGACAAGATTTGGCAATCATAGACAATACCAAATTAAGTTCAAAAATCAGAACCTTGCAGGAACCAATAGTAAATTCAACATCTAAACCACCCTTTGGTGGCTTTATGCGCTCTGAAATACTAAATGCCAATTTTTCCTGTCACTTTTGGTTGTGTCATCTTGTGTCATTGTTGTTGGTGATTCTATCCTTATTTTGAAAGGGTCAAAACAATATGTTCTGGGTGGTGACATGATTTTTTCCGTTGCTCAACTAGAATTATGTTCACCATTTTGGTTTTAGGGATGGTCAACCCATTTGTGTTGCAATGTGCATGGGAAGACTGCACTAATCACTAATCTTCGTTCCATCGACACCTTCTGAGGCAGGCGAACCCCAATTGAGAAAGGGGTAAACACCAGGAAATCATCCCCAACTGTTTCAAACATATTTAAAACAAACACACAATAGATCCGGCTTTGTCTGAAAACCACGTACCATAAGATTTGATGGTGCCCCTTTTGCCGCTTCCGAAACCACGGTACAGGGATTGGTTCATACAGATCATCATCACTGCACTAAAAGTTCTTGGGGATGCAGTGGGGATTAGCAACCCATACAACTAGGGTTTTTTTCACCACTACCTGGAACTGCCCAAGGACAGTCCCCTATCTTTTTGTTGGTTCCCCCATGAAACGTTGGGTTTGCGTAGTTTTTTCTGCGCATGTCGCACCAAGCAACGCCTAGGAGTGCAGAAAGCACTGGACGAAAGATTTGCCACCGCCATCTCCGTTCAGTGAAACTCCTGCACCAGGCCCGAGATCTGTAGTGGGATCGCTGGCAACATGAACACTGAACGATACATGGGGATCCTTCCCATCCAGAAATCTGTTTTGCTTTGCACCAAAACAAACCATAAGGCGTCATTATATGCTTCCTCCATAAACATCACCTAGCCTAAATTGTTTGGGGTGGTTTAAGGAGCATTGAAACAGCAAATCAAGATTCTGAAAACTAGGTCAATATAAAGATCCTTGCAAAAAAAAATCAAAATGGCAAGAAAACGCTTCAAAAATGGATGGTTGTGCGGCTGTGCGCCCATCTGAAACAAAAATGGGGAAACTGAACCAGCTGAACTCCTGTCGTCGCACCACGACATACGCGTTCCATCTTGTAACTGACCTTCTTCGTCCGGTTGATTCAGATTTTGATAGTAGAATGGTGGCATGGCGACATAGGTTGCCCGGGCTGCCCTGCTGGGCAGCTGGGAGCCAAAACACACAAGCAACTTTGGGATGTTCAACAGGGAACATCAAAGTACACAAAATGCAAAATCTGTCTGGTGTCTTTCCGTTTGTCTGCATGTGGGCAAGTCAAAGTTCTGTTTATCGTAATACCAGCATGGAATGCACGGTGCAATCAGGGCCAATGAATCGGGAAATAGAAGAAACCCATTGGACTTCCTTTCATAGTTGCAGCTTGGCCGAAGTACATCTTTTTGATGTTGTTCTCACAAAAAAATCAGTTTGCGGCTCTGCATACTGAAGAGAATGATCAGAACGGGCACATGCAGAGGCTTGTTTGGATTCCTGCATGCCAGCTCTCTGTTGTATTGTCTGCACGGAAACTAGCGACCAGAAGCAGGCCTGCTGAGGCACAAATTGCAACAAGCGAAGTCCAGACCCACATGTTGGTCGAATACTCACAGGACTGTTTGACTTAAACCTGGTCAACTGGCAAACAAAACGCCAACAGTTTTGGATTTCTTGGAGTCCGCATTTAAGTCGAAATCATCATCAAATCACCCAGGAGGAGTGAAACCCATGAAGTGAGAAAGTAACACTGAAGACCCAACTTTTTACTGCATTTACCCACCTACAAGTAACAAACTTGTGGTGTTGAGGCGTATTCACAGTTGCAATTCATGTGCCTCAGTTACTGTACTGGCCTTCACCTGCAGCGAGCAGCTGGTGACACATTCGCGAAACAGCGAGCAGCTGGCTGGCGACGAGCCATCACCCAGACAGGACACAAGGGCAAAGTCGGTGTGATTCTGAAACACTTTTGCTGAATTCTTGCAAGATCTCAAAGTAATTAAACCTCACGACGCAAGATGTGCTATCAAGAACGTTAATACTGCTCCCTACCCGAACCCAAGCCAAGACTTTCACTACGTAAACCCTTCTATCAAGATTGTTAATGTGGATCTCTGTCCCAACTCAAGCCAAGACTTTCAAAGTACACTCCACAACGCAGGACGTCCAGTCACGAAGGTTATTTCCGAGCCCCACCCCAACCCAAGCCAAGAGCTTCAATGTAAATTTCACGACGTGAGATGTGCTAGATACCAAGCCTCTGTGCAAATAAAATTGATCCTCTGACTAAGACTCCAATGATCACCTTTTGAACTGCTGTACAAAGCCCAGCCTCTTTCCCAGACTCCACCTTGCAGCCTAAAGACAATGTGACCAGTGCCACTGTGAATACTGAAAAAGGATGAAAAAGGATGGAAGAGGAATCACTGTTGCTGCAAAGACGTCCAAGCTTAAAAAAGCCTATCAATGCCGAGCCTCCATCCCAAAGTGGCTTGTTCACAGTGAGACGAAGAAGCTGCTCCGGACAATGTCTTGATCTGATCTTGATGGCTCTCCACAGCAACTATTCTGGGTTTCTGTTTGTCTGCTGCGCGCTACTGCAACTCACTCCGCTGTCCTTTTACAAATCAACTCCAGCAGAAACATGAGAAGTGACTGGGGTTGTTTTAGTTTCATTCAAAACTGCGTCAGACTGCCTTCGCCTAACTACACTAGTTGTGAGGTAGTCTTCCAAAATAATCCTGGTCTGTAGCACCATGCACTCAAAAGATCGAATCGCATGGATAGCATGCGCCTGTTTCGACTCCTGTATGTCAGCTCACGGGTCTAATGTCAGCACGCAAGCACGTGACCAGAAGATACCAGAAGCAGGCCTTCTGAGGCGCAAATTGGAACAAACCCGGCATGATAGTTGAATACTCAGAGGACCCCAAGGACTGTTCAAATGGCAACAAAAACCACTGGATCAATTGGAGTCCCTATTTGCCTCTTGAACTCATGGTAAGATCACCCAAGAATTGTGAAACTCATGATCATACCGAAGTAACACTGTTGCAAGGTCACTGAAGACCCAACTGGATATGGTATATTTTATGTGGGCACCAAGACGTAGCAAACTTTTGGTGTTGGGGTGTAACCGCTACCAATTGCCTCAGCCAGTGGCCTCTCCAGGCAGTGACAATAACCTGCAGCTTGGTTGATGGTGGCTCACTCACGAAGCAGCAATCAGCTGGCTTGTGACGAGCCATCACCTTCTTCGTACACAAAGGGCAAAGACTGGACATGTGAGAGTGACAACACTATCCATAAACTCAAAATCCGTAAGATGCTGAACAGTTTTGATAAACTATCACAGAGGTATCATCTTTTTTGCACGACAACAAGCATGTTGATAATGTGTGACAGCTTGGCCCCGTGTGAACAGCTGAAACTAGTGTCACTCACTCACTAAGAAGAAAAAACAGCTGGTTTGCGACCAGCCATCAGCGAAAATGCAGACTAGGGACCACTGCACAGAATTCCGCTCAGACACACACATACACACTTGTCCAGATAGAACTGCAAAGAGGATCAAAGGCTTTAGGCTGGGGAAGCAGCTTTCGATTATGTTCTGAACAGTCTTTCACGACACTTGTCACTGATCAATGATGCAGAGCATGTATGTGCGAGAACACAGCCCCTATGACTGGAGTCTCAGTCACGAAACAGCAAGCAGCTGGCTTGTGACGAGCTCTCTATGAAGCTGTACACCAAAGGCCAGGATCCAAATGCTTTCAACTAGGCATGCGATGGTCAAAATATTGTGATTATTGACGCCTTCATCATGCTATCGCACAACATAGGTTGGATCATGAGAAGAGGCCCTTTGAACGGCTGGAGTCTCAATCACAAAACAGCAAGCAGCTGGCGTGTGACGAGCCCAGATTTGAAGTCTGTACATGCCATCATCCAGTTTCCAGTGATCAGTATCAAGCTGACGACATCTGAATCACTGGAATCGCTCCCTGTACTCCATCACAAGTTCTTCCCCACCGATGTCCATCAAGACGTTTGTGCACACGGCATGTATCAAAGCATCAGGACTCAGGTCCGAAAACTGTCCACCTGTTGCAGTTGCAATACTCTGGAAAGTCTCTTTGGTGCCCTCGTGGTTTCCGACCTGGCAAAAAAATAGGATAAAAAGAATCTGCAGGGAACATGGTCACAAATTTGGGTGTTCATGCGCTCATGCTGTTGGTTCAATCATGTTGCATTGGCTTCGCAGCCTAAGGTGGCTTTGCATGACACTGAGCCACAGACCCGGAAGCAGTGCACAGGCACCCCAAGCTTTCGGAGTTCCTCTGCCTCTCTCATGTAGTCCGTGACCAACACTACCTCAGCAGACTGCCAGAAGGGTGTCCATGATCAGGCAAACAAAACGAGCGAGTCAGCACCCATGCAACTGAGGAACTCCTGGGTGGCCTGTAAGAACTTGGCCTTTCTTCTCAAAGTGGGGAGGTGCATCTCCAATGAGGATCACACGGGAGATGGTTTTCAGGCGATGTTCATTTCGTGCCAGTTGCAAAGCGTGTTCAACAGCTTCCTCGCAGTCGTCACCACCGTGACAATGGATTCCATTCACGAAATTCTGCAATTGGCTTGCATCTGCAGCCCATCCAGAAGACTCCAGGATTCTGCCACCTTCACTATAGTCACGGTATGCCACCCACAAAATTTCGAAATTGTTTCCACCAATTTCGTTGATGCGGCGTATCATGGCATTGATGGTGCCCTGCGCACTTCTCCAAAGACCAGACATGGATCCGGTAGCATCTGACAGGCATACCATCCGGGCATGTTGCCTTCTGCTTGTGCCTCACAAACACTTCTGTTTGGGTCTCGATAAACTTCCCCGAAGGCCCCCAAGCAAAGAATCCGGCAAATTAGATCAGGTTCTCAGATTTGAAAAACATTGGATCTAGGGACCATCCATCGCAATCAACCATATTGCAAGGTCTTGTGAGTTTTCCATTCATTGCTGCTGGCAACGCTGCGTGTCAACCAATTGCCGTAGTCATGGCAGGTGTTGGAATGCACAACGCATGTACGCTGCACCTATTGCTGCGGTTTTACAAAAGAGCTGCCGTGTTTGTTTGCTTTCTCTGGGGCCAGCTTGCTGGAGGCGGAAGAAACGAATCAAGAATTGACCCACAGAATTTCGGAACAAAACGAAAGACTGACCCTGTGATCACAAGTTGCGGCTATTAATGCATTCATGGGCAAGTAGCTGCTAGCACATGACGTATCAATGCAGATGTATGGTAGTGTATGTATACATCTACACACACACACAATTACATTACATTACATTCCATTGCATTGCATTGCATTGCATTGCATTGCATTACATGACATTACATTCATTCATGACATCACATCACATCATATCACATCACATCACATCACATTCATTGCATTGCATTGCATTGCATTGCATTACATTACATTACATTACGGTACATTACGGTACATTACGGTACATTACGGTACATTACGGTACATACATACATTCATTCATTCATTACATACATACATACCATACCATACCATACCATACCATACCATACCATTACATACCATACATACCATACATACCATACATACCATACATACCATACATTACATTACATTACATACATTACATTACATTACATAACATTACATAACATTACATAACATTACATAACATTACATATCATTACATAACATTACATGACATTACATAACATAACATCACATAACATATCATTACCTTACTTTCATACATACATGCATTGCATACATTACATTACATCACATTACATTACATTCAATTGCATTGCATTACATTGCACTACATACATTACATAGATTACATACATTACATAGATTACATACATTACATACATTACGTACATTACATACACTACATGAATTACATGCATTACATGCATTACATACATTGCATACATTACATACATAACATACATTACATACATAACATACATTACAATACATTACATTACATTACATTACATTACGTTACGTTACGTTACGTTACGTTACGTTACGTTACATACATTACATTACATTGCACTACACCACATTACATCACATCACATCACATCACATCACATCACATTACATCACATCACATCACGCTACATACATTACATCACATCACATCACATTACACTACATTACATGACATGAATTACATTACATTGCATTACATTACATTACATTACATTACATTACATTACATTCATTATACTACATTACATACATATATACAATGTTACATACCATTACATACCCACATACCTATACCATTACATACCATTCCATTCCGTTCCATTACATTACATTTGTGTCGGCGCCTTGTGGGCTTATCTTAGAAATTTTGAATCTTGAAAAAATGCAGCATGTAATGCCAAGAAAAGGGATCTTAAAAATGCAAACAAAAAGCAACTGCAGAAAGAAAATGCAAAAAAAAAAAGGAATCATAAATGCACAAAAAAAGCAAATGCAAAAACGCAATGCAAAACAAATAGAAGGCAAAAAATATATACTGTAAGCTCAAAAACACAAATTGGCGAAAATGCTTTTGGACACCCACTTGATTCACATTTAGGTGGCGTGCAGGATATGCAGTCTCGGTTGCCTGGTTTTCATGCATTCAGGTTCTTGAATTTGCCTCACATGCAATATGTGCAAGAATGAGTTTCAGTTCGGTTTGGGTTTCTGTCCCTGCATCAACACTTGAATGGGCACATAGATTTTCAGGAAAGGGTTGGTGTTTTTTGCACAGCCCCCCAGCCCAAGTCCCAAACGCTGCTTTTCGGGAAAGTGGGGGCCCATTTCCCAGGGGATGGCCCTGAGGGCCCGTTTGTTTTGCTTTTTCTTTGCATTTGTTTTGCTTTTTGTTTGCTTTTTTTTGCTTTTTCATTGCTTTTATTCTGCTTTTTTTGCTTTTTACCTCAGTTTTTTGCGATTTCTTTCAAAAAGTATCCAGTTTTGGAGGTCCCCAATTCGGATCGGAGACCCTCCCTTTCGGCTGGCCACCTGTACACTTGGCAGGCGTGAGCCTCAACATTGCGCGTTCTTCTTCGGCTTCACAGGTTCACCTCGGACCTCCCTTTTCAAATTTAATGCTTCCTTTGTCTTCTGCGCAGGTTTTGGCCGAAAAACAAAAAATAGTTGATCAACAAAAAAAGCTGCCCTTGCTGGATCTCAATATGTTTTCAATTTCGCAAGTGCTTCAGCCACTGAAACAAAACACAAACGCCTTGTCGAGGAAACCCAAACAAGCTGCTGGGTGAAGCCATCAAAATTTTGTTCTTTGGGTTTCTTCACGGGCTCTAAGAATTAAACGAAACTACCGTATTCATCCGTATTCATATGAAGAAAACTGCTTCTTTTAGGAAGAACTGCACTGTAAAATAGTACGACATATGTGTTTTCCTTTTCTTGAACAAACTACCATCTTGTTGAAAGAAAACCTTACTTTTCTTAAGGAGATGCTGTGAATTTTGGAAGAATACTGCCCTCACAGGAACATGTTGCTTTCTCAACTTTATACTTCAACATGTTGAAAACAATAGTGCGCACTTAGAACGAAGACAGTCTGTTAGACAGAGACACCTGCCTCAACAAATATGCATCGTTTAAATGAAAGCTGCCTCTTTTGATGTCTGAAAGCGGCAGATTTTGTCAATTGGAAATGTCTTTAAAAGAGAAAGGCACTTCTGTGAAGTAATGCTGTATACTATTTGAAAGGACTCACCCTTTTCTTCCAAACAAAAACTGCATCTGCCTGAAATGTTTCAGTTTTTTAAGGAGTTACTTCACATTTCGCAAACATACGATGTTCCTCAAAGGACATGTTGCTTCCGCAAAGTGAATATACACCTTTTTGAATAAAACCGCATACTTGAAATGAAGAGTATTTGGTTGAAAAGGAGGAAATGCTGCACTTTCAATGAACAACGCGTCTCTCAGAGAACATTGCGCTTCTATATATAATGGAATGCTTGCAGGGAATATCAACTTAAAAGGGGCTACTGCATCTTCTAAAAGTACCCTTCCCTAATTCAAGGGAGATACTGCGTATGTTGCAAAAATGTTTCTTCTTTTAAGAAATAGCGTGGCTCCTGCATAAGCAGAAAAACCAAGCTGTGTAAAAGGAATGCTTGATTTTTTGAAAACTGTTACTATTTTAGAAAAATACCTGTTTCTAGAAACAGTGCATGTTTAAACGAAAAGCCTCGCTTTAAGGAGTGCTGTTTTTCAAGGAATCCAGCATCCTTTACCTGAGCGTGACAAGTCAGATATTTTAAACTGAAACTGTGAAACTCCAAAAGAAGCTGCCCTTCTTTAACAACACTTTCTTTAATAACGATGCCAGATATTTGAAGGGAATAGTAATATCTACAATCTATATATACATACTTTCTTGAGACATTGGCGCATTTCTTCGCAAGAAAGCCGCTTTTCAGGACTTCATCCATATTTTGCAAGAATGTGGTTTGCTTAAGGGCATAACGTGCTTTCTCAAGTGAATGTATACTTGCTTCCCTTTAAAAGGGATACTCTACTTGAAATGAAACATATTCTATGACGGAAAGCTCAAGTTTTAAGCTCTCGAAGCAAGGCGGCACCGCACCAGAACGGGGGCAATACAATGGGCTACAAGAAGGACGCTTGACCAGCAAAAGGTTTGTGAATCCAGCAGCTTAAATGGGCGTGTCGGTCCTGCCTTATTTGGGCATCCGGTTGAAGACTTGCCTGTTTTCACTTTCTTCTGTAATTACGCAATATATTTAATATATATATATATATTTTATTTATTTTTATAATATATATATATATGTGAACAGCTTAATCCCTGTTCTGGATCAATTGTTTGGTCAGTTTGAGTTCCTGCTGAGCTGTTTCCAACGTTTCATGCGAACATTGCAGAGAGCAGCGATCTTTTATTGTCTGCGTTGGGGTCTTGAGCCAAACATTGCGTTTGGCCAAAGGTCCATTGAAATATATGGGAATTAGTTATACTGCACTCCCATCTACATCCCATTTGCACCCCCCATGTTCGGCATTATGTGGATTTGCCGAACACGAAGGATGGGAACTTATTAATTTTCGCTAATGTACAAGTGCCCGAATTAGCTACTGAAGTGGTTCATCCTCACCGGGCGCTCGCTGAGCGTTACCGGATCGGAATCCCCGCAACGTTTCTGGCTTCGCAGTTAGCTACCGGCGTTTGTACAAAAGAAAAGGTTGGAAACTTCGAATTGGGATACAATACATCGAATTGAGCTTGGTGAAAAGAAAAGAAACTAAGCTAATCCTGTACAAGGCCTCGCTCAGAGTCCTCTCACCAGTCAATCTTTGTGATGCTCATCACTGAAGACGGAGAGTACCACATAGTGCCCAGACATCACCAATACCGGGCGCTCGCTGAGCGTTACCGGTTTGGATCAGTCAGTGCGTTTCTTCTTGTATTGAGGTGCTGGTTGTGGTTTGTCTGTGGGAGAAGGCCGAGATGATTTTGCCGACGTTGGCATCTGCTTTGGTGCAGGTTTGGCTTTTGCGGGGCCGGCTGCAGCAGATGATGATGAGCTTGAGTAGCTTGGAGCACTTGTTGGCGCAACCTTTGGTGGAGGTGACCTAGGGCCTTGAGCCTTTGGACCGCCTCTTGATTTGGCCTCTGCTTCAGACGCACGTGCCTCAGCTCTGGCGACGTCATCAACAGCTCTCTTTGCGCCCTCGGTGCTCCCAATTGCCTTGTAGACATTCTGCACGACTTTTGGATCAACATTTGGTGCAATGTGGTCCATCCATCGTACATGCCCTCGTGCAGCTTCTTGTTCGGCGCGTTTGATTGCATGCGCGATCCTTCCGATGAACGCTTGTGGAAGGTTCACATTGCATTGGGTTGCAGTTACCAGCAACTCCAATTGGCGTTCTTGTTCCCTGTAAGATAGGTAGACCGCAAATGCAGGAATTTCAAGGCAATCCTCGAACCCATGGTCACCAGCTCGAAAGTAGGTGTATTGTGTTGAGTTCGGGAAGGCACTCTTCAATAATCTGCATAGGAAGCTGTTCATTTTGGCTCTCATCTCATTCTTTTCTTCGGTGGTGCCCTTCATCTTGTTCATTGGAATAAGAAATTGGAGATCCTCAGGTTTGTATCCAGCGAGCACCAGTCGCTCCATGAGCTTCTCATAAATCTCCAACGTCTTGACCACAGTCATCAACATATTTCTTGGGCGCCCCCCATACATCATTTCTCCTTGCATCCACTCTTCCTGCTTAGCCTTGGCGCGGAACATGACGTCGAGTTCCTCTTCGGTGGGTCGTCGAAGCGCTCCGTCATCATCTTCGCCAGTGTATGGGCATATGCCATCAAGGTCCAGTCTTCCTACGCGGCCGGTTGTCATTTCGGCTCGGTAGTCTTCAGGTGTCATTTGGACCCTTTGCCTGTAGTAGTGCCTGTACATGCCCATGATTTTTGCCAAGACAGCGTTGTCAAAGAGCTGTGCCGCGCCTTCGCATGAGTCAGTGTTGATCATCCCCATAGCGGGCAACCGGATGCTCCCAACGTCGAGGTTCAATGCCCACTTGGGCAATCTTGGCCACCCCTGGGGCAGCCTCGGCCTCTCCAGCTTCTTCCTCCTCTTCATCATCGGCGACGACTTCTTCGTCATCTTCTGCTTCGTCCATCTCTTCGTCGCCTTCCTCATCATAGTCGACCTCGCTCGGGTCAAATCCATAATCGTTGTCTTGAGAAGCACCTTCTTGTGCCTCGTGGACAACATCCTTGAAGATGGTTTCTTTGTTTCGGCGGATTTCTTCATCAAGCTGCTGCTTCGTGGTTACCTCCTCGTCCTCTTCCTCGATAATTCTGTATGGCTTTAAGCCATGACTCTCGAGGGCTGTCCAGCATGCCAAACAGATGGCAAAGACAGTTGGCGTCTCCTTGAGACAGTGAGGACAATACCGGCACCCCGACTCTGTGACAGGTTTCTTTTCGAGTATGTAATCCACGAGCCTGATGCGCCCTTCGTATTGTTCTTTTCCACCTTCAGGGATCAAGTGGTTTTCGAACTTGTCGACGAGGCTCATGGCATCCATGGTGAGCTCGTCGAAGGGCTGCTCTTCCAAGCTCAAGCATTGCTTGGCCAATCGCAGCAGGGACTCCTTGGTCGCAACGATAGAAGACTGTACTCGTCCAATGCGGACGACCTGTTCGTCTCCTGTCTTCACAATCAATCGATCCCATGCTGTCTTGGAATTCTGAATCCACCCGCCTTTGATCTTGGAGAATGGGATGATCTGGTCTGTCACCACCTGTCCTGAATCAGTTAAACGTCCGTTGAACTCGTTCATCAGGACCTCCGTGGGAATGTAGAGGCAAGTGTATCCTCCCTTTCGCGTATCAACGCTTTTCGTGACTTTCCACGATCTCGGATCCCACGGTGCATACGGGTTGAAATATGTGAAGATCCTCCAGCTGGTGTTCAACCCTCCTGGGATTAAACCCTCCTTCCAGATTCCTCGAAGGTTTCGGCTGGAAGTGATGTGGAAGCAGACCGGCATCGCCACTACTGTGCTCGGTGCCAATGGGTGTGAGAGTAGTGTGGACCTCAGCTCGACGTCGTTGTTTCCACGAATGTCGCCATGCCCAGGGGGCTCTCACCGCGACAGGGTACAGAACCAGTCCTTCCTCGGGGATGTCAGTGGCGGTCGATACACCGTTACACTGACAGGTTGGACTGTTCCGATCAATGTCGGGAAAGATACCAAACGCGAGCACCTGTTCACGAACACGTCGGCCGTACCTGGCACAGTAGAACATGATCTTGAAGAGCGTCTGCAACCTGAACATTGCTTCTTGCTCGTCCCAATTTTCCTGGACTCTTTCTTTCCCACGGGGAATCAGGTATGCATGAGGCCACCTCAATCTTTCGTGCCTCCAAATGGCTTCATTCTGAAGCACATCATTGATTGGGACCCATCCGGCATCATCACATGGCAAACTTTGAGGTTCGGAAGCTCTTCCGATGTGATGCCGAAGGATGCGATTCAGGTCCGAGCTCACTTGGTCTTCGTAGTCTGAGAGCTTGTTGCGTTGCCCGAATCGATAATCGACTCCATATTCAACACCGCTGTAAAATTTGTAGTTGAAAAAGTGACAGCCTGTGTTGGGAACGATCTTCAAGAAGCCGTCCATCGGTGCCTCGACTCTCTTGTAGAGTGGTTTGCGGGTGTTCTTGTCGGTGTAGGCTGCAAGGAATTCTGGAACTTTCCAGATGTCACCTCCTCCACGCATGATGGCGTCTCGAATCACCTCGTTGAGGTCGTTGCTCGACATTGGTCCTTCAGAGACGATGTCACGGCCATCGATGCAGAATCTCCCTTGTTCATCAAGATCTCCGACTTCGGACATCAGACGGCTGTCATCATACCAGTGGTATTCTCCTGTTCGGGCCGTGTCTGGTTCTGCTGGCCCTTTGGACTCATCAGCCTTGTCCGGTTCTTCTTTCATCTTCTCACCTTCTTGTTCCATGTCGGCGTCGGAGCTTGAACTTTCTCCTTCAAGTGCTGCTCTGACTGCATCAAGGGCCTTCTTGATATCAGCCCTTCTGGGATCTTCGCATTCATCATGTGTATGCTTCGTGCTTCCGCAATAGATGCAGACGTTGACATCTTCCGACGCAGTGAAGAAGTCCCCAAGAGCATCGAGAAGGAATTGTTTTCCGGATCTTTCCGAAGCACGGGCGGCTTCCGCGTCGGCATCAGTAGGCTCCTCAGCTTCAGGTTCGTCAGGCGGGGCTGATAGCCCTTGACCCAACTCATCGTTGGCCTCGTCACCTGCATCAGCCTCGTCGTCCATGTCGACGTCATCTGTGATGTTGTACTTCTTGCGGAACTTCTCAATCACCTGTTGTTTCTCCCATGCTGTCATGCAGTCGAAGTTGGTGAGGCTTTCATACTCGGGGATAGTGTTGATGATCGTCATTACTTCCCCTGCCTCTGATGTCTGGAGAGTGCAATCGAAGGATCCGCGTCTCTTGTCGTTCGTGGTGAAGGTGGTCCTTGCCATGGATCCAAATGCAGTCAATGCCTTTTCCAAACCGTTGAGATATTCGGTTGGGTCAATGTGTTCATCGAACACGTCAATGACGCCCTTGGCCATGCTGGCGATGTCAAGAACTCCAAGCCAGAATTCTATGATGTCGCCCACTTTCTCAGCAGTTGCTCTGGTAAAGGCAAAGATCTCATTTCTTTCCTTCAGCCCTGGGACTGCAACCTGTTCAAAGAAATCTTTGTACGCGACGTTGCCGCAATCTTTGGTGACCCTGAAGGCTAAAATCCACTTTCCAGGACCTGCGTCATAGATCCTTTCTCGGTAGATGCTGAATTGCTTGCCGCGGCCATTCTTGAAGATCTCCTTGGCCTGATTGTAGGGAATGCGGACACCCCCCATGTGGGACAATGATTTCATCAGCTCTTCGCCGTATTTCAGGCACTTGTTGCTAATCACAGACGCAGCTGCGAACACCAACCACTCTGGAAGTCCTTGCTGATGTCGAGTTTGTCCAAGCCGCAATTTTTGAATGCGACCTTCAGGCGCGCCGCGAGCAACAGCACTGATTTTCGTGCGCCCAGCGTAGGAGCCGATTTTCGGTAGTGGTCCTGGGTGTTCGCTGAGCAATTGATGCACGAAGCAGGCTTGTGCTGAGCAATTTCAATTTCATCCATGGTCGTGGCGGCTCTGCAACGATCACAAAGGAAATCGACACTGTCAGGAAACACTGGGAACCAGTAACAGTTGAATGATTCCTCAGGTTCAAGCTCATGAGATCTTGCCACTGGCTCGACCCACTGAGCTTTGTGCCGTTTGTCCTTGTTGAATCTTGTTGTTGTTGAGCCTGCAGTGGAGGTGCCCTTCTGGTAGATCGGCACATCACCTTTGGCATAGTCTTCCGGGGTCATGTCACCGCTTGCAATCCTGAACACCTGAGTGGCGCCGGTGACATCAGCGAGCATCTCCGCATTCACGCCAGAATGTTTGGGTCGATATGCGCCCTCGTTGAGGGTTGACACATGATCCCGGTTCGAGGCGCACATAAGGAAAACGCGCTGTCTGAAAAGGTTCTTCTCAATTACAGACCATATTGCATATTTACCAAGAGTACCTTTTCGAGTCGCCCTCAGTTCTTTGAATTGGCTGCCAAATTGTGAGTGCATCGATCTCCACATTCTCTGATCGGTGGTTACCATCACTCCCTCCCTCTTCAGACTTTCAGTCAACTCAACAGCCAGCCTGGATGTGATAGAGTCCACGCCGTTGAACAGGGAGTCAGTGTTGATGGCGACGATCACGGGTCTTGATGAAGCTTGGTCAAGTTCGGTCAGGCATTGGATGAACTCCTTTTGAAATGATGGCGACACCACGACGTTGTGTGGCGGCTTGGCATCATGCAGGAATTGAAGCGACAACCAAACATGGACAGTGGCCTGCCCAAGATCGTTCAGACCATGGCTCAAATGTTCAATGACGTTGCTGACAGTTTCACGAAGCTTGTCGATGGGCTGTGCGGCTTCAGCTTCATGGATTTTGAACAACTCGATGTTCCACCCCATGTCGTGCAGTCCCATGCCCAAGTCGTGCCTGCCAGTCGATGTACTGATATGATGAGCCAGGTCAGTGATCAAAAAGGTCGATCCCTGCCTGAACTTGCCCGATAACACATCGGAGTTCTTCTGTGTTCTGGGGTTCTCGACGATCTCGCAAGCCAATGGGTTGCAGATCTTCTTGACAGTCTCCCCCATGCCTGACAAATGTGCTACATCCTTGTCATTCTTGCCGAGCATCATGAGCAATCCAGCGGTCGACAAGTAGCATCCCGTACGGGTTAACCCATACGTTCTCACTAAATGACTGTAGCACCTCAACCAATCTTTCTCAGAGATTTTGGCGGAGTCTGCATCTGTTACAACATTATTGTTGCACACACCGAACACCATGCAACCATATGCTGTAATCCTCCGCAAATATTGTGCCCAACCAGAAATGTGACTCCCAGCAGCTGCAGGTCCTTGGACGATCGAAAGCAGAAATGCATCGTTGTCATTCATCCATGCCGATGAGGAAAACATAGTTTCTCTGTGATCGGGGCATGATGATGAGAACAACTTGTATCCGATAGGCGGCTCTGGGATCACCCAGTCAGGAGGATGATCAGGTGGTTTTGGTCGCGCCTTCGGAGGTGGCTTCGCAGAGCTCCCCGTTGCTCCAGTTGATGAGGAAGCGCCGCCCCCGGTGGGGGTTGGGCGTGCCTTCGGCTCAGGTGGAGGTGGAGAAGGTGCTGGCCCAGCTTGCGCTTTCCTCCTCTCGTCATCGGCAGCAGACTGTTGCTGGTTCATCATTACTATCGGGTGTGGGTCCCAGGTCGGAGGGACTGCCTGCGCCGGAGGATACCGGCCATCCTTAGGCAGGAGCGGGACGCTCCAATTGTCAATGTGTTGGGTCTCAGTGACACCCTGGGCGACCTGGCTCGACGATGTGGTTGTGAGAAAGTCACGGATGCAAGAAAAGGTTCGGTTCCTCTTCTCAATGGCGTCGAATGAGCCCTGGTCGGCGCTTGCGACGTTGTAGCCGCCAATCTCCCAGATGTCATCCCGAAGGTCGAAAGACCCTTTCACACTCTTCAGCTTGTTCTGGATGGTCTTCCTGACGCCATGCAGGTCTTTGTACGTTTCCATCTTGGTGGCCCATTCGTGCAGCATGGTCGATGCCATGAGCATCGTCTGCAAATGAATGACGGCAGCCGTCCTCTCAAGCGACAGGTCATACCTCATTGACATCCAGTCCTCCAAGACGTCCTGCAGGATGATGCACTGACCAGGTGTGCCGGCCTGGTGCATCTTGGCGTTGTGACGCCGAAGTGCGTATCCAAGGTTGGCGCCTTCGCCTAACAAAATCTCCCAGAGCGTCTTCGCTCTGTTCTCGATCTCAGGCAATTTGGTCAGCTCGCGCTCCATGACGTGGAATGCCCACTTTTCCCAGTACACTCTGGTCATGGTGTACCAGGCTGCTCGCAACCTGATATTGTGACAAAGGCTGTTTCCGGGAGGATGTGACTGATTCAAAGATCCCATATTCACGATGCTCGTGCTGGAGATCTTCTCCCTAAGCTCACGCACTGTCACTGTTTTGTTGATCATGTTGTTGGTGCCGGAGTACTGACTTTTCAAAGTTTCCCAGAACTCTCCGACTCTAATGGCGCACTCCTTGGTGCACAACATTCTCAGGAAGCTGAAATCATCACCTCGAGCTCCCCGTTCAACTAGCTTTGACAGTGTTGAAGCCTTGTCCACAAAATCTGAGACGGTAAAATTCAGTTCGTCCGCATCTGTCACTTGCATCATTAGTTTCAGAAGAAGATGGATGGCATGGGACACATGCGTTCTGAGAATCCTACCAGCGACGAAGCCTAATGCAATCACCACTGATGGAGGAATCTGTACGACTGTTATCCAGTTTTCCAGGTCTCGATCAGGGTAAAATCTGCTGTCAGCTTCCTCATATGTCGAAAAGGCTTTTGGCAGTTGACCAGCCTGACCCTTGGTCTCTATCAGTTGCAGCGTCTTCTTCAAAGCTGCGTACCCTTTGGCCGCGGAGACAGTGACGAGCTTCCTCTCTGCCATCGCGTCGATGATACCAGCCAGAGGGGGATCCAGATCAGCTGTAGACCGTCCGCGCTGCGGATTGAGCCTTAGCTTCACCTTCACACCACCTCGGCGGCAGATCCAATCAAATAGAAGTTGATCAGGTTGCTGGTTCATTCTGTCTTCATCCTCACCATTGATAACAGATATGCATGTGCATGCTTTGTTCCTTGGTTTGTGAATGTTCACTTTGTTGTTGACTTTCTTTGGTTGCTTTGTCCCTTCAGCAATGTTCCACAACATTTGATTCTTCACTCCTCGAATGATACATCTTACAATCTTGTCCGTGTATAGTTGTGTTGCACGAGTTTCTCTACCTGCACATGGACCATGTGGATGTGAGCCATCACATTTCTCATGCAAGTCAAAGAATGAAACCCCCCACGATACGATCCTCCATGGTTTCTTGATGGCCATGCCTGCATCTTTGAATTGCGACTTCAAACCATACATGCATCCATCAAATTCATGAATAGTAGAGTTTGTACCATTAATCATGAACTTCATTCTTTCATCGTTCCAATAATCGCATCCACGTGGTAGCTCCAACAGTGCCATTGCAAACCTCTCATGTACATGCTGCAAACACAATGCAAATTCTTCCCAAAGCTCCCAATACAACAGTGCTTTCATGCGGATGTTGTGAGCTGTGACATCGCTGACATTCTTGTTTAACCGATTCCATGGAGATCCTCCTGTGCAAGGCCCAGCGAAAAACACGCAGTCACTCGCACTTCGAATGCACCTCCGCCATTTGGCCCTACCAAAGTTCGACAACAGGTTATCGTCTTCGGTAATGGTGACGATGTGCATCAGTCTAAACCGTTCTTTGCGATGTATTTTGGTCATGATGCTTTGCGTCTCTGCGCACATGAGAAGTAAACATGGGATTTCGTCTTTCATCTCATGCAACTCCAAACATATCACAGTGTCGTTGAGAAGTCCACCGACAAAATCATATGATGATCTTTGGAAGTTATAAGTCAAGGTTGATCCATTCTTTCGATGTAGTACCATTTGGATATCCCAATCCTTGTCCTTTCTGGTCTCATGCTTCAATTTGTATTGATGGGCAATAAACATGTCATCCAATGGAATGATTTTCATGTTGCCATCAAAGGTGCAGGTGACTACGGAGTTCTGGCACGATGCCCTGTCCTCCACGTCAGATCCACTGTCCAATCGGTTGTTGATATCGGCGTTGGAAATGATCTTGAATGTAGTAGTCCCTGTCCAAAATTCATTTCTTCTATTTGTTCGTTCGATGTTATTCCCTGCCAACCTCCATGAGTCATTGATTGTTCTTCCGCTTGATTGGAATACTTGGTATGTTTCTCGATCATCCCGGAATCGTTTCAATCTACATGGTAGGAAATCAGCTTCCTTGGGAACAAACATTCTTCTTCTTGGGGTTTTGTGCACTCTCACCAGTGTAACTTCATCCTTCCATACCCATTCATCCTTACAATCCTCATTCTTGGGGTTCTTTCTTGCTCTTCTTGATGGTGTGGGATTGAGGAATATGTCTCTTGACACTCTCGTGTGGGCTACATCACCACCAGCAAAAACAATGCGACGTCGTTTCGGATCCTTGTTTTCTGTAGGATACGGGTCATCATTGATTTCAGGAGCCCCCGTTGGGGGTTGTCCCATTGGAAGGCTACCCCAACCTGAACTCCCCCCATGAACAACTCGAAGAAGCGTGTTGATCACCCGAGCTGTGCCAAGAGGCGCTGCATGAATGGTTGTAGGTTGGTCTCCAATGGATTGGTGGCAAAACAACTGATCAGCTCCAATAGTCAGTTTAGGGTATTTCTGGACGTCGATCTGACGAGATGGCACCGATACGGCAGGCCCTGGTCGTGCTTGTGACGCCGGGGGTCGCGATGAGACTTGCCCGGAACGCCATGCAGCAGCAGCAGTTGGTTCGCCATCAGTGGATTGATGATACTGGAAACAAGCACGTTCTACCCATTGATCAAAACGGTCTTGTTGTTGAACAGGGTGAGCTCGATCCTCTACTTTAATCCACTTGCCATGGGTCAAGATCCAAGTGCTGCGTAAACAATCTTTGGGTAATGACAAACCGCTTGGACGTTTCCGGAAATAGGTCGGCGTCTTAACGACCAAAATAGGATCCATACCGGGTAATTGTTGTACCTGTTCCTTGCCAGAAAGACCCTTCTGATACACTTCAGGTGGTAGAATAGGAATTTCAGTGTAAGGAAAATTTGGTACATCATTGGTTTTGGTTTGAAAAACTTGGCGAACCGTGGTGTCGACATTGGTAGTCGGTGAAACCATGTCAAGCAGTTCCTTCGAGACGATGTCACCAGGGTCCAATAAATTAATAAGCATGCAAGCTCTCTTCCATGACAGGGGGTTCTTGAATCCTTTGGTGTGAATGTCGGCGGCCATTTTAGAAGTAACCTCGTACATCAATACGTAGTTCTCCCTTGTAAAATGTTCATGGAGGGATGTGATGGCTATGCCATGGGTCCTCTCAAGATGCCGCATAGTGGGGTTACGACCCGACCTGACAACACCGATCATGCCCTGATTGTCATCATGAAACAATAATTTGGGCGATCTCCCTGTCAATGTTTCCCAGATACTTAATGCAGGTAAACCCATCGTTCGAAGTGTGACGTCTGCTGCCACGATTTCAGCCTCAGGTGTGGAATGACTTACGCATCCCTGCCGTTTGCTGCCTCCAGACAACGGGAAGCGGGTTTGTTTTCCCTGTATGTGCATATGAGACCCAGATGTAGATCTCAATGTTTGTGCACACCCTGCAAAATCCGCATCTGCGAATAAAGATAGTGACAAATCGTCAAATTTGTTGCCAACCCATCCAGTCATACGTTTTGACAAACTTGAGTTGACATAGCACATTAGATGATACAGTTTAGCATCATCGTCGACTGTCCATTTGGTCACATTCCTGGCCAAAGAATTAATAGACCGTAACAAGTCGAACCGTGCGATCCTGGCAGCGTAAAGCAACTTCATGAGCACGCTGGCAGCATGTGGCGCCAAGGCGCCTCGTGCAGACTCCCCAGGGGAGACGTCTTCCCCTATGGTCCCGGGTTTGTAGAACTCCGGAGCGTCTGGATCAAATTCGTGCGAACACCAAGGACAGGATACCTTCTTCTTGGGATCCCCTGGACATGGTGCCCTTGATTTGTGTTTCTTGGTTTCTTCAGGTAAACTTGGTGTTGATACATGTTTCAACTTTGTATCTTTCCCAACAATGTCAAGATACCTTTCAACTGACAGTTTCAACAAACCCTCCATGTCGTAGGTCATAGTTGATACCGGGGTACCATCATGAAGTTTGGAAGATCCCTTGCTCAAAATGCATCCCAAATAGAGTCCCAAATCAGTCTCAGGCTCAATGTTCAGCTTAGAACGAAGCATCTCCCATCCTTTAGTCAGGTTCTCTTCCGGACCAGCCAGTTTCAGGTCATCAACATAAATAACCAGTAATAATTGAAGCTTCTTGTGAAAGTACATTGACGGCCATTCTTCACCAACGGGTACAAAATCTAACTCCCGTACTTTCCGATCACAATGCTGTTCCCACATTGTACCTGAATCAGGATGACCATAGAGTGCTTTAACTAGTCTCACTACTGGTCTACGGAACTTCCGGAAGTCAATGTCATCTGGCCATGCATCTTCGGGTAGTTCTACCCAACATGGTGGCCCTGTGAGGACTGCTTGAATGTAAGCTTGGATGGCATCTGCTAGTTTTACCCCATGGCCCGGCAAACAACCATAAAAATCTGCCCATCTCGACGCCTCAAAGGTTGCAGGTGAGTTGCCCAGGTCTTGGAAGAAGGCAGCTTCCCAGAACTGGTTCTTTACCTGATTGCCCAGCAATACTCCTCGTCCTTTAAACTTTCTGCTGGGGTTACCTTTGGGCAACTGGTAGTTCTTCTCGACGCAGATCCCATGGATCCTGGCCATGTGTACCTCAGTGCCATTCCTCTTTGCTTCTCGAACAACATCATCGTACTCCCTGACCACGCTGAAGTCATACACTCCAGCAGCATGTTGACCTAACCATTCCTTTCTCATAGCCTTCCTAGCTTCTTCATTTTCCATCATCTCTTTTCTGGCAACCGGTCTTGCCACTGCTGTGTTGAACATTTTGTTGATGTTAATTCCACCATCATCTGTTGTGATCTTGTCCCGGTGATGATCATATTGATGGATACACGGCATACAAGGGAATGAATGGAAATTCGTGTTTTGATTTGAAGGCTCAAGGACATTGGGTCCGGTATCATGCAATGTAGCTGTCGCTACTACCTTCCCCTGGCTAAAGTCATACATGTGCTTGTTGTGCCAAGTAGCCTTTGGGCCATGCCCACTTTCGACCTCAGACCATTCGTCCCAGTCGATGAGGAAGTCGTCATCAGCGGGGACATCAGTGTCGGATGATGAAGAAAGTGTTTCATGACTAGTGTTGGTCCCGCTCCCGATGGGAGTTGAGGACGTTTTACCAAACTGGAACACTTTCCCCTTACGGACATGATCTTGTGGTTTGGCTACTCCCGTAATGTGGTCATCTTCTCCATCTTTGGGTTTTGATTTAGATGATTTCTTGTCTTCTTTCTTCTTCTTCTTTTCTTCCCTTGCCTTGATCAACGCGTCGCTCTTCTTCTTCTCCACTTCAGCCTCCACTTTCTTCTCCTCAGCCTTGGCTATACTTTTCCGAACATCAGGTGATATCTTTCGCCATTCTTCTGGAGAATACTTGGATGGTCGTGTAGTGGATGAGATTCGACGACGACCGCGTTCATCAACTCGATAGGGATGGCCACGAGCGTTCAATTTTACCCATTCACCATCATCGTTCAGGTAGACAATTCCATCACCGGCTTTCCCTTCGGAGTAGTGTTCAGGACCTCCTTCAGGAATATCAAGATCAGGGTGAGCAGGCTTGTCAATACCTGGTGGTCCCATCCTTGCTGGACTATCAAACCTGCCCAGCAGTCTTTCAGCTTCAAGTTCGCCTTCAGACTTTTCAGGTAGGGCCTTCGATGAAGGTTGCCCACCATCATCTCCTCCGCCGTCATCACCATCATCATCATCATCGTCGTCAGGAGGAGGTGGTGGTAATATCTCAGAGTTCCCATCCAATCTGTCTTTGACCTTCAGACCTTCAATGGTAACATTGATTCTTTCGTACTCAGCTTTGCAAGGGAATTCCAAGGGTTCCTTCAATTCAACCTTTTCGGTGTAGTGTGGTGTGCGCAACTTTGCAATTGGTTTCTCAGCATCATATGCAAGGTTCTGTTTGGTCCAATCACATAGAGCCCATACACGATACTTCCTTGACCAGTGTAGTCCCGGCCCCAATGAATACCCAGCAAACACTCCAGGAATACCCATTGGATCAAACTTGTGTTGTTGTTCTCTGGCTCGAGCATCACTTGGTTTGAAGTAAACTAATGCACCAAAAGGAATCATCTTACCCTTGAATTCCTCCCCATGGAGCTTGCACCAAGAGCTGACCTCATCATCGTTGGGTTCGATGTTGAGCAGGTGACTGACACATCTGATGGCGTACATCCAAAAACATGGTGGAATGCCAGCCTCAAGTAGACATGTCGTGGTTGCTACTAACACGAACTGATTGGTCCTCTCTGCAAGGGAATTGTGTTTGGTCTTTCCGGCCAATGATGTATCCATGGGAATTTTCAAAGCTTTCATGGCCTTGTCAAACTGAGGTGCATCGTCCGAGTACGCTTCACGGATCTTCCGTCGACCCATGAATTGCTTCACTGCCCTGATCACCGCATCGGTGTCCTTTCGGGCAGATGGGTAGGACTGCAGCATCCCTGTGTACCGATCACGAATGACGAAGATGGTCTTGTCATCACCATAATCTTGTTCGGCAATTCGACGATTGTCGACATAGTCAAACGTAATCAAGTCTCCGAACTTCGTGAGTTTGCGTTGAAATGCTCCTCTGAATGTCTTCCTATGCTTCATCTTTGCACGAACGCATGACTCACAGTAGGGATTCTTGTATCTATGGGTCAACAAGTGGAGCTTCGACCTAGCTTCGTTCTTCAATGTTCCTCTCTTGCTAAGCCTTACTCCTCCATCTTCTTCATCCACGTCGATGACATCATCATCATCTTCACGCGCTTCACCTTCAGGGATTTCTTCAATTTCTACGTCATGCTCACCTTCTTCGTCATCTGGACCAATACTTGGTGCGTATTCATCATCGTCGAATTCTGCGTATTCATCACCACGGTCATCAGGTTCATCGTCATAGCTTGCTAGTTCTTCGATATAATCAGGATCACCACCAACGGCAACTTCGGGCAAAGTCCTGTTCTTCTTCCTTTTGGCTTTCCTGACTTTGGCCTTCTTTGATGACTTGCTTTCAGACCGCCGGACGATGTCGGTTAGGTCCTCCAGCTCGTCACCACTTTCACCGTCAATGACCATCATGTTTTCACCCTCAGATGTAGAACATTCATCACTAATGACGTTGATAATCTTGGCAATTTTGGATGATGTCCCTTTCTTCTTCTTTTGATCAATGTTGATGTAAGGGATGTAATCTCTGACAGTCATTTCGATGATGTCGCCATTGGGGTCAATCATATATGGTGTCTTCCCTGATGGCCAGATGAATGAATACCCAAGGTCAACGCAACGTTTCCCCATCGACATCACTGATGGAGTGTCCTCCAAGATGTGTGCATGTGCAGGTTCGTCAAAGGCTTCGAACTTGATGTCAGAACGTTTGGTTGAACTTGTGACGCCATTGGCAGTGTGGAAGTTCACCACCGCGTCATCATAAGTTGGCAGATCCATTCTGTCAATCTTCTTGGCGGATATCAAGTCGTGTCCGCTCCCTGAGTCCATAATGAACCTCTTGTCTCTCTCCTCAACTGGGACCGTGATGCACATGACGTTGTCCCTTTTCCCGTAGCGCCCATCAACATGTTGGACATAATTCTCAGTGAATACTTCACGTGTGACATCATCATCATCATCATCATCATCATCATGTTCCATTTTGATCATAATGTCCAAAGTCGGGCCAACGATGATAAGGACTTCGTCAATGTCACAGTAGTCATACTTCTCATCCAGAATAATAGCCATTGCCTTCCCACGACTTTGAGCAAGTCTGCAAGAGTAGGCCCACTGTTCATCTTTTCTAATCTCATCAGTGGTTCTGCACAACTTGTTGTGCCCTTTAGAATGAGTTTGGGACTTTCGTGAGCACCTCACATAGTCCTTCTTCTCATAGACATAGACTTCATCCTTCTGTGGATTGAACTTCACCTTCTTCTTTATTACATTGGAAGCGATCATGAAAGGTGGCTCATCTACGTCGCTGTCATCGTGGAGAAGTGCAGGGGCCGCTTTTGAGGACGATGGAGATTCTGTGTTTGGTGCAGTGTTGAACAAATGAGCGTCATGTCGTTTGTTACACTTGTCACCATATCGACATTTCCCTTTTGCCCAGTGCCAACATGGCTCGTCGATCTTCTTGGTCTTGTTAGCTGGGGATTGTCCTCTGGGCGTCTTGCCGCTCCCTTTACCATGTCCACCGCTCTTGCTGGCGTCAAACACCTTTTGATCATGGCTGTACTCACAGTCCTTTCCTTTCCTGCAAGATTTCTTGATGAAGTGGAAGTGACATGGTATCTTCTTTTTGTCGCGAGGACTGGCACTTCGGCTCTTTGATTTTCCTTTTCTTCCTTGCCCTTTTCCTTTGGCATGTTGCTTCGGTTGAGGTGATGGTAGTACAGGAGCAGCATCAGACTTTGCTTTGGGCTTTGGAGCGGCCTTTTCCTTTGCATTGGCCTTCGCTTTCGCTTTGGCGTTTGCATCAGGAGGAGCTGGAGCAGTAGGAGTAGGCGCGGTCGGCCTACCACCGCCGGCGAAATCTCTGGCATACTTTTCCCTGGCCGCGACATGCTTGTCTTCTCTGATCCTGGCAATGTGGCGCTCAATCGCGTTGATGCGATACTGATAAGTTCTTCTAGGATCTCCCTCCAACCATGATTCATATTGCTTGATGTCATACATCATCAAATTGGAGTTTCTGATCTTCTTATACAGTGCATCACGCAACCAATCATCTTGGGGCACGTCCTCAGGCATCATGTTGGAGACAATCTCCATCCACTTTTCGTAGAACGTCTCAATGTTGGCATCACCAAGGTATCGTGATTGAATGATATGCTCCATAGTGAAGGCAGTTTCACGTTGACCTGGTGTCCTGAAATGCTCCAGAATCATGGCAAGAATCTCTCGCCCCATGACAAAGGTTGATCTCCGATTGCTGGCTTGGGTTCTCAGTCGAAGCTTGATTGCAACATGTCGAGCTACATCACCAGCTTGCGAAATAACGTTTGATAGTGCAATAGAAAGCTTCGCATCAATCGACTGAAACCTTTGCCCTCCGCTATCATTCAGAGCATCGATGTCAGGGTTTTGCCTGAGCGCAGGTTGTAACCAAGCTTCCCATGCGGCTCGATCGCCGTCGTTGGCAGCGAGGCATACACTTTTAATTAGATCAGATTGCCAAACGCCCAAATTCTGGTGCTTTGGCCACGGACTGACATAGACTTTGTCCGCCTCCCGTCTGGATATCCTTGGAGGTTCTTCAGCGGTGAAAGCAGTCGTAGACTCCAAATCAATTGCTGAACCCCTCTGCGATCCACGGAGTGAAGGCAAACCAGGTGGATTGGGAGATCCAGGAGGCCCGTTAGGATCAGGAGGCCCATCTGGGAAGTCAGGATCATCGTTGCCGTCAGGTCTTCGATAATTGGGAATTCCTGCTCCTTCATCCACGCTGACCCCTTTCCCATCCAGAATCTTCTTGTTGACCTCACGCAAGAGTTCGGTCACTCTCTGATTCTCAGGATGTGAGGGTTGCTGATGTGCATGTCCTGTACCCGCAGCAGTATTAGAATGAGCTGTTGCAGATTCTTTGTTGAGCTCGTCATCAAGCTGTCGAATCCAGGCACGTAGAATATTTGACTCATCATTTGCTGCCTCAACCTCACTCTCCAACTTGCCGATCATCATATAGGGTGACAGGGCACTGCTTGTGATACCTGCAGAGAAGGGAAGTGCATTGAGATTCTCTTGGCTTTTGATGGCTATCTCTGCGTCTATGAGACCTTTCCTTAATCTGGATATCTCCGCATCTTTCATCACCAATTTCTCATCCCTATCTCTCAGCTCACCCAAATATTCACATGATCGTTCGTATTGTTGGGCTCCTGTGGCTAGCTTGTACTTACGTTCACTCTCAAGCTCTGTCCTAAGGATGGCGACCTCGGATCCGAAGGGGGTCGACGACCCTTGCCTCGAAACCTCGGCCAATTCATCCTTCAGTCTGATGTTTGTGTACATACATTCATCCATTTCTTCAGAAAGATCTTGGGCCCTAACCTGTGCGACCTTAACCTCAGTTTCGAGATGTTGTATAGCATGTTGGTTAGAACCGTGGCCGATGGCCATTGGGCCCTCCTGAAGAGACCGTCTCAGTTTGACGTTTCGGTCCTCAATCTCTGTCTTGAGCTCGTTCGTCAGCGCTCGCTCATTGTTGTATAGCATCTCATAGTGCTCCATCTTCTCGCGAGCATTTGAGCTGACGCTTGATTCAAACCTCAATTGAGCAATAGCCTCAGCCTCGGTGTTCCTGTAACTGGCAAACCGTTTGACTGTATCATGTTCTGTGTTTCGATGACGTAGATCACTCTCCAGTTTGGCATTATTGGCTTCATTGATTTTCTTGCGATACTCTCTAGTGATCTGCTCCATGTTGTTTTCATACAGCTCGGCTTGCTTACGGGAATGAGCGATTGCTTCACTCAACATCTGGTTCTCATCAGTGAGCTCATTGACAACAAAGGCTTGTCTTTGACTTGTCATCTCCAAATGAGTATGTGAGAAGTTTGCCAGTTCAGATTGACTACGATATTCTACTATGGAACTTTCAAGATTTCTCTGCATCTCGTTTCCTTCCTTGTACAATGTTTCGGCTACACTCCTAGCAAGGCTACTGTCATGTTGCATCTGTTGAAGACGTGATTCAGTATGCCCAAGTAGTCCTTGAAGGTGGTGCACCTCGTCATTGTACTCTTCCTGGATCTCAATACCACGTTGGTGGATTCGTCTGGCACCATGTTCGGCGAGTGCACCTCGACGTTCAAGTTCTTCAATACGAATGGTTGCACCTTCATCTTCCTTGGAGGCTAACATCAACTCAGCATGGTATTCAGATACTTCATTCGTAGAGTACATCAATCGTTTGTTGAGGGTGTTAATTTCATTGAATACCTGCTGATTATGTCCGCGAAGATATTCGGTGAACTTGGCCTCAATGTCCTTAATGACTTGGTCCCTTGAAGCAGCGTACATCTCGGTTTGTGTCACTTTCTCTCTCAGAATTTGACACTGTTCTCTCAGTTCTTCAATGATAGCTATTGGTTCACTGCTACCACGTGCTTCTGTTGATCTTCTTTTGGCACTGACATCACTTGACTCCCTACCATGTTTGTCCTCGACTGCCCTCGGGGTCCTGTGTCCGGTAGGTGTCCTTCTCGGTGATCGGTGGCTTCGTCGTGCATTCCCACTTCGAGCCACATCACGTGCCGATCTCGGAGTACTAGTGGTTGATGCTCTTCGATGTCTAGAAGTCATCTTTTGCCATCCAGATTTTGTCGTCCTTGTCGACTCTTCCCCGCTGTCAGCTGTTCCTGGAGAAGATTGTGAGATACCTTCTGCAGGGGCTGCGGCGTTGCCGTCAAAGGTAAATTGCGTCTCTCCGCTGTCGCCTTGCATCTTTGCGATGCTGGTGCTGATCGGATTTCACGATCTTTTGCACCCGACGTTGGTTAACAGCACGCAGGTACTCCGCCTCCGATGGAGGTTGAGAGCCCTTACGGCTGATAACCTGTGAACAGCTTAATCCCTGTTCCGGATCAATTGTTTGGTCAATTTGAGTTCCTGCTGAGCTGTTTCCAACGTTTCATGCGAACATTGCAGAGAGCAGCGATCTTTTATTGTCTGCGTTGGGGTCTTGAGCCAAACATTGCGTTTGGCCAAAGGTCCATTGAAATATATGGGAATTAGTTATACTGTACTCCCATCTACATCCCATTTGCAATATGTATATATATATATGTATACGTGTATATATATATATACATATAGAGAGATAGATATTATGCATATGTACAATATTTTGAGACTCTGGATTTTAGATTTGGACTTTTCTATTAACAAAATTCAGAATGAGGACGCCACCAACATCAAAAGCCATATATCAATGGTGGATTGGGTCAGCACAAAGGCTGGGTCGTGTCTCGGGGGGATTTTGCACCAATGGTGGAGAATGGAGAAGACTGCTGGGGCCAATACTTCGTGATCACAAGGTAACCTTCAAGCTGGGGGGATGACCGTGATTTAATCTCCAGTGCTAATTCCAAACCTCAAATTACAGTAGGTTTAAGCCCATTTATGAATAGAAATGCGGTAAGTGACCCCAATTCCACTGGCTCACAATCATTTCTCCCAAAGTGCAATAAATTCAGGTAAATTCCAACTGTTCGACAACCCCCAATATTGGTTGATATACCGAGATAGTACTCCCCAAACATTCTTGGTATGGGCCCCCAACACCTTCATTCCACTGGCATGATTGGGGAAGACACCCCCATCTGGGTCTGAAAATAGGGTAACTCCAACCCCTATGGTTTATCATAGTTTTCCCGATTAAAATGTCCGGGATATCACCATTTCAGACAAACCCCCTGACCATCCCCTTCTAGGGGCAGGTCCCATGTTTTGACCATGATTCATCAGATGTAACATATCAAAAGATAGAGATGATAGAGATGATATATCCCACTAACATCCCATTAAAATTAAATTGCATTAACATTCACCTTAATGGGATAAACAATCTCTAATTAATAAACATCCATAATCGAAAGCATAAACACCTGGCCTCTTGCTTCTGATGAACGACTCATCTTGGATCTGCTGTGTGTGCTTCGCATACTCGTCTGGGAAGACGTTTCCTGAGTGGTTCAGCCTGCCAGTTTTATGTTGGGCTAGCGTGATCCGGCATGGAGAATCTTGGATCCAAAGATCCAAACAGGAGCCAGGGACCTGAGTCTCTTGTCGTTTTTTTCTTGGACCCAAGGACCCAGAAATCCATGAAAAGGTGATCAAGCGGCCCTTGGTGATGGGTTCCGTACCTTTCTCTTTTGGAGTTCTCTTTTTTTTTACTTCCTTACCTCAGTACCCCAAGTGGGGGTCATAATAGTTCATACTATATACCCTCTGGTAAACTAACATAACTATGGAAAATCACCATTTTCAATGGGAAAATCCACTATAAATAGTTAGTCATTACCAGAGGGTAATATTGATCGTTGTTGAATACACCGATCTTCGTCCCAGTCAGAGTTTGTGGCCACCTGGTCTTTTCATCCCACCAAGGGGCGAATAAATTCCTGTCGGTCGATCAAGCCGTCCTGAGAATTCGAAACGATCAAGGCTCATAGGAAATTCATTGAAACATGTACCCCGGGGGAATAATGGTTCATTTACAGTAATGGTTACTAATGGTTACTAATGATTACTAATGGTTACAGTAATGGTTACTAATAATGGCTCAATAATGGTTGATAATATTGGTTACTAATGGTTACTAATGGTTACTAATGGTTACTAATGGTTACTAATGGTTACTATTGGTTACTATTGGTTCATTTACAGTAATTCCAACAATTGACACTGTCCAATGGAATGAATCGAAACGCTTGAAATCTTCGATGAAATGCAGCATCTGTAAAACAAAATGAGCTCCGAGTCCTCGTTGCTATCCACGAAATGGAACAACTTGGCGGCTGTCTCCACGCTGACGCCAATTCCTCAGTCTCTCTGATTGTTTAGGGATGGCGAGTAGCCATGAAATTGAGTTATCTTAGTCATCTTAGTCATCTTTCAGTTCAGATGGGAAACAAATTTCATTGGAAATTGAGAAGCCAATTTGTCTTGCGAGAAATGTTCAGAACCTTTGTCACGCAACCAGTCGTCACAGAGCCATAAACGCAACCAGTTTTGGGTGGGGCTTTACTACTTGGATATCCAAATTCTACCCGCCACTTCCACAAGACGGATCTCATCTGACATCTAGGATCTCATCTGACGGATCAACTCAATAAATTCACTCAGCTGTAGTTGACCATCTGCATCCTCATCCGCAAAATCCTCAGTTTTTCACTGAAGGATTGGGTGAAAGTCAAAAGACGCCCAGATCCAGATGTGTGTTGGGACTGTGACACGGTGATACAGTGATACATGCCAAAATTAGAAACCACCAGAGGAATCACGATCAACCATCTTAATGGATGATGCCTAAAATCCCAGTTAAAATAGGCACAGGACATTTACCAGTTTGTTTCAGGCATTGCCAGCATTGGAGAAAAAATGGGTTAAAAATCAAATTACGTCAATTGTCCAACACATAAATCTAATGTCATTTGAATTTCTCATTTTGAATCATTTTGGTGATGATTCCCTATAACCTGGGGTTAACTAATATAGAAATGTCGCGGTTTCCACAGCAAATGATCTTTAGATTTTGCATGTTCCTATGTATATGGATAAATATTGGATAAATTACAATAGTTCACTCTGGAAAGTTCCGCTTCTTTGGGATGATTCCCCAATCCGAAAACCATCACTCCAAGCCATCGAAAAAATGGATAGCCAGGGTTGACCTGTGAAGAGCCAGGTGCCATTTGGGTACAACAAAAATAGAGCCATAGATAGGACAAATAGGAAATACTTCCAACATTTAGATAAAAAGAAGAAACATAGATCGAAAGGATTGCATGCCTAGTCCATTGAATCCTGAAGTTCGCCGAGTCAACATCAGCTGCAACCCGCACCACCGAGTTTCAAAGAGATGTTCCACGTCCGTGAAGGAATAACCAAATTTGGCCAACGCATTTCTGAGGCGCGTCTTCAGAAGCATTTCCTCGTGGCAAGCTATGGTTTGTCAAATGATGATTCACCCAGTTCCAAGGAGCAGCCCTTAATTACATCACAAAGTGTACAGTACGTGTTTGAAACGCCTTCGTTACTGGTGGCTGCTTATTCTGGTGGAAAGTCGGCTCTTCAAAGCAGCTGGAGGATTACTCCACTGAATTTCATGTGCCGTCATTCGTACGTATGCAAAAGAAAAATCCGAGATCAATCTGATGATGAAAATGCCAGCGGCGAATACTTTTCACACAGGTCGTAGTGAAGGTGGGCAGGTTTGAGGCATAGGGCAAACTGCAAGCCAGAATGTATGGTCGCATACGGATCATGTGCAGGCTGCACATAAGTAACAGCTGGGTAGTTGGTAGATTTGGGGTAGCATGGAAGGTGACATCTGAGGATAGTGTAAAGGTAGTGGCCCCGCAGATTGGCCGACCAAGTGAGGATGTCCCCAACGAGACATCAGTTGGACATCCAGTCATTTGGGTAATTTATATAGGAGTTGTTGATGGATGTTCATCCCCCTAATGTGGGAAACCCAATACATCCAATACAAAACCTACCATTTGGCGATGGTTTATAGAGCCCATGTATGGTGATTTTGGAGATGGTTTATGGCATTGGGTTTACCACATTAGTCCATTTGTCATTGACCCATCCCTACATGCCCATGTTTTAACGAGCAAGGCCCGACATCCCTGGTGGTTGATGATAATGGTCTCCAACATATTTTATGGGTTAGTATAAACCATTGGGTATACCGTATACCAAATTCCACTATCATAAACTGTCAACCCTTTTTCTAGCCCAACCATTATCATCCATAGTCATCAATTTCCTGTGTTTTTTGAAGCACCTCCTTTGAAACCTAAGCCAATGAAGCCTGCTGCCAAGGTTCTGCACGCTTCTGCCAGGTTACATTGAACTCATGCCCGATGATGCCTACCTTTGAACGCAACACCCCGGTGACCCCCCAAGAATAGATGGCTCATAATTAATAAGTTGTTATGAAGGTGGTTGTTGGTGAGTTGGTGGTTCATAAACCTCTTTACCAGTAGTACCGCACAAGGCGGTGGCGGAAGTTTTTAAAATAGGAAACTATAGGAGAGGTGAGTTTTTGTGATGAATGGGTGGCAGACAAACCCACTAATGGACCGAATGGTGGTTGAAGCACTCTCTCGTTCACCTTCTCTCTGTGTCTCTCTATCTCTCCCACTGTCTATCCATCCATCCATCCATCCATCGATTGATCGATAGATCGATCGATTGATCTATCGATCTATCGATCTATCAATCTATCGATCTATCGATCTATCGATCTATCGATCTATCTATCTATCTATCTATCGATTTATCTATCTATCGATCGATCTATCTATCTCTACGCACAGTCCCCGTGGTTTGCCCGGATTGCAACATTGAGGATTCCCTGTCGTCGAACATGAGAAGAGAAATTGCAAAAAATACTGCGTATACGGCGTGTTTTCTGCTTTCGGAGTCAGAGTTTTCAGGGTTTTAGGGTTTAGGGTTTTAGGGTTTTGGGTTCGTCGTCCGGTAAGTACCAAAACACTGGCAACGCGCAGGTTTTTGAGCATGTCGAAGGATTATATATTGAACTCCATTCTAACCTTGCGGGCAAAGCATAGGGTCTTGCCGTATTTATAGTGTAGTGTAGTTGTAGTTCTAGTTCTAGTTGCAGCTGTAAGTGTAGTGTAGTGTTGTAGATGCAGTTGCTGTTGTAGTTGTAGTGTAGATGTAGTTGTAGTGTAGCTCTAGCTGTAGCTGTAGCTGTCGCTGTCGCTGTAGTGTAGTGTAGCGTGCTGTGATGTAGCGTAGTGTAGCGTATTTGTAGCTGTAGCTGTAGCTGTAGTGTAGCGTGCTGTGATGTAGTGTAGTGTAGTGTAGCGTAGTTGTAGCTGTAGCTGTAGTTGTAGTCTGGTGTAGCGTAGTGCAGTTGCAGTTGTAGTTGTAGCTGTAATTGTAGTTGTAGTTCTAGTTGTAGTGCTGTTCTAGCTGTAGTTGTAGGCTGTAGTTGTAGGCTGTAGTTGTAGGCTGTAGCGCAGTGTAGTCTAGTGTAGTAGTGTAATGTAGTGTAGTTGAAGCCTAGTGTAGTGTAGCGCATCTGTAGTTGCACATCTGGACCACCTTCGGCCATTTTGGCCCCTGACGGCGGTATATGGTTTCTAGTCATCCATCATATGGGAATCCAAACATATATAATGGGCATACAAATCCCTATAGATTGATGACCAGCCAGGATATTTTGGTACAATCCAACTAACTTGACCATGGCACACATGTTACTCTACTATATAATCTATCTGTTTTTGCTTGTTTATGCTATCGCCGGCAGTACCGGCGTGGAGGAAAGCGAAGTTTTTTACATATTATGTCTCTACTTGGGTTGGGGTGGGGGGGTGGGGTTAACGGTCCATTCGTTGCATTTTTACATGTCATGCTATGCTGCTGCGCGTCTTTGTCAAATGGGGCATGGGGGCGGGGTGGGGTCGTCCAATAACGTCATGGTACGCTCCCCTATCTTCTTTTTCTTAACATACCTATAGGCCATGCTACGCTCCTCACTCTTCTCTTGTTCTTAACGTACCTTAGTCATGCTACGCTCCTCAATCTTCTCTTGTTCTTAACATACCTATGTCATGCTACGCTCCTCAATATTATTTTGTTCTTAATGTACCTAAGACATGCTACCATACTAAATCTTCTCTTGTTCTTAACATACCTATAGGTCATGCTACGATACTCAATCGTCTCTTGTTCTTAACATACATATGTCATGCTACGCTCCTCAATCATCTCTTGTTCTTAACATACCTACATCATGCTACGATACTAAATTTAAATCTTCTCTTGTTCTTAGCATATCTACGTCATGCTACCATACTCAATCGTCTCTTGTTCTCAACATACCTAAGTCACTCTTCGCTCCTCAATCTTTTGTTGTTCTTAACGTACCTACGTCATGCTACGCTACTCAATCTTCTCTTGGTCTTGGCATACCTACGTCATGCTACGCTCCTCAATCTCTTCTTTCCGTAGTATACCTAGGTCATAAAACGCTACTCAATCTTCTCTTGTTCTGAACATTCCTACGTCATGCTACGCTCCTCGATCTTCTATTGTTCTTAATGTACCTACTTCCTGCTACGATTCTCAATCTTCTCTTGTTCTTAGCATACCTACGTCATGCTACCATACTCAATCTTCTCTTGTTCTTAACGTCCCTACGTCATGCTACGATACTCAATCTTCTCTTGTTCTTGGCATACCTACGTCATGCTACGCTACTCAGTCTTCTGTTCTTAACAGACCCTGAAAGCAGGCACTCAGACTTACTTTGGACTTTATTCCGAAGCAAATCAATACAAAGGATCCCAAGACCAGTATCTCGAATGGAGACTTGTGGCATTTGATTCAGTGGCAGTGGCGCTACAACAATCGCCACAACCTGTGACAAATGGTGCCTGAGTTCATGCCACATTCGAAACAATTGACAACTCGACGACTTGAAATGTCGCAGGCAACAAAACTCCACGCCAATAACGACGGCGATACCCTGTTTATGCCACAGGGGGAAAACGCTCCAGTAGTCGTGCACGTTTTGTAAAACACGCACATGCTACGTCACGCCAGGATATGCCAGGGTTTCAGGTGGGGGGGTGTTAACGTTCATGTCAACTTGCCGCACACGCACATGCTACTTCACGCCAGGGTTTGGGGTCAGGGGGGTGTTAACGTTCATGTCAACTTGCCGCACACGCACATGCTACGTCATTTGGGGTGGGGGGTGTTACCGTTCATGTCAACTTGCCGCCCACGCACATGCTACGTCACGCCAGGGTTTGGGGTGGGGGGGTTTTGACGTTCATGTCAACTTGCCGCCCACGCACATGCCACGTCACGCCAGGGTTGTGGGTGGGGGGGAGTGTGCTAGCGTTCATGTCAGCTTGCCGCCCAAGTATCTATATTTTTGTTTATCTGACGTAAATGTAAATGTTTTGTATGATTTATACATATATTATACATATACATATATATATATAATGTATACATATTGTTACATATCTAATAATCTCATATTTCAAATGTTGAGTTATGTTATTTGTTGGGTTTATGTGGTGTGTATATGTATATATTTAAAAAAATATATATATATTCTTAATATATGGTATGTTTTATGTAAAGATACGTTCTATATAATTTAATGTTTATGTAATATATATATATGATATTATATTATGTAAATATTATGTAATGTCATGTTCTAATGTGTTATGTATACATATAAATATATATGTTATCTTCAAAAATATATGTGTATACATTAAAAAACAAATGTGTTATATAAATATATATATATATGCATTTGTTATGTTATATAATATATGTGTTTATATGTTCATGTTTTATATGTGTTTAAATATATCTGTGTGTATATATATATATATTGTGTGTGTGTGTTATGTTATGTCTTTCTGCCAGTGTGCAGGAGACATCGAAGCAGACGGCACATCCATTCATTCCTGGAAAGGGGTGTTTTGTATCAAGAAACCAATTAGAAATACGACAGTTCTAATACACACAGGTGGAGTCGATGCAATGTGGCGGCTGTCAAAATCGGCCGACCAGAGTCAACAGCCAAGTGAACCCAAAGCAGATGCGAAGCATCAGGGTCTGGCAATGGCAGTGGATGAACTCCAAAGCAAAAAGCCTTTTGGAAATCACCCTGGTCGCTCTTTGCAGAAGCGCATGGCCACGTGAAAGGAGGAAAACACCGCGCGAGTTTGGCAAAGCAAATTTCCTGTAAATGCAGGAGTTGATCAAAAAATCAATGAAAATTCCCGGGGAATTTTAGTCACTTTTTCTGGAATAGATCAATAGTTTCGCTATGGCGAAAACGGCATTTTTTCAAAAACGCTCATAACCGCTGGCGCTGTTTTCCCCCCGACGGGTTTGTTTATGTATTCATTTTTAATCATGTACTAATTGTTCTGTATACAGTATGTATCCCCATGCAAGTAGCTTAAAGTAAAGGCTGACACTGACTGATGACACATCCGTCAGTGCTGTGGGTCAAGGAGGGTGCATTCAGGTCCCACTTTGCGGGACACGACCATGGTGTCATTCAGGGACCCAACAACCCAGCCAGGATGACCATATCCATTGCAGATCCCGGGTAAATTCCCAAGTTTGGATACTTATGTGGGCTGAGAAGGATTTCATCAGCGAATTTTGTGTCTTCTCTTCTGTAAAGGTGACCCAAAATCTTCCCTTCAAAACTGGCACAGAAAAGTAGCGGAGTAGCGCGCGCCTTTGCAAGTTGAATTCCCTTTCAGACGCCATGTGTTACTTGAGCAATCCAGCGACCCCACTCCTTATCGAAAACCCTAGGCAGCTTCCTTTCCGACTCCAAACTGCCCACTAGTTTACAGTAATCGTCACCGTTTTGAGTCCTATCTAAGACACCACTTGATATCAACCTGGCAGCAGCTCATAATTCCAGTCGTTGACCCCCAACTCGTCCCCATGGCAATAGAGACTGGTGGCTGGCAACGCAAGGAACAGTACACTCACGAAGGTCAGGGCAGAGACCGTCCAATAGCCTCGCCACATCAGGAGCGGTGCTTATGTTCCTATGATGATGGCAAGGTCGCCGGAGAAAAGTCACCGCGCCTCCCATAGAGACGGGGAAATAGTCCCCATATCCCACCGTGGTCATGGTCACCAAAGCCAGCCACAGGCTGTGGGGCATGCTGGGAATGTTGCTGCGATCCTCCTGCACATAGATGGCTGTTCCAAACAGCAGCACCTCAGTCGAACGGTGGTCAAGTGACAGAACCTCCTTGAAACATATTCAAATAGTGTCACTTGGGCCCTTCAAAATAAACCTATCCCATCTCAATAGACGCTTTCCATACCATGGGTTGGTTCATAAAAATTCAAAAAACCAGGCTAAACTCCCGATTTCAGATCTCAACCAGGCTGTCCGTGATATGTTTGAATGGTTATTAACACTGCTCAATTGGGATTTCCCAAGGAATGAAACACTACAGCGACTGAGCGGCCCTGGATGATTTGGTTGCTCCCAACACCCCAAATACAAAGGTGGTAACTTGGGTAAATGCAAAAGTCAAATCACCAATTCAATCCCGAAAGCTTGCAATGACTGGCTATCGATCTATGGATGCCATAGCCAATCTTTTTGACTCTCCTTGGTCCCTCCGATCCACCCTTTTTGAACAAGTTGCGATGAAGGCCATGATGTAGGTGAGAACCTTATCTTGTTTGAATGGTTGGTTCATGGGGATTCCCATTTCATTGGCTCTTCCAGAACCACCAATATATAAATGGTTATAAACGTTGTGCAAACCCCTATATACTCATCAACCAACTGGGGTGTTTGAAATTGTTCATTTTTACCCGGGTTCTCAGCATGGTTGCGTTTAGCTGAACGTATCTCATCGTCATTGTTGGACTCATCGCCTGCGTCATTAGTTTATCAGCATGGTTCTACTCGGAGGGCAATCCCGCTTGGTAAGTGGTTATTTTTCCTGTTTAGTAATTAGTAAGTCCCCAAGTGGGGTTTCCCCATAATACAATATAATAAAATATCAGATAGTATAAAATAGTAATTATAAGATAAGATGAGGTAAGATGATAAAATATAATATGATATAATATAAGATAAGATAATAAAACATAATACAACAATATGGTAATTTTATAAGATAAACTATAATATAATATTAAAAATTCTATGGTAATGAAATATTTTACAAGACAAAAACATAGAATAAAATAAAAGGTAAAATAATACAATATAATGCAATAGAACATAACAGAATCAATATCAAATAATATTGAACAAAATACTTCAATGAATACTTCACATCATTTTTCATAAGCTATTGAAAATAATATTTAAACTAATCTTTAATGGAACGCTGCATAGAACTTTTGACATAAGATAAAATATGATATTAAACCGAACTTAATATTATATTATATAGGTTTAAAAATAACACCAATATAGAGTATTAAAAAAACAAATATATCATATACTATAGTAAAACATAATATAATACAATATAACTTCCTATACTGTAATTTGATATAATTTAATAAAATATATTACAATACAATAAATTATGATATAATACCGAATAATATAATCTAATACACAAAACAATACAAAACATAGTCTTATATAATATACAACAATACAGTAATCATACAACCTAATGATTGAGCATTATATAATACAATATAATATGATATAATACAAAAAAAAACGGTAATATTGAAGAAAAAGTTGTTAGATATATATAGTTTTACACTATACTTTAAAAAAGGAAAGTACAAGATTTAATACAGGGTAAGATAGTATAAGAAGAATATATAACATAATATCATATCAAAAAAATCTTCTTCAATATTCAAATAGTAAAAAAAAAGTTTAATACAGTGTGAACCACATCAAACAATAAATTACATAATATGACAAATGCAGTATATATAGTAAAATATAGTAATAATATATTTATTATATATATATATATACATTGTTTTAATTTAATACAATAATATAAAACAAATTAATGTAATACATTGTAGTAATATAGTAAAAAAGAAAAGAACGCATTATAAAAGAGAATAGAAGAGAAAATATGCTATAATATTATTTGATATGATATAATATGATACAATATGGTATACACATTGGTTGGAACCATAGTTACTTACCGGTCACTACTGTACGCGGTGTGATAACTCAGCTTTCAATTATCAACTTTCATGCTGAGTAGCGGCCCACGTTTGCACAGACAATATTAGATAGCAAGAGACCAGGCAAATTATGGCTGTCAGTTCCGGTGCTTACCGCCCAAGACCCTTGCCCCTTGCCTAGAACAGGGGGAGCACATCAGAGAAGCAATTGCAAGGCCAGTGTCTCTCCATCCCCGGCGTAGTTTTGGTTTTCTTTCTTCTTGATTCTTGACATTCCAGAAAGCAACGTTAGGCACTGGCAGCCCCCGGCCAGGCCGCCGCGTCCTTCAGCAGCATGGGGATTTGGCGTTTTGTGTTTCTCCATCCCCACGGTAATTATCCCCACCGTAGTTTTGGCTTCTTCTTCCAGAAAGCAACGTTAGGCACTGGCAGCCCCAGCCGGCCGGGCCGCCTCGTCCTTCAGCAGCAGTGGGATTTGGCGTTCTGTGTTTCTCCATCCCCACCGTAGGTTTTGCTGTCTTCTTGACATTCTAGAAAGCAACGCTAGGCACTGGCAGCCCCCCGGGCAGGCCGCCTCATCCTTCAGCAGCATGGGGATTTGGCACTTCGAAGCCTGTGCTTCTCCATCCAGAAAGCAACGTTAGGCCCGCCTCGTCCTTCAGCAGCATTGGGATTTTGTGTTTCGCTATCCCCGCCATAGTTTTGGCTTTCTTCTTGTCTCGTCCTTCGGCAGCATGGGATTTAGTTTGGAGCTCATTTTGACGGTGGGAGCTGCCTTCTGGAGAGCAGTTTCTTGTCGGTTCAGAAAAGCGACGGTAGGCACTGCCTCCGTCCCTCAGCGGCATACTGCCTTGCTGTTTTGCAAGCGCCCGCTGAGGGTCCATTGTGGAGCTCGTTTTGGAGGCCAGGGAGCTGCTAGCCTCCTTGCCGGTTCAGGAAGCGATTGGGCAGTGGACCGCCTCCGTCCCTAAGCAACATGGTGCATTGCTTTTTCGCAAGCGCCCGCTAAGGGTCCATTTTGGAGCTCATTTTGGAGGCCTGGGAGCTGCAAGCAACGTTAGGCGGCACTGCCTCCGTCCCTCAGCAACATGGTGCTTTGCTGTTTCGCAAGCGCCCTTTAGGATGCGCCTGCTCAACGTCTTTGTTGGGGACTCAGAGAGCACAGTTGTTGAGGTTCCCTACTCAGGTTCAGCAATCATTGCAAAAAGTGCTGGAAATGTTCAATGAGAAAGCCTGCCAAAAGCAACCAGTGCTATCTCTATGTCGAACTTGACTGCGGCTGTCAGGCGTTTTGGCCTCGACCGTGGTGTTGCATGTGGGGCAAGCATGCAAGTAGGACCGGCACACCACACACCCATTCTTACCTCTCATTGCGTGTCCTCCTACGGACATCTCAGGACATGACGACTAGCAACTTGGGGCATGGGGTACCAAGCAATTTGCCAAGTCATGGCGATAGAAAGCACTGGCTTGGAAATAGAATGGGATATCTATACTGGTGTGTATGTCGCCATATTTTTGCTTCCAGGAAGGAATGTCAGCAATGCCTGTGGTGGCCTTAAAAAGATCCTAGATCACACCGGTTTTGGAAACTTCCAATCAATTCGACCCCAACTCTTGTGATCTTTTGATTTTTGGTCTCTTCAATCTGCATCACGTTCCCCTTGTGCCATGTCACAGGCAAAGCTTCTGCAGACTTGGCGAAAGCGTCCACCAACAACCTGATTTTTATGTGCATCTCAGGATTCAGAAGTGGTGAAGAAGCCTGGTTCATAAGTCCCCCAACTGCGGTTGTTTCATGTATATCCGAGTTATTGACATGGACCCTATGCAATGATTGGCCACGATTTGCCACTACCAGTTCAATTTGGACTTAGAAAGAGACCCAACTAGGCTTCGCCAAGAGTAAAAAATTCTGGAGTCTCTGCACTCAAACCCTCCACCAATGAAAGCGGAAAGTCTAAGCAACTTTTGACGATTTCGCTGCGCAAAATGTATGTTTTCCGAATGTTTGACCAATGTCGGTAAAAAAGAAAAAACGTATCACATTTGTCGTTCAAATGAAGCAAGCATCCCCATGTTTGCGCACACAGGGTTTACAATCCGAATGTATTCGCGGTTCAAAGTCATCGTTGATGTCTACATTAGGATTCGTCTTGAAGTTAAAAAAGATCCGTCGTCGGGGTGAACTTGCGCAGAGGTCTCGACCCACTATGAACTCGTCGATTGGCGACATCAAAAAAAAGCGGCCTACAATCGAATCACTGGGGTTAGGAAAAGGCTGTAAGCCACATCTAAAAGTCATAAGGATTCATAAGGATTCATAAGGCCCCTATAGGCCCCTTGTTTGCTCAGCATTTTGATCTGTGTCTTATCTTTCATCCATTGCCTCCAATGAACCGAATCACCGCCGCTTGGTGTTTTTTGATGCCGCCAAGGAATCCAAGGAATCCAAGGAACCGAAAAGATTCGAAATATCGAAGTAACTTCAAGAATCGCGCCAAGGGCAAAAACAACAACCTTGAGGCAGGTCAACCATGGGCTTTGCCTGCTTCAACCCAAGGATTGTGGGGCAGTTGCGAAACTTTCAGGTGGCACTTGACTGATTTATCTATTGTTCATTCCTTCATCTGGCTGAAATATAGTACAGCAATTCACCAATCTAAAGTTGGACCCTTACAAAACATCATTTAAGTTGGTGTCTTAAAATGGGGAACCCCATTTTCACCATGGATTTCAAAACTAAAATGTCTCTATAGTTTTGGATCATTCTGGGGTCCGCCACTTCAATTTGGTATTCTTACAGCATCATAGTTGGTAAATGTTCATCCCCCTTGAAATGCTATTGGTTTTGATCCAGCCGCATTTGAGCGGAGTCTTTGCATAGTGCTAATTTTCAATGGCTTCTATTTTTTGACAAAACTACTACCATTTTTTGCTGCTGTTCATTTAATAATTTTTCTAATTTCTAATATTGATGATCCTATTAAATCCAATTGTATCCCATTTTATCTGCTTGACTATCAACCACGAAGCTCAACCAGTTCCTTGGCTCTCAATTTCATATGGCTGTTTCCTAAAATCGGGGTACCCCTAAATCATCCATTTATAGAAGGATTTTCCATGAAATAAACCAACCAGCCATTAGGGATCTCCCACGACTATGGAAACCCCCATATATACCCTCTGGTAATTTAACATAGCTATGGAAAATCACCATTTTTAATAGGTAAATCAACTATTTCTATGGCCATTTTTCATGTGGATAACCCATGACCCATGAGAACCCTAGCTTCTTAGCCCCCTACATCCACCGGCTGCTGCCGCGCCACAAGAACTGTTGCACCCGCAGCTCCGTCTTGGTCTCCGGCACGGACTGGGCGAAGCCGCTGAAGCACAGGACCGGTAGACCTGAGGTTGGGAGATAGGGCGGTGTAGATGTATGTGTCTAATATCTAT